>CM064968.1:1304790-1785789 GCA_032847665.1 Solanum chilense
AAGGGACATTGATAGAAAGTTGCTTCAACATTGTTATAAAACGCCGATATTTGCCCTCCTCGGTCTTTTTCAC
Organism: Solanum chilense; assembly: GCA_032847665.1. NCBI lineage: Eukaryota > Viridiplantae > Streptophyta > Magnoliopsida > Solanales > Solanaceae > Solanum > Solanum chilense. Next base: position 1,304,864 of record CM064968.1, read on the forward strand.
TAATCTTTGAGGAAATGGGGGTGGTGGCCTAGGCATAGGAGTTACCTTTTTAGGCACTTCAGCATCTTTTGCAATGTTATCCTCTAAATCAGCATCAATATTTACCACTTTATCAGTATCTTTTGTCACCTTATTCTTATTAGATGGCATAGGTGGGTCAATGGTTTGCTTGCCACCGCGAGTAGTAATTGCCATACAATGTCCATCATTTTTCGGATTTTGGACAGTGTTGCTAAGAAGAGTGCCCGGTTGCCGTGTGTTCACAGTTGCAGATAATTGGGCCAATTGTAACTCAAGTTGCTTAATCGATATTGCATGTGTATCAACTTTTTTCCCAATACCCGCTAAATCATTCCTCAAATCTTTATTGTGCTCATCACTAGCATCGAACCTCCTCATCATTTTATGCAACATATCCTCAACTCGCGACATACTACCTCCACCATCCCTAGGAGTAACTTCACGATTTTGAGGAGGAACATAGGGTCCATTCCTGTCGTTTCTATTACCATAGTTACCTCGGTTGAAGTTGTTGTCGCAATTGTAGTTTCCATCTCGGACATAATGACCCTCACGATTGTAGTTACCATAGTTCTGACCTTGGTTCCCTTTACCTTGGTGCCAATTCTCCTGATTAGAGCCTTGGGCACTTGGTCGGAAACCCCCCATCTGTTCATTTACTACATAGGAATCCTCCTCATAATAACACTCATCGTTTGGAGGTGGTGGTTTAGCCAAGTAGTTGACTGCATTAATCTTTTCTGCACCCCCAGTGACATGTTTTAGTACCAACCCAAGCTCAGTTCTCATCTGAGCCATTTCTTCACCAATATCATCTGTGGCTGGGTTGTGAGTGGACTGCACTGCGAAGGTGTTTCTCCCTGTATCGGACTTCCTAGTACTCCAAGCTTTGTTATTTCGGGAGATTTTCTCTAGTTTTTCTACAATCTCAGCATAAGGGCATTCTCCATAAGATCCACCTGCTATAGTGTCCAACACCGCTTTATTGTTATCATCCTGTCCCCGATAGAAGTATTCCTTTAGTGACTCATCATCTATACGGTGATTTGGAACACTTCTCAAGAATGAGGTGAATCTATCCCAAGAACTACTAACTGACTCTCCTGGTAGTGCCACAAAGTTGTTCACCCTGTCTTTGTTGTTTAATTTCTTTGAGACCGAATAGTAGCGTGCTAAGAAGACATCCCTTAGTTGGTTCCAAGTGAAGATGGAGTTGTATAGGAGCTCAGTGAACCACATAGCAGCCTCTCCCATCAGTGAGAGTGGAAACACTCTGAGACCTATTACATCTAGATCCAAAATCAGGCCTCCCCACACAACTTTTACACACTGCCCTTACCTTAGCTATATGGGCATATGGATCCTCAGAAGGTAGCCCTGAAAACAAACCTCTGGCAGTGAGCATTTGCATCAACCGACTAGTTACCACAAAAGTGTGGCCTGTGGGTAGAGGGGGCAAGACAAGTGTCCCATCCGAGTCTGTTATGTTATCATACCCTCTGTAGTATGCTTGGGGCCGTGGAACGGGATTTTGTCCCCTCTGTTGATGTTCACCCGGAGCGTCGGGTAACATCTGAACATGAACATCCACTGGATCTGGGATGTTCTGGTTTGGATCCTCCTCATTTATTCCCAAGTTTCGATTCATATTGCGCAGTGTACGCTCTAGCTCGTGATCGTAGGGAAACAAGGGTTCTCTTCCTCTCCGTGTATTTGGCATACAAGGAGGATAGTTCTGAAAGGAAATCAAAAACAATAAAACAGAGTAAAATCAAGAAAATATCAACTAAACTTTAGTAATAAGTTCAAGTTAATCTAAAAGCTAAATTCCCCGGCAGCGGCGCCAAAATTTGATACGCTCAAACTTACTTCTCAAATGAGAATTAAAGCGGTCGTGTCAAGTAAATAACCCAACTAGTAAGGTTGGGATCGTTCCCACGAGGAAAATAGTCTAGACTTAACCTCAACCTATTATTACTATCGTTTGGTCAATAACTTCCTTGGAAAGTAGAAATATAAAAAGGGGGGGTTCTATCTCTAAATAAGTTAAAATAAATAACGAACTTGAAAGAGACACTTAACATCTTTTAATGTTGGGTTTTAATCAATTAATCAAAGTAACTAGGGTTTACGTGTTCCCCACAGGTTCATAACTTGATAACTCTAACTATAACAACTCTTTCCTAGTATCTTGCATGCAAAGTGATAAGTTATGTATTTCTAAATCCTTGGTCCGGCATCTAGAAAATCTCACTCCGCACCTTGGTCCGGCTACGTGTGTTGCTATCCTAACCCTTATCCTTACCTCATATTAAGCATCGTATTCGATATTTGACTAAGTTATTACCTCGTACCAATCAATACTAGCCTATTAGATAGTATACACTAAATCTATGTTAATAATTCTTTTCCTATTATCTACCTCCTTGGTCCGGCAAGTAGCATTAGGGCGAGTTCTAACGTTGGCCATCCGTTAAAAAGACTTCTAATCGAAAGAATTATTAATACATGCAAGACACTATTCTAGTATTGTTCTTTTAATTAGGGTTTATCTCATTATTTGCCTATGGTTCCCACAACCCTAGTTATGGAGTTTAGTTACTCATAGTCATAAACACAATATTCAAATATATTAAATAAGAATTCATGTACTTACTTCAATGAGAAAGAATAAAGTCCGAAAATTTTCTTGATTAATCACCAAAAGTCACTTGTAAGAATCTCAAAATCAACACTAATACACAAAGTCTAATAATATGATGTCTAATCTAGCAGAGTCTAACCTCAAAAAAGAGGTTTTTCGAACTATTTATAAAAAAAATAAGAACCTAATTAAACAAGGATTCTAATTACTGGAAATCTGCCAAAACGCGGCTGGGTCGACGGACCTCGCGACGGACCGTCGTGGTCGGGACGGACCGTCATGGACTCCGTCGTCCCATACTTAGCAATTTCTTCTGCTACTCTTTTCATTCCCCTCGACGGCAAGTATGACGGACCGTCATAGGCACAACGGTCCGTCGAGGGTCTTCGTTTCAAAATACTTCAACTCTTGGAATCTGGGTACTGGGATCACTTCTCTGAAATTCATGGCGAACCTGCAGGACGGACCGTCATAGCCACGACGGACCGTCACAAGCTACGTAACCCCACACTTGGTCAGACTTCCCCATCTTCCTTTAGCAGCTTCTCGACGCTGCCACCTACGGACCGTCACAAGCACGATGGACCGTCATCAACTACGTAGGTGGCCTTTTCTGCATTTCTTCACTCAAAATCTCCGCATTCCACTTTGGACAGATTTCCTGCAAAACAAAGAGAAACTCATATAAAACTAGCACAAAAAGACTTTCGGACACACTAAACTTAAGGAAAAAGTATTAATTATACCGTGAAACCACGGTATATCAGTAGATAATAGGAAAAGAATTACTAACATAGATTTAGTGTAAACTATCTAATAGGCTAGTATTGATTGGTACGAGGTAATAACTTAGTCAAATATCGAATACGATGCTTAATATGAGGTAAGGATAAGGGTTAGGATAGCAACACACGTAGCCGGACCAAGGTGCGGAGTGAGATTTTCTAGATGCCGGACCAAGGATTTAGAAATACATAACTTATCACTTTGCATGCAAGATACTAGGAAAGAATTGTTATAGTTAGAATTATCAAGTTATGAACCTGTAGGGAACACGTAAACCCTAGTTACTTTTATTAACTGATTAAAACCCAAGATTCAAAGCTGTTAAGTGTCTCTTTCAAGTTTATTATTTATTTTCGCTTAGTTAGAGATAAAAAAAACCCCATTTTATGTTTTTAGTTTCCAAGGAAACCATTGACCAAATAATAGTAATAACAAGTTGAAGTTAAGTCTAGACTATTTTCCTCGTGGGAACGATCCCAACCTCACTAGTTGGGTTATTTACTTGACACGACCGCTTTACTTCTTATTTGAGAAGTAAGTTTGAGCGTATCAGCTGCCACCTACGGACCGTCACAAGCACGACGAACCGACATAAGCTCCGTAGGTGGCCTCTTCTGCATTTCTTCGCTCAAAATCTCTGCATTCAGCTTTGGACAGATTTCCTACAAAACAAAGAGAAACTTATATAAAAATTAGCACAAAAATGGCTTTTGGACACACTAAACTTAAGGAAAAAGTATTAATTATACCTTGAAACCACGGTATATCAGACACCTACTCCATTATGTTGTTTACTTAGTAAAACAAGCCTCAACGAGATGGTCTCTAACATGATTCGATTTATCTACATCATGAATTTTGTTGAATTAATGGGACTCGACACAGGAGTCAAGTCAGTCTAGGACAGGTACCCCTACTTAAGACCATCATGTACATTTCTGTGCCACTTGTTACATTATTGGGAAAGCTATATAAATGTTTACCAGTTTTAGATTAATTAAATAAAACGAAAAATTTATAAAATTAAAGTCTTGGTGTCTTACTTTTATTAAACACTGTGTGTGCGTGCGCACGTGCGTGCGTGTGTGCGTGCGTGAGTGTTATATATATATATATATATATATATATAATTTTATTTTTACAATCATTCTTTTTATAATATTCATCATAAAAAATATATACTTCTTCCCCAAACCCTACTCAGATTATTTAGTTGGAGATTTTTTTTTACTTTTTCCTCTTTTTATAAATAAATAATGACTTAGATAAAATGTGATGTTCTCCTTTTTGTGTCTAATGGTGTGTATAATTTTATATACAATAATTTTAATGTTATTCTTATAAAAAATGTGTTTCATTAAGTCCTAATTGTCATTATCATAATATAGGAATATATGAATCCATATGGAAAGGGAGATAAGAGGTCAAGGAAGGATCAATCACCTCGGTTCATGATATGGATAAGGCCCCAACACTTTTGAAGACATGGTATGAAAGCATGATAAATCATGGGAAAGGAATGATGTTCAAACGCTTAGTATTTCTACGAAGCCTTTTGTGTGTTGAGTCATGACGAGACTTGATAGAACCACTAGTAAATTTTTGGGACATATTAAAAAATGTATTTAATTTTTCTGGCTGTGAACTCACCCCCACACTAGAAGAGATAGGGGAATTCATAGGATTGGGTAAAAATCTTCCCAAAGGAGAGCCGATACCAAAACATATTAATGGGAGGAGATTTTCAGAGTTACTTCACATAAATGAGAATGATATAGGTGGTTGTCTTGATAATGGATGGGTTCCGTTAGAATTTTTTTACAAAAGATATGGCAGAAAGGATGGATTCATGGTATATGGAAAGAAACTTCTTAATAATGGGTGTCATTTGAACTGGAACGCACACAGTTATGATGCCTTCGTAGTGGATTTTTTGCGGATCACGGTACTTCCAAAAAAAGGAGGAAAGATCAGCATGAATTTGGCTACAGTTATTACAGCTTTTGAGAAAAAACCTAATATCACCCTCGTACCAATGGTTTTGGCAGACATCTATCGTGCTTTAAAAATTTGCAAGGATGGAAAAGACTACTTTGAGAATGCAATATGTTATTACAACTATGGATAATTGAGCACATTCATCATCACCCTTATGCAGTGGACTTTAAAGTAAAATGGAATGATTATATTTGAGCCCACGAGGAAAGAATCAACGATCATAGTTTTTCGAGGGGTGTTGAGGCTTGAAGAAATTCCTCAATAATTGACTGATGACACAATTGTGTGGAGTTATCATTGGTTTCCATCAGACTAGGTGATATAAATGTCTAACTTTTGATCATTCGTCGTCCTGATGGGTCTTTGAGGTGTCCAACCTTACATGTCACTTAGAGTTATGCGACAACTTGGTCGACGCCACTTTCCACAACCTAATGAAGATATGTGGGAATTCATGTATGAGTTTCATCCCAAGATTCCTTTCAGGAAATCAAATATATTCAAGATTTGGGGGGATGCATGCTCTCAAGTCCTCGCGATATGGTGAAGGATCGCACCAAAGGTGAGGTGGACAAAGCATAATTAGAATGGGTTCATGATCATCCCTCTTCTAAGGTTGTGCCAGAATGATCGGTGAAAGGAATCGTAGATCGAGAAGCAGAAATTGAGGTTAGGATTAAGTAAGCTCGCCACGAAGTTGAAAGAAGCTATAGATTTACTATGGAATCCTAAGTAATGGACTAAAGAACGCTAAAGGTGACTTTCCCAACGTGATAAGGATTAGAAAACACTGTTCTACGATTCTGACCTTACAAGAAGACTTGAGCATTACCACACGAGCTATGGAGCAACAGGAAGAGGAGTATAAAAAAGAAAAGGTCCAACTTATCTGTGCACAGTCTAGACTTCACACTCAAGTTAAGGCTTGTATGGAACGGGAAAGAGAAATTGCATGGTGTTTCAGTGCTTATCAGGCATAATGTGATAGTGAGAGGGATCAAAGGATGGTCGAGCAAGTGGCACTCCACCTTCAAATTGAGAAGCTCCAAGGACAGGGGAGGATTTGACGTATGAAGTTAATACAGCTAGACACTGGTTACAGAATTGTTATGACAATATGAATGAAACCAAAGATCGAATACTGCAACTCAGGGATAAAGTCAATGATGTTTATGCTGAGGTTTGGCCAACATGCCCGTGCTCTGGCTCTACATCTACCGAAAGCCTTGGCTTGGATTTATAAGGGTCTTGGGGATGATTGAGATCAGAGGATTTTGTTTCCTTTCTAATTTGTTTTCTTTTCTTAATTATTAGTTATTGTTTTTTTGTTTTTATTATTATTATTATTATTTTATTTATTTTTAGTTAATCATTTTGAGTCTATCTTAGTATTAGGTAATTCTATTTTAATGTTTTATTCAAATCATTGTGTTAAAACAATTTGAAAATTAATGAAAAGATTTGCTTTTGATCAACTCATGTACATAAATTATTTTTAAAAAATATTTATTATTAATATCTTTCTCGAACTATGCAGAGATCTGATTCGCGCCAACATGATACACAGGCAACCCAATGGATTCGATCAAAACCTCTAAAAATCACTAAAGAAGATAATAATGCCTAGGTAAGCCGAGATGAAACATGAGAGGTCTCCTATATTAGAAGTATGTATGTGGCTACAATGTGCACAATCTCTTGAAACTAATCCATTTGTTACTCCATTCAGAGAGAGAGAGAGAAAAGAAAGAGAGACACATTAGCTCAAAGGTGGTTGTTGTGGTTAAGCTGGCATCACATCCTTACAATACAAGGTCGAAAGGGCCCACAAATATGGGAACGAATCGGACAATTATGACATCCGAAACCAGATGACTTCACAAGAAAAAAAATCAACAAAAACGATAAGGGCATTAAAACAATAATGGCAGAGATGTACGAGCCTTGGATAAGTGGAAAACATCCACCGTCTTTAATCCAGGATTATTTAGATACAAATATGTCGCCCGCCATCCAGGTGTTGACAAGTGGTCCAATCTATCCCCCTGGATTCGGCCAATATGCTAACACATCCAATGTTGTTGGAATTTCTACAATGCGCCCTTCGAGTACCCCTATTATAAGTAACCCACTCTTTTTTCAACTGCCTCAACTAATAGTGTCCTGCAACCAACAATGGTGCCTAAATATAACAGCTATCCTCCATCCAAAGTTCGTCACGATCATGGTTACGCTCTTGAAGAGGCAGTTAAAGTTCCAAGATCTTATCCCCACATTCATCAATATAATTCCCCTATCAAAGTTGAAAAGATGGTTAAGAATGAGGAACATGAGAGATGGTTAAGAATGAGGAACATGAGAGATGGCTAAGAAAATGAAGAGTTTAGAACAGAGTATAAGAGATATGCAAGGACTAGGAGGCCACAAAGGTATCTCATTCAATGACTTGTGTATGTTTCCCCACGTTCATTTTCCTACTAGTTTTAAAACTCTAAAGTTTGAGATATACGATGGTCACGGAGACCCCATAGCTCATTTGAAGAGATATTGCAATCAACTGACGTGTGCATAGGGCAAACAAGAGTTGCTTATGGCCTATTTTGGGGAAAGCTTAGTAGGGATTGCATCCGAATGGTTCATAAATCAGGATATTTCCAACTTGCATACGTGGGATGATTTGGCTCGATATTTTATATTAAAATTTTCAGTATAATATTGACATTATGCCAGATCGCTCCTTGTAGCCAACATAAGGAAAAAGAACACGAAATTTTTTTGTAAATATATCGTCAGATGGAGGGAGCAAACTGCTAGGATTAAACCACCAATGAAGGAGTCGGAAATGATTGATGTTTTTCTCCAAGCACAAGAACCTGATTACTTTCACTATTTGCTTTCTGCCATCAGAACATTTGCTGATTTTTATTAAGGTTGGGGAAATAGTGGAAAATGATATCAAGTCTAGAAAGATTGTAAGCCAAGCTGCCTTAAATGTGACAAAAACAAGTGCTTCAAAATATTTCTGGAAATATTGGAGGGAAGAAGAGAAGGGAGGATATAGCCATTGTTGTATCAACGCCTCGAACTTATGTCTAAGATAATCCCCCGCAACACTATTTTCCTTCCCAAGCTCCACAATATTCCGTCCCATACTCTCCATATCCCTTTTTTAGCGCACAATAAATTGCACCCTCTACTTATCCACAATGGCGTGCACCAATTTCCCAAAATCATCCACCACCCCTACTAGTTCACCAAAATACTGCAAAAATTCCTTTTCATCCTACACCACAATACAAGAAGGGAAATGGTGCTAAAGATGAGTTCACTCCTATTAGGGAGTCATATGCTAGCTTGTTTCAGTAATTAAGGACGTTGAATGTTTTGAGTCCTATTGAAAGAAAGATGTAAAATCCTCCCCCGAAAAATCTAGATTATTCTCAACATTATTGATATTATTCTGATGCCCCATGACACAACATATAGAGATGTTGGTATTTGAAAAGGGTCATTCAGGATTTTATCGATGCTAATCAAATTATAGTTGAAAGTCTGAGTGGACCCAACATCAATCAAAATCCATTACCAAGGCATACTGAAACAAACATGTTAGAAATGATGAATGGTCGCGACGAATTTGCGGTCCCATATAAGCCAATCCTTAAGGTTGGAACTAGTATAGAAAATTTGGTGAATGTTGTTGACTTGACAAAAATGATGCCCTAGGGGGCGGAAAAGACGTCAGAAAAGTTGAGCCCATCAAACACACCCATCTTAACTGTAAAAGGAGCGCTTGAAGATGTTTGGGTGAGTCAGAGTAAGGAAAGATCTCTCATTTCAAAAGTGCAAAACAAGTTTATCCTAACCTTGAAATGAGCCTATGTTCCTCCTATGATCACCAGTATCCCAACTTCCAATGACTAACCCTAATGATGTTCCTTGGAATTATGAGTCTACTGTCGTGACATACAAGAGGAAAGAAGTCAATGAAGAAATAGATGAAGTAGGAGGAATAGCCCATTGGGGAAGATGTTATGCCCCGATGGAATTAAGGAAAACTAAAAATGAGCAAGTGCAAGTCAAGAGTCCAGTCATTGAAGGAGAGGCAAAGGATTTCTTAAGGAAGATGAAATTATCAGACTACTCTATTGTAGAACAGTTAGGAAAAATCCCAGCCCAAATATCTTTATTGTCTTTGCTAGTACATTCTGATGAAAATCGTAAGGGTGTAATGAAATTTTTTAATGAAGCACATGTTCTTAGTGAAGCTACAGTTAGAAAAGATTGCTGGGAGTATATTTGAGGTAAACCACATCACCTTTTCAAATGATGAACTACCGATGGAAAGTACAGGACATAACCAAGGCTTCTACATCACTGTAAAGTGTGAGCTTACATATGTCACTCGAGTTCTAATTGATGGAGGATCTGGAGCAAATATTTTTCATTTATCAACTCTACAAAAACTGAATATTTGTGCTGAAAGGGTCCGACCCAACAATGTATATATTAAAGCTTTTGATGGGTCAAAAACAGATGTCATTGGTGAGATAGAGCTCTTACTAACCATAGGGCCTGTCGATTTCACTGTGAATTTTCAAGTGTTGGATATCAATACATAATCTATTGTTGGGGAGACTAGGGTGCATAGAGCTGGGGCAGTCCCTTCACGTTGCATCAAATGATTAAGTTTGAATACAACCGACAAGAAGTGATTGTTCATGGTGAGGGGGACCTGTCAGTCTACAAAAACTCTTCCCTCCCTTTTGTCAAGATAAATAATGAGAATGAGGCACCGGTTTATCAAGCTTTTGAGGAAGTGGTTGTTGAGCATGTCCTCGAGGGAATGTCATTTCAAAACCACAGTTGCCCATGGCGTCTGTGATGGTGGTAAATGAATTGTTGAAACATGTGTTTGAGCCGGGTAAGCGCTTGGGAATCTTCTTGCTTGGGAGATTTTATACGGTGTGTCCACAAAAGAGCATTGGTACTTTTGGCTTAGACTACGAGCCTAGAGTCGAGGACAGAATGATGGCAAAGAACAAGAAGAGAGATGTATGGTCGCTTACAAAGCCTATACCACCCATATACAAATATTTCATCCAAGCCCACGCAATAAAATCTTATGAATCACCTCTCTCAGAGCCAGCGCTGGAATTTAATGGAGAGTTGATTAACTATATTCAAGATTTATTTGTCGAGGCTGATATGGTGGAACTCAAAGAAGGCACTAGCAATAGAGATGTGCAATTCATTGATTCTGATATCCAGCTGAACAATTGGGAGGCCACACCTCTTCCCGTTAAGAATGAGTTTTGGTAGTATGTCTTGTTTTTCTTTCTGTCGTCCGATTTATTCCAAGGATTGTAATTCAGATTTTATCTTGTCATTTTATTTCAAACTCTACATTTTCCTTTTCAATAGGATGTAATTGGGTTGTTATTTCAGTCAAATATATATTTTTCTATTTCTTCTATACAGTTTTTTCTATGTCGATTCTAGTGATATGGCATGCATGCAGAATTTTTCACCAGATTTTAAAATCCAATCTAATCTTTGACCTAATCCTGAAATAGTAAGTCAAAAAATCAAATTTAATGAAGATGAAGTATTTGAAGAATTAGGCAGGGATTTCGAACATTTTGAGAATAAATCATATCCCAACATGAGTAAAACTGAGACGATAAATTTAGGGGATCATGAAAATATTAAGGAGACTAAGATAAGTGTACATGTTCAACATCAAAAAGAGGATATAATCCAGGTTCTTTTTTATTAAAAAGATCTTTTTTAATCATCTTATGATGACATGCCTGGATTAAGCACTAACATGGTTGTTCACAAGTTGCCAATTGATCCTAACTTCCCTCCGGTAAAGCAAAAGTTGAGAAAGCTTAAAACCGACATGAGTGCAATAATTAAAGAGGAGATCACAAAACAACTTGAGACCAAAGTCATTCGAGTCGCTCAATACCTTCCTGGTTAGCCAACATCATACCCGTCCCCAAGAAAGACGACAAAGTTTGAATGTGTGTTGATTATCGTGATTTGAACAAAGCAAGTCGAAAAGATGATTTTCCTTTTACCAACATCCATATGTTGTTGGATAATTGTGCCAAACATGAGGTTGCATCTTTTGTAGATTGATATACGGATTATCATCAGATTATTATGGATGATGCAGATGCTGAAAAATGTCTTTTATCACTCCACAGGGTAAATATTGTTATCGAGTTATGCCTTTTAGATTAAAAAATACAGGAGTAACTTATATGAGGGCGATGACGATCATGTTTCATGATATGATGCATAAAGAAATCGAAGTTTATGTGGATGATGTGATCATTAAATCAAAAAAATAGTCAAATCATGTACAAGATTTAAGAAGATTCTTCAAAAGGCTCTGTAGGTATAATCTCAAGCTTAATCATGCAAATATATGTGTTTGGAGTATCATCAGGTTAGCTTTTGGGGTTTATAGTAAGTCGATGAGGCATCGAGTTAGATACTTCAAAAATAAAAGTCATTCAGGAATTGCTACCTCCAAAGAACAAAACTGAGGTTATGAGTCTTCTAGGAAGGTTAAACTACATTAGTAGATTCATTGCTCAACTCACAACAAGTTTTGAACCCATATTTAAGTTGTTATAAAATAATGCCACAGTCGAGTGGACTGAAGAATGTCGAGAGGATTTTGAAAAAATTAAGAATTACTTATCGAATCACCCTATGTTGGTTCCTCCCGAGCCGGGAAGACCTTTGATATTGTATATATCAGTACTTGATAATTCTTGCGGTTGTGTATTGGTTCAGCATGATGAAATAGGGAAGAAAGAGTAGGCCATTTATTACTTCAGCAAGAAGTTTATTGTTTATGAATCAAAGTACACCCTTCTTGAGAGAACATGTTGTGCCCTAATTAGATAGCACAAAAGCTGAAGCTTTATCTTTCATCTTACACTACTTATCTCATTTCACGTATGGATCCATTAAAATACATTTTTCAAAAGCCCATGCTCATCGGCAGGCTTGTGAAATAGCAAATATTACTCGCAGAGTTAGATATTATCTATGTGATGCAGACCGCAATGAAAGCTCAAGCATTGACAGATCATTTGGCAAAGAATCCTATTGATGAAGAATATGAACCACTTAAGACTTATTTTACAGACGAAGAGATATCATGTATCGATGAAGTTATTCACGATAACAAACAACAATGGAAGTTTTTCTTTGACGGTGCCTCTAACAAGAAGAGAGTTGGAATGGGAGTTGTTCTTATGTCAGAATCATGGGAATATTACCCTATAAAAACTCAACATAGATTTTATTGTACTAATAATATGTTAGAATATGAAGCTTGCATTTTGAGTTTGAGGTTAGCTATTGATATGAGCATCCAAGAACTCTTAGTGTTAGGAGACTCAAATTTTTTAGTTCATCAAATTCAAGGAGATCGGGAAACTCGTGACCCAAAGATCATAACCTATCAACATTGTATACAAGATCTTTGCCAATGATTCATGTCGATAAAGTTTAGACACATTCCTAGAGTTTACAATGAAATTGCATATTCATTTGCCACTTTATCTTCGATGCTCCAACATCCTGATGACGCTCATATCGATCCTTTGTACATACAAATTCACGACAACATGCTTATTGCAACACGTTTGAAGAAAAATTTGATGGTAAACCTTGGTTTCATGATATTAAAACATATCTTCAGTCTGGAGAATGTCCGTCGAATGTAACTACTGACCAAAAAAAACTATTCGACGACTAGCAAGCGAGTTTTTCTTGAGCGGAGGCATACTATACAAGAAGACACATGATTTGGTACTTCTAAAATGTGTAAATGCTGAGTTGCATGCCATGTTTTCTTCATGGCCTTTCATGGAAGAATGGATGTGATTGGGCCAATAGAACCAAAAACATCGAATGGTCATAGGTTCATCCTTGTGGCCATCGATTTTTTCACAAAGTGGGTGGAAGCAGTAACTTTCAAGTCAGTGACCAAGAAGGTCGTGGTGGATTTTATTCATTTCAACATCATCTGTCGGTTTGGTATTCCAAAGATGATTGTTATCGATAACGCAGCAAAGCTCAACAATTGCTTAATGCAGGAGGTATGCCATCAAATTTAAGTTTGAGCATCGAAATTCGACTCCATATCGCCCAAAGGCAAATGGAGTTGTACAAACTTCTAACAAAAATATAAAAAGGTACTTCGTAAAATGGTGCAAAAATCTCGACAATGGCATGAAAAGTTGCATTTTGCTTTGTTGGGTTATCACACTATAGTTCGTATGTCAGTGAGTGGGTGCCACCCCATATTCATTGGTATATGGGACTGAGGCAGTTATACCTGCAGAGGTTGAGATCCCATCTTTACGAATTGTCGTGGAGGCTGAAATTGATGATGATGAGTGGATCAGAACACGATTAGAGCAATTAAGTTTGATTGATGAGAAGCGACTGACATCAATTTTTCATGGACAATTGTACCAGAAAAGAATGGAACGAGCATACAAAAAAAAGGTGCGTCCCAGACGTTTCGAGGAAGGTCAATTAGTGTTGAGACGCATTCTTCCACATCATGCCGAAGTCAAAGGCAAATTTTCTCCAAATTAGAAAGGATCATTTATTGCAAAGAAAGTATTATCCAATGGTGCTCTTCACTTAGCAGATATAGAAGAGATATAGAAGAGATATTTATTGCAAAGAAAGTTATAGTCAATGTTGATGTTATGAAGAGATATTTATATGATTTGATTTTTGGTATTAGAAACTCTTATATTTGGGCTTGACATTTCAAAGGGTGATTCAATTGGAATTCTTGCTTTTGTTGTTTCTTTGGTTTTTTCAAAAATAAGAGAGAGAGAGAGAGAGAGAGAGAGAAAGAACAAATTACCTGAAGTACGTTCGACCTGATTCTTGTTTGGGCAAGATACGTAGGCAACCCTGGTGTTGGGTTTGGTCCAATCAAATAAAAAATCCAAAATTTTATATTGTAGAAAACTGGGGCAAAAGTCGTTTTTTTAATTTATTTTTTTTTAATTTTTTATATATTTTTTCTTTTTATCTTTTATCCGGAAATAAAAGTCAACCCCATCATTTAAAGTCAATCGAAGAAATACATTTGCATCAACCTCTGAAATGTCGAGAATAAGTTGGTCAAGGGTACAAATAATTGGCACCATGAGCGATAAAGAAATTTTATATACAAGAGAAAACTATGAAAGTCTTATTGTGAAAACCCTGAATAGGCATCATAAGGCGACTATGAGGTGAGAGAAATAAAATGAGAGAGTTTTATTGGTGAAAACCCTTATGGGCACCGCAAGGCAAAAATGAATTGAAGGAATCAAAATGAAAGAGTCCTAGATGCAAATAACCCTGTGGGCATCAAAGGGCGGAAAAGAATTGACTATAACTTTGTTGAATGTTGGAACTCCGCGTCAAAATTAGATGATCAAATATTGGTTGATGAATAGATTGGATGGACAAACCTGGTAATCAAATCAAATTGCATGTCATGATCAATAAAATCAGCTACCACACTCAAATAAGTAATTTTTTCTTCCTCTCATTAAAAGGGTCTTCATCGAATCACTTTCATTTATTCTTGTGTAGTATATAGTTTTCTTTCGCTTTTGATTACTTTGTCTCATATGTATTTGAGTCGAGTATGTGTCAAGAAACTAGGAAAGAATTTCAAGACTCGCTTAAAACTCTCGGGATTGTACAAGGCAGAGCATCAGGTCAATGGTTTACCATCTATCAACATGTATTGAATTTAGAAAAAGTCCTTGATTTAATGAAGTTTAAATAATGATTATCTTGGAATAAAGGCAGATATTTGATTTAAGTCCCTCAAAGTACATAAATTTGGGTGAACATACAGTCAATCAATAACAAGTACTAGCCATTTGAAAATAAGTATAACATGACAAGTATTTGAGAACCCTCGTCAAAAAGTAGAACCACAAACCAACCACCAAATTTTTGGACACAAATTTTCTTTGTTGAAGCAGGACACAAGTTGGTTCGAGATCAATGATCCGAAAAAACTAGATGTTCAATTTAGTCCAAAATGAGTGAATTATTGTGTCGTAATAAGATCTTTTGAACCCGATTGCATGAAGAATGGTCAATATATATCAGAATAGCAATAACTTGAGAGGCTGAATTTACTTTTCTTTAATGTTACAATGATAATTGGATAACACTCACAAAAATATAAAAAATAAAAATTATGGTCCGTATTGGGGCAAATGTTTTGTTTGTATTATTAGTCTATTGAATGTATTATAGCAGGACCCTCCTGGATAATGGGACTAGCAGGACCATCCTAGATAATGGGATTAGCAGGACCCTTTTTGATAATAGGACTAGTAGGACCCTCCTCGATAATGGGACTAGCAGGACCCTCCTCGATAATGGGATTAATAGAATCTTCCTCGATTATGGGACTAGAAGACCCTCCTAGATAATGAGACTAGCAGATTAAGAGGATCACCCTAGATAATGGAATAACAGGACCCTCTTAGATAATGAGGCTAGTAGATTAGCAGGACCCTCTTGAATAATGGGATTAGCAAGACCCTCTAGAGTAGCAAATTAGTAGGACCCTCCTGAATAACGGGACTAGCAAGAACCTCCTCAATAATGGGACTAGCAGGACCCTCCTCGCTAATGGGATTAGTAGGACCCTTATGGATGAGACTAACAGGACCATCCTGGATAATGAGATTTGAATACTTTTTCCTAGGATAACACTTCCTAGTATGAATTTATTTATTTATTTAAAATTCACATTTTCTAACAACTCACAATTTTTTTTCTAGTGAAAATTGGGGCAAAAGTTTTGTTTGTTTCTTGCTTTTGTGATGGTTTTCAGTTTCTTCAAGTGAAATATAGATTTGAAATTCAATAGTAAAGTTTCAACCTTTTTCAGAATGATCAATCACATCATAGCAAGATCCGCTTCTTCAAAGCATGAGCAACCTGACTTCCTCACATCTTCCTATTCGGCTTCTGATCAAGATAATATGTTCTCATTCAAAACATAATCAAATTGTCATTTCGAAGAGTGCCAAAAACTCATGCTAAGTGAAAGTTAAGCATCAAATTCAATTCAAGGTTAAGATACTCAACCAAAAATCAAAGTGATGTCTTAAAGTCAAGATTCAAAAGAAGTTGTATAGGTAGGAGCTTGTACTTTTATTTTCCTTTTGACTATTAATTTTTTTAGTAAGGATAAGAGCCGCGACTTGGAGCATCGATAGAACCTCACTTAACTTCTAACTCATCACCTCGACTCATTGAACTACACTTGACTTGATTCTCTTATAACCCGGGATATTGAAACTGTCCAAAACAAGGACTCGGTCACATTTTTCTATTTTTTCCCATCTCTCTCCTCTCTCATAAGATTCCGGTGAAAATTTGTCGCTTGTCTACTTCTTTGTCTGGAAACTCGAAGCAAACTGTAGACACGTAATTTTTTACCGAACATAAGGCTTTACACTTGTTATTATTCCTTAAAAATTTTATTTTAGGTTAAGTCAGATATTTTGATTTTTTTTGTCTAGTTTTAGTAAGTTTATTTTAAGTTATTAAATATAATTAAACACACACACACACACAATCGTGTGATTTGTCCTCGTTTACGCGCGCGCACACACACACTATTTTTATGCCTAAGAATTATATAAATTATATAAAGTGATAGACTTTTAAATTTTAAGTTACTTGCTTTTGCGGGCTATGAATTATATGAAGTGATAGACTTTTAAATTTTTAGTTACTTGCTTTTGCGGGCTATGAATCATATGAAGTGATAGACTTTTAAATTTTTAGTTACTTGCTTTTGCGGGCTATGAATTATATGAAGTGATAGACTTTTAAATTTTTAGTTACTTGCTTTTGCGGGCTATTTTCACTGATAGTTTATTATTATTTTTGTACAAATAAATAAAATATAATTTTTAATATTGCTTTATTTCGTTGAGATTTTTTTTATATTATTCATTATTTATATGTTTAATTATTATTATTTTAACATATAGAAGTAAAAGGAAAAGAAGAAAATAACCTAAATAAAAAAAAATCTAAACTACCAACCTCCCATAACCCACTTTGTTTGCAAACACCCGACCCACTTTGCATTCAAATAATCCCACTTCCTTCTCCTACTATCCCACTTTTCTCTCCAATGACCCCACTTACCTACACAAAAGATACCAACACACACACACAATGGGAAGAATCCTATATATATCCATATACATCACCATCATAGGGATACGGAAGAGCAGTGCATACACACACAAAAAAATAAACTTTTAAATTTGGAGAGATTTTTATTCGTGGATTCAAGTTCATGGCTCTTTAAAGTTAAACAATTATATTTAGCTTTGAAAATCAGTAGATTGTAGATGTTTCTTTTGTGGGAATCATGTTTTACGAAAAGTTAATTCTAATCTCATATGTAGTTAAATGAAATGATTGTACGAAACTTGATCATGATGTTATAAAGTCATTAAAATAACATGTATTGTTTTATTCCCTATTTTAAGATGTCTATCATATTTTTGATCGCACGAATTGGTATGGCTTAAGTTTGTTCATTAAAATATTTTAACACATGACTTCAGTTTAATTACGTAAGTTGATCCAAAGGTGGTGGTTGTTTATTCTTAGTTTATTTATTCCAACCTGGTTATGTACGTTTGTTTGACTGCGTCAATTGATAGCTTTATTTATGACTTTAGTTTAGTTACATGGAATTTGGTTAGAGGTTTTGCATTAGTCATTGTTTGGAGTTTTTGGGTTTTATTAAGTAAATAATATTGCCCTACTTATGGAGAAAATTTATTATTAGAATATTTTTTTTTGCATGCCTGAAATGTTAAAAATGGGAGAGGTGAGTATTAGATTATTTGAGTGACTCATTAATGCACTAACGTGAGATAGTTCTCTTCTTAGTAATTTCATACTATCATTACTTGGTTAAGGAATATTATTATATCATGGTATATTAATTTTCTCTTGGTTAATTTTAAGAAAAATAATAAAATTAAAGAAAATTTAAATAACATATATATAGAATGAATAAAGAAAAGTGGTTCAGAGAAAAAACATAAACTAAAAGGGGAAAGATCATTCAAAAATAGAAGAAAATAAAGAGGATTGAAAAAAAAACACAAAAGAACAGATCACTGCAAAAAAAGTAAAATAATAATAAAAATAAAGATAAAAATTTATCATGAAAGCATCCATAGAGGAAAAATAAAGGTGATAAAAAGTAATAAAAAATAGTGAAAACGTAAAAGGAAAAAAAAAAGCGGTAAACTCAACCAAAAATTATTTAAATGAAAAGTAAGGGGAAGGGGATTATTCTGTTAAAATTAAAAAAAAAAAAAAAAAGGAAAAGAACAAAGCAAGAAACAGTAAAAACATAAAATTAATAAAAATCAGAAAATAAAAATAAAACGTGCACACAAAAGGGATAAAGAAAAGAAAAAAAAATGTAATAAAGAAAATCCTTCTAGAAAAGTAGTTCTAATCTCTTCAGAATTTCTTGCTAAAACTAATCATAAATCATAAAATTTTATCCCCTATTTAAAATTTAACAAAAATAAAAATAAAACAATCCTAAAATTACTCAAACTTTAACAATCTCATCCTACATAAATCATAATTCCTAACAAGTAAATACTTCTATATCCTCTATTCATAATTTTTAAAAAAATACAAATAATGCGAAAAAAATAAATATATAAGTTGCATGACTCTACTTTATTTGAGTAAATTTATGTCTATACATATTTTTAATTAATGAACGATAAGATGGTTTTAAATATATTTAAAATAAATCAAAGGGTGAGAGTAAATAACATTTTTATTATTAAGCTAAATAATATAATATCCAAATATTAAGTTAGACATACTAAGATCAATGAAGCGTCAGTGTTAGACCCACGGGACTCGAGGGGAGCCTAATACCTTCCCTTAGGTCAATCGAATTTCTTACCTGATTTTTGATTTCGCACACAATAAAATAAAGAGTCAACTTCCTTTGATTAGGGATTTAAAAAGGTGACTTGGAACACCAAAACTCAATTCCAAGTGACGACTCTGTAATATAAATCCCTTTTCAAAATGTACTTTAATTGGAAAAACTTTTTATCTCAAAACATAATCGTTTTGAGGAAAATAGGGGTATGACAGGGGTATAGAACACCTCAACTAAGTGGATTTACTTAAGTTATGATCAAAAGCAATAAGGACTCGTCTAAAAAGTACAAGTTTTTTATCCACGTTGACTACATGGTTTATGATAAATTTGAGTTGTCTGAACTCGTTCTCATATCTATGCTTAATATTACTCCCAATAATTATAAAAATTATCATGCTCATATAGAAATACTCTTATTGTGGGGTAATTACTCAAAATAATATTTTTTATAAAGAGATAATGAAATATCCCGAACTTATTATAAACTCTTTTTAGAAATTAAAATTTCTCTTTTTATCATCCCAAACTTATTAGTTCCCTTAATTTCTTTCTCAATCATGAAAATTAGTTTAAGACCATTGTTGGTTACAATACTCAAAAAAACTTCTTGAACTTTTCTCTATAACTCACTTTAGTTTTGAATGTACATTAAGACACATGATTAGAACATGTAGAAAATGTCAAAGATAAATTAAGCATTTAAGAGCAAATATAGAGAGGGAACACATAGCCACAACTTAAAGGAACACGCACCAAATAAAATAAGGAAGAATTGGTCTAACGACCCTGGTGTACTTCTGACTCAGGGTGCTAGGCCCCGAAGTACTGGGGCTGGATTTGAGCGCACTTTTGGCGGGCGTAGTGCTGGCACAATGCCCCATCCCCTCCCAACGACCCAAACAAATTTTTTTGTTGAAATTGAGGCTTCAAACTAGTTTAGGATTGAAAATTTTCTCCTAAATTCTTCTTAATTCTCAAAACCAACAGGTAATTATGAAATTTTTCATACAATCCCTTTTGAACAAATGACTTTTACCAAAAATTTACAACACAAAAGATTCAATAACCTCTATTGTTAAAAAATTGAACTAAACTCAAGAACTACACAAGAATCCTTTAGATATAACGAGTTCTTGGATCAATTTGGATGTATGACGTAAGGATCAACAAGTTCAACACTATAAGAACCTTCACATACCTGGAAAGAACAATGTTCTTCGCAAAAATCAATGAAATTTTGAAGAGTGCTTGAAACCTAGCTTCTCAAATTGGAACCTTCCTCTAATTTCTCTAAGTGTTAAAGAAGGTGAAACAAGTGTTTTACATCTGATTAGATCCTTAATTAGGTGACAAAAAAGTGGCTAGGCTTAGAAGGAAAAAGGAAAAGACCAAACTATCCTTTTAAAATGATTGAGATGCCTTTAAAAGAGAGGCTTCACTAAAACGGAGATAACTTTCTGCTTTGAGCTCGAAATTAGGCATTGAAAAGAGAACTCAAAGACTCTTAATTTGATAGGTCCTGGGCCACAAATAAGTTAAATCACTTTTTTCTCTTTCGAATTTTATTGAAAACAAATTGATAAATTTTGTTATATTATAAATATTTCGATGGACAAAATCACAAAAGGTAAAAAAAGAAATTCACAAAAGATCATTAATTTAAATTATATTGGCTAAATTATCAACTCTTATTTATGCTTACTTATTACTTATTTATTATATATATTTTTAGTATTTATTATTTCTTGTCACTTTAAAATTTTAACATTTGGAAGGAGATACATATCGAAGTAGGAGAAAAGCACCAACGTATATTTGTCTCCTCTGAAGTAGCACGCATACAAATTTGAAACAAAATTAAGTAGGAATAATCTTTCTATTTTCACAAATAACTTTGCCTACACATTTCTTCTCAAATTTGTCTTATGAGATTAAGTTGGAATGCAATTATTGTTAAATTATCTTCGAAATAGAAAAATGAGAAACCAAAGTATGGTAACTTCAATTTGTCATTATTATTGACATTATGATCTTTGCATTACTCTTCAAAGTATAGTGATATATTAGTAGTTTATATAATTGATTATTCAACTACACGAGTCATAAATTATATATGTGAAATACATATGCAATAGTATTATGTACTTATCCATTAAATGTTGATAAAAAAGATAACTATTTACTATTTAAAAGTAATAATCAATCAAATAAGTTAAATCACTTTTTTTCTTCCAAACTTATATGAAAAAAATTAGTAAATCCTATTCTGTATTTAATGATTTTGATAGATGAAATCACGAAAAGTAATTAGAAGAAAATTATAAAAAAATCATTATTTAAATTTTATTGGCTAAATTATCAAAAACTTATATATATGGAATACTTGAGTCCGAAACTCAAAGGGTACAAAATATTAACAAAAACTCCAAAACGGTATATAAAATTTTATATTAACCAAAACGGTAAAATCGCTGCCGGTGCAGCGATTTACTTTACCTGAAAAAGTAAAATCGTTGCTGAGGCAGCGATTTTGCAAAAAAAATCGCTGCCCAAGCAGCGATTTCAAAATTTTTCTTCTTACAAATCGCTGCCATGGCAGCGATTTGATATTATTTTTTAATTTACTTTTTTTTTTATAAAATAAGGTATATCGCTGCACTGGCAGCGATTTATAAAGAATTTTTTTTAAAAAAAAAAATATCGCTGCCAAGGCAGCGATTTATAAAAAAAAAAAATATATTTTGTAAATCGCTGCTAGAGCAGCGATTTATTTAAATTTTTTTTTTTTATTAAATCGCTGCAATAAGCAATTTTTTAAATAAAAAAAATTTTAAAAATTTTAAAACAACGATTTTATATATATAAAAAAATTATAATATTTTTTAAAATTTATGTATATAACTTATAAGAAAATATACATTATTTTAAAAAAATTAAAAATAAGTAAAGTAATAAATATATTTTCTTTCTAAAAAAAGATATTATATTGAATTTAAATTTAAATAATATTTGAATTCAAATAATTAATTTTTTTAAATAAAAAATTAAAGGAGAAAAATTATTTAATTTTTTTTAAAAACAAAATTATATATATATATATATATGTAAAAGTTAAGGAGGATCACATGACAATAGTAAAATTTGTTTTTTTATCGTAAATAATTGAAGAAGTTCACATGTAAATAGTACATAAGACTTTCAATTCTATAAATTGAACTTATCCTTCATATTCATATTACTTTCAATCTTCCAATCTACCAACAATCTTAGGTAAATACATTTGAATATTATGGGAGAGTCTAGCCAAAATTTTAGTCATTTGAATTGTTTCTCATCGGATTCAACTAATAGGTAAATAAAGTAATGTTTTCTTATTTCTTAAAAATTATTTTTCTTATATGTAATATATTTATATTATTATTTTTATAGGTATGATCAAATTCAAAATGCAGTGAATTATTGTACACAAATTGTAAATAATAATGTTATGGGTGATGAACGAGTTGGTGAGTTGCACAATGATGAACCTTCCGAGCATGAATTAACAGACAGTGATGATATGTATGATGGCGATGATGATAATGTGGATAATGCACCTATTGCATCCGTTGAAGATCAAAGTATTAATTATCATTCTACAGCGATTCCATACTTAGATCACACTGACGAAAATGCAGAAGATTTTATCTACACGAGAGATGACGGTTCCATTCGAACGGCACTTTGGAATTCAAATAATCCTAAACATATCCAGTCAGGTTCGATTGTTGAAAGCTAAATATTTTATAGTTGTTTATTTATTTATTTATTTATTTCATGTTGATTAATTTAATTTGTATATGCAACTAGATATGTTATTTATGAATAAGATGCAAATGAAATCTGCAGTAAGAGCATATAGTCTTGCTATTAAAAAAGAATTTCTTTGTGATCAATACAAATGTAAAGGTTGGAAAGTTATTTGCAAGCGTCATGAGTTAGGGTGTGATTGGATGATTCGGTTTAGAGAGATTTCAAGCGGTATGTGGAAGACAGGAAAAATGATTGAACCGCATACTTGTCTTACAAATAACTATAAGGAGGATCATTTCAATTTGAATGATAACATGATTGCCACTTCATTAATACCATATGTTATGCAAAATCCGGACATAAATATTAAGATGATCCGTGAAATTATCAAAGGAAAGCATCACTATACTCCTAGTTATAGAAAAGCACAAAAAGGTCAAAGAAAAGCATTTCGAATGGTTATGGTGATTTTGAAAGTTCATTTAAGGCATTACCTCGATACATAGCTGCACTACAATTATTCAATCCAGGCACTATTATTGAGTGGGAGCATCATTCTACAACAATGCAAGGTGAGCAAATTTTTAAATTTCTTTTTTGGGCTTTTAAACAGAGCATTGATGGTTTCAAAAGTTGTAGGCCGGTCATTTCTATCGACGGCACACATCTTTATGGTTTGTATGATATCAAATTGTTAATTGCGGTTGGAATTGATGCGAATGGAAATATTTTTCCACTTGCATATGCTTTAGTTGCACGTGAGAGTTTTGAGTCTTGGTCATGGTTTCTCAAGTTATTATGGACACATATAGTTTGTGAACGACAAGGAATTGGTCTTATTTCTGACCGTCATCAAGGAATCTTGTAGTGCGTTCAATCTTATGATTGGTTGAGTCCACCCAACACATATCATAGATTTTGTGTTCGACACTTAAAAATAAATTTTAATAAAAAATTTGTAAATAGTGAACTCAAAAAACTAATGTAGTTGGCTGCTACTGAGCATTAGGAGAAAAAGTTTGTGCAACGAATGCAACAAATCAAAACATTGTCTCCTGCAGCATATGAATGGTTAAATGTATTTCCTTTTGAAAAATGGACAATGTATAAGGATGGTGGTCGTAGATGGGGTGCCATGACGACAAATATGTCTGAGTCATATAATGGTTTATTGAAAAAAGCTCGGGGGCTTCCTGTGACTGCCATGGTTCGAATGACGTTCAAAGCTCTCGTTGATCGTTTTGTCGAAAGAAACAATCTTGCAATTGCATTACTTCAAAGTAATATGCCATGGCCTCTTGCGATAGATAAAAAATTTAATGATTATATCAAAGAGCTCAAGGGCACACAGATATATGACTTACAACACAGGTGATGGAGTTTTTGAAATTCTTACTTTTGCTCATGATGGTAAAGGTGGAAATGTCCACAAGGTTACTGCAAAAGGTAACAAATGTTCTTGTGGAAAATGGAGAAACTATCATATGCCTTGTTCGCATGCCATCAAATTTTGTGGACTTCGCGGAATCGAGCCAAAATCTTATGTAAGTAAATTCTACAGTGCAAAATATTACAAATGAACATACAGTGAGACATTTAACCTAGTGGGTGATGAAATGTATTGTCCACCAACTTCTTTTAATTTAATTGCAAATACTGAATATTTGCGGACAAGTGGTAAGCAAGTAAGAACCCGACTTAAGAAAGATATGGATATAGCTCCGGCTCGCATGACTAGAAAATGTAGTGTTTGTAAGGAGACAGGTCACACAAAGGCACGATGTCCTACTCGATTTTAAATATTTTGTCTATGTTTTTAAGGTTAATGTATTTTTATTATCTTGTTATTAATATTATGATATATCTTTTATATTTATTTGTTGACATGAATCTAATTTGTCTTGTGCATTTTAAATATTGTAGTATAATATCTTTATATTATTATTATATTATTGATTTAAACTCTATTAAAAATGATGGTTTGACCTAATATAAAAAGTATTGATTTGACCTAACATAAAAAGTATGATTTGACATATGACATAAAGAAAATTAAATCCTGCAAACTTGTTCAAACATAAAAAAAAGAAGAAGGAAGAAACTAATTACTCTGTTCAAACTTGCACGAAACAACAAAATTTACATATTTCAAAATTCGAATTTTCAGCCTTTTAGAATAAAGGTGCATAAAAATTATTCTTCTGAATCCAAATCTTCTACATCTTCATTTTCATCTTCATTTTCAAAATCTTCCTCATTTTGATAGTGACTGCCTGTTCCACATCTAGTTGATTTTGTGTAGCCTAGATGTTCTCCGAGGTGGATTTTGTCAATTAAGAACTAAATTTTGTGAAGCCCCAACATTAAATCTTGAATCATCGGACAAAGTTACCTATAATACAATATAATATAATATAATCAAATAAACATGCAATAAAATTAAAATTTTTTTATAAAAAGTTAAAAAAATTGTATGAAAATTATTATACTTACATTCGAAAAATTCAATCTTCCACCAAATAGAGAATTATGTATAGGAAATTCACGCATACCATGTTGAATACCATATTGAGATCCACTAAATTGCGCGAAACCAAATACTGGAACCTGAGGAGTTACAAAACCAACTGTTTGCTGACTAGAAAATTTAACATTAGTGTTAGAGGGCCCTATAGAAAAATCAAACATGGGATAATAAGGCTTGGGAGTCGCCACATTAGTGTTAGAGGGCCCTGCAGAAAAATTAACTGTTTTACCAGCGGTCCTTCTACCTCGACGTGCACCCTCTCTCGGTGTTGTTTGTCGTGATCGGCGAGATACTTGTACTGGTGGTGGTTCATCGTATTGAGTGGGAGGATTGTAATCAGGATCAAAGCTCAATCGTGTTCCCTGGAAGGCCGCATTCATTGACTCCATTGAAATACGAGCGACTTCCTCTGCATATTGTCTCATTTCATTAGATTGATTTTCATCATTTTCAATCATCCGGGCTCGACGATACTGCATTTCATAACCCCTAACCTATAATGAATAAACAAATATTAATAACAAAAAAATTATTAAAGATTAACATAATAATTTAAAATTTACATAATATACATACTAATGCCTCATGTCTTCCTGCCATGTATTGATACCCTTTTTGTACAACATGTTGTGGATTTCGAATGACCATGCGGGTATGCCTCATGTACCAACGAAAATAATCTGTTTGATCACTTACAAATGGAGGTCGAAATATACGATTTTGACGTTGTTCCCATAAATATTGTGTGTAGCTAAATGCATCTATATCTTCTTGTTTTATTTTGGATCGTTTATCACGATTAAAATGATATTCGGAAAATTGGATACACGGTCCAGGAGTATGTTGTAAATAACCGAACTGTCTCACAACACGATCAACCATGTGCCACTCACGATAAATTCCATAAATCAGTGGCACCTATGCCATCCAGACACGTTGTCTAGACCGACACCACTCAGACAATCCATTGATAACATCTTCCGAATAAGGTTGCCAAATAAACTATAAAAAATAATTAAATAAGATAATTATAAAAACAACATTGGCAGGAAAAAAAATATGTACGTGAAAATGAACAATCTTACAAAATAATTTTTTTGTACCATTGTGTCATAACATATTTTACTTTTAAGGACCTAACAAGAATCTATGTATATGTCATTTTATTCACATAATTTTCTTGGGTAGTGAAACATAAGTGCCTCATTTAAAGATCTACCAAATATATTTTTATTTAAAATAAAATAAAATATGAATAGTTTAAGATACTAATAATATTAAATACCTGCTTATCAGTTAGATTATCTAGTACATCCCTAATCATACCGATTACAGTTCATGTCTCATTTTGATGATTTCTACGTCGCGTCCATTTACGTGCAAGCGCAGTTGAAGCGTCAAGTTGATTGGTCCTTAGAGGCTTTGGCAATGGTTGCAGGGGAATAATTCTTTCCCATGCCCAAATCTACAATAAATAAATTCACCATTACTTATAATACACTTAAATTTAAAAGTTCATATTACTAGTATATAAAAAATATTTAATTAAAAAATATGTATACCTGCACTAAAGAGAGAAATCCACAAACTTCATTTGATTTTTTCATTGATGCACGGCATAAACAATTATACAAATATGATAATGCGGCTAATCCCCATGCTTGAGTTGACATTAAATCTAAATTTCTCATGTCAATCAAAATGTCCAAATTAATCTTATTAGTAGATTTATCCGGAAATATTGATCCACCATATAACCATAATAAATATAATCTAAATCTTTGTTGTACTTCATGCTCAGTTGAGTTGTCATTAATACCATCCAAACCTTCGATATAATCAATCAATTTATATGTTAACAATCTACTAACACCAGAAAAACAACTAGTATCGGGTAACCATCCTGTTAATTCAAATATCATTTCTTGTCTACCTATAATCCCTAAAGAATCAGCTCCATTTAAAATTATAGGACTACCATCTACTACCATTCCGAATAAAATATCAATATCTTGTAAAGTTATGGTAGCATCGCCAGTTCGCATGTGAAAAGTATGAGTTTCTGGATGCCACCTTTCAATTAAAACAGAAATTAATCTGGAGTCATACGGCACACATCTTACATCAAGAATTCCTTTAAATCAACAATTTTCAAAATATTGACGGATGCGAGAATGTAATGAATGATATTTTATATGTTGCCAAAATTCAATATCACCACGACACGTATATAAGCAAGATCTATCTTCTTTTATGCTACCATTCCAAATTCCTTCGGAACGATGATGAACTTGAATTTTTAATACATCATGCTCTACTGGACCAGGATGTACGTATACATTTGACATATGCATATCTATAGATAAAAAATAAAAAGAAATATTGACATTAATATAAGTATCAAAAGATTGAATATATCAACAATATCATATAAAAGTATAAAATTAATTAAAATAAATTAAAAATAAAATAAATTCAAACTCACCTTATAAAGAAAAAACTTTTAAGAACTTTAGAAAATTAGAAAAATAGCAAGACTTTTAAGATTGTTGGAAAATTGAAAAAGCAGAATGCAATGTGAATGATAATTCAACAATTTATAACATTGTAAAAATATTGATACTATTTACACGTGAACTCTGTATTCAACAATTTATAATAAAACAAAATCAATACTATTTACATGTGAATCAATCAATACATAATAAAATAAAAACTATACTATTTAAATATGATTATCTTTAATATATATATATATATATATATATATATATATATATATATATATATATATATATATATATATATATATATATATATATATATATATATATATATATATAAAGGAAATCGCTGTAGGCAGCTATTTCGTTTTTAAAAAAAATTCAATAAAATCGCTGCCTTTAATTTTTTATTTAAAAAATTAATTATTTGAATTTAAAATTCTATTTGAATTCATATATTATTTAAATTTAAATTCAATATAATATCTTTTTTTAGAAAAAAAAATATTTATTACCTTACTTATTCTTAATTTTTTTAAAAATAATGTATATTTTCTTATAAGTTATATATTTAAATTTTAAAAAATATTATAATTTTTTTTATATAAAGTCGCTGCTTTAACAATTTTTTTTATTTTTTTTTTAAAATAGCTTCCTAGGCAAGCGATTTAAAAAAAAATAATAATAAAATCGCTGCCAAGGCAGCGATTTATAAAAAAAAAATTTCTTTTACAAAATGTTAAATCTCTACCAAGGCAGTGATTTATATTTTTTTTTTTTTACAAAATGTTAAATCGCTGCCTTGGCAGCAATTTCATTAAAAAAAATTTTCTTTTAAAATCGCTGCCACAACAGCGATTTACATATTTTTTCAAAAAAAAAATAATTTTAAACCGCTGCCTAGGCAGCGATTTTTTTAATTTTTTTTTTATGAATCGCTGCCTCAGCAGCGATGTACCTTATTTTAAATTAAAAAAAAATAAAATCGCTGCCTTGGCAGCGATTTTTAAGATTTTTTTTTTTTTGAAATCGCTGGTTAGGTAGCGATTACATTTTTTTTAAAAAAAAAATCATTTTTTGCAAAATCGCTGCAGAAGCAGCGATTTTGCTTTTTCAGGTGCGGTAAGTCGTTGTTGATGCAGCAATTTTACCGTTTTGATTAATATAAAATTTTGAAATTTTTGTTAATATTTTATACCTTTTAAGTTTCGGACTCCAACATATTTGCCTAAACTTTAATAGGTAGAGTAATTTAGTACTATACTAATAATATTATATGTAATTCATTGACTAGTCTAAAATAAGAAGTAACCATAGCATCTATGGACATCTGAACCATACTTTGAAGTAATGTAATAAAGTATTATTCAAAAAAGATAACAAGTAATATAATTGGAATTTCCTTTTCGTGGCTGCCACGCACAACAACATCAAATGTCTATTTTTCTAAATTTTATATATTATTACCTTGGACCCCAAGAATGAACATGTTATATAAAGGAGTTCATCATCATTAATTCATAACACCTCAAGGGAAAAAAAAACATTTTATCTTTGTGAATCAATATTGTGAAAATTAATATTTCTAGTTCTGGTTTCTTTGAAAAAAAACAAATTATGAGCTATAGTAAGAAGAAAAATAGTGATTTCTCTTCTTACTTAAAGTCATTTTTTGTGTGCTTCTATGTTAAAGATGATGATACTAGTAAAGTTGTGAAAGATTCAAGTTCTAATGGTTCATATGGACCAGAGAAAACTATGATATCTGCAGCCAAACATTTCTCATCACCTCATAAGGTCCGGTTGATTTAGAGTCGATTTTATGAGTTCGACTGAACTCATTATTTTCGACTTAAGTCTATGTTGTACACATAGAAAAGAAGATCTCGAATGCATGTATATAAGTGAGAAGATCATACTGAATTCGATATTTATAAACTCTATATTTTAAATTCTGAATTCACGCACGGGTGTCCATATAAAGGGTTATGATATTGTATACACAAAGAAATCATGAAGTTTGTTTGTGTTCTATTTTGGTAAAGTTTAGCCATCAACGTAGGGATCTTTCTGGAAATAATTTAATAAGTTCAAATGTCTTTTTGTTTGTGTTTTCAAGATGGACAAGCTTAATATGCAAAATCATTAATTATTATTGTTGATTTGGTATAGGAATGGAATAATTCAAATGATCATGAGATATTTTTATAGTTATTTCCTTCTTCTATTTTCTTTTTATCTTATTATATTGAGGAAATTCCACCTTATATTCGAAATTTCAATCTAATTAAACTAATGATAGAAAATCTAATATTACAACTTACTAGAAAATAGCTAATTACTAGTATTGTTTTTTTTACCAATGAATTTTTATGAAATTATAATGTGTACTTGAAAGCTTATGATAATATATAATTGCAAATCTTTATTTATAAATTAGAAACACAGAAATATGCAATTTATTAATGTAAAACCATATAATATTTCAGTATATTTTAATCTGCTATGATTTATTTATTTGCCAAGATTATATAAGACTCGAAAAGTTTTGATAATTTTCTTTTCTTTGCTAACCCCATAGTTAGAATAAGAAAGTTTCGTCTGGGGAAGGATAAATGAAAGATCAGAAAATGATAAGGTGGAATGAGATCCTCTGATTTAGCTCCTTTAGTTAAGACACTCAATAATTGAGTTTCATATATATCTTAAGTAGCATTTGCGAGAGGTGTTATGATATATTTGAGTGATCCATCTTGTTTTTATAGAAAAAAAAAAAGAGACACACCATTTAAAAAGTTCCAATCACTTGTTTCAATAAAATTAACTTGGATTTTAAATCACTGAAATGATGCTAAGTATTGCAGAACCAAGTCAACAAAAAATGTTCATTCTAATCAATAATTGTAACTGATATAATGTGTCAGTATCAAGAATACACAAACACAATTAATACTAAATAATTTAATTTACATTCCTCTCCTACTATAATCAGACACGTGAATACAAAGAAAAGTCAAAAAGATATTTCTCTAGTTATAAGAATCTATTATTATTCATTCAGGATAAGAATTTATTACTAAAAGTTACTTTCTGGTCCCTTCTATTTTCTTTACTGCCACATAACATAAAATATCTCATGTTTTCTATTTTTTACATATCCGTTTGGCCATTCGATATTATATATGATATAAAATCATGATATGGTATTATGATATAGAATTATAAGATAAAATTGAAATTTTATTTGGACATACGAAATGAAATTTTTGTGTTATATATTTTTTCATAAATATAAAAATTTCATAAGTTGTAAAATTATTAAAATAGCCCCAATAATTATCTTATCAAATAAAAATTATAAAATTGTTATAAACAATTTGTATTATAGTGAATGTCTATTATCTGGATTCCTTGTAGGATATGGTTAGGAATTCTACTCGGGGATCAAGTAAGGTTTTCCCTATAAATAAAGGGTTTTCGTTCATTGTAAATAAGATTGGTGAAAGATCAATGAATCCTAATATACTTCAAGATGAATAAGAAATCTTTTCTCTTCTCCCTACTTTATTCTTCATCATAATTTATATTATTTCATAACACGTTATCAGTACGAGTCTGTAATCTTTTAATTAATCTCGTAGTATTCTATTTGTGTTATTAACGGAACCAACGTTAATGAAGGTATGTATCACATTTATCTATTGGGAGATGTTACTTAGTTAATTAAAATGACTATAGTAGAAAAAAAAAATTCCTCCCTGCTCATAATCGAAATTAACCAGTTCATGTTACAAGTATAATTTTTGTTCTTTAAGAGGTTTGTAGCTTATTAAATATGATAATATATATGTATGGGAAAAGATTGAAATGGTCAACTTTACACAGGTAAAGTAGTATGGATCATTTCTTTTAGCTTATTAATCATTTAATATTATTATCGTTACTTGCTGGTGATGTAATTCATTTGCTCATTAAATTTGAAGAAGCTTATTGATTCAGGTTATCAATATGAAAGCTTATAAAGTGAAAAAATAAAATCATTAAGAACTTTAGAATGAGTTTCAATTAAGAGTTAAACAATGGATCTATGTCCAATCACATCAAGTGGGTAAGACGATAAATTTAAGTTTTATCGCACTAAAAAAATAAGACGATGGTTTTATGTCCAATCGCATCAGGAGGGTAAGATATCAGGAGTCTTGATGCTTTGTGATGAAAGATGTTGGGTTTAAGTCCCTCATTGATTTATGGCGTAAAACGTTGGGTTCGAGTCTCAATGCACCATATTGATGATATAATGATGACTAAGGGAAATAATGAGCTTTTGATAAAATTAGTCATGAAATATATCTCATTGAAGCAGATCTATTCCCTAAAGTGAATGTAGCAGTGTATAAATGTCTAAAAGAAGACAATTGATTAAATGGTACACATGAATATGGAATGAGGTACTACGTTATCAAAATTTGATGTACTTAGATGATTGTGTTCCATTCATGAAGAATGAGAGCCTTTGATAAATGGTAAAAATACAGATC
Organism: Solanum chilense; assembly: GCA_032847665.1. NCBI lineage: Eukaryota > Viridiplantae > Streptophyta > Magnoliopsida > Solanales > Solanaceae > Solanum > Solanum chilense. Next base: position 1,337,700 of record CM064968.1, read on the forward strand.
CATTCTTTAGAATGAGGTGATAAGCCACCATGCTAGACGTGAATTTTCTTGTACTGCTTATTAACAAGGCAAGTTAATTGTGAGACCATCATAAACGAAAGTTGAGATTGAATTCTCTGTGTTCTAGGAACGTATACAGATATTTGTGGACCTAGTCATCCACCTAGTGGATTGTTTAGATATTTAATGGTCCTAATAAATGTTTCTTCTATATGGTCTCATTTGTACCTATTATTATCTCGCAACTTGATGTTTGCAAAAATATTGACACAAATAATATGTTTACATGCACAATTTTCTTCAGATTAGTTCATTCAATGATGGGATCAAGACTCACCTAAAAGGTAAAGTAGGTGAGAAGAAATAAATCTGAAAATTACTCTTGAGTAATAAAATTAAAAGTTACTCATATAATAATAAATTAGAAATTTACTAAAGCAGAAGACACATGGTGTAGTAAACTTGGAGTTTACGAGTACTAATAATTTTATTAGTTGGCATGAATAATTTGGTCATCCCAAAGATATGCATACTGAGTAATGGACATACATTGAAAAACTAGAAGATTGTTCAAGAATTCTTTTGTCGTTTGTTCTCATGACAAGTTGATTGGATCAACTAATGTTGAGATTAAATCTCTAAATTTTGAAAAGTAAAAACGGTGAATTTGGGCCCGTTCACCTATCATGTGGCATGATAAAAAGATGGATAATCACATGTGCGTTTGTTGTCAACTTGCAGTTTGACATTCACAAAATTGTTTGTTCAAAAATAATTGAGTTAAGAGTACAATTTTAGAATATGTAATCAAGAAAATTTATCTTGGTAATATTGACAAATACTCAGATGATGTGACACTAAATGTCTCAAATAGTAAAATCATTGTTTATGAAAATAAAGTTTCATATGTTGATATGAAATATGATATTACATACAAACATAATTGTATGAATAAAACCAATAAGTTATGATCAATTTTCTGTTAATTGGTTTATGGTTAGGGACCAAATAGTTTTCATCTGATAATTTTGATGTGCAATATATGATTAATGAATATACTATGATGCACAAAGATAGATTCTCCAAAAGATTGTGATATATGTTAGTTTGTCTAACATAAGGGGGAGATTAGAAGCAACACAAGAGTTGTAAATACATCTATTGGATGTCCCTTAAGGATAAAGTCTATGACATGCATGAAGCATGATAGACTAATCAATTCTAAATAAAATAATTCTTGAAAAAGGGGAGGATCAAAGAATCAAAATGATCATAATAGCCTACGACATAACATTTTATGAAACCTCATGAGAGGAGTAGCTACCTAAAAATAATGAAGTGAATGAGATCTCAATAAGTTATGTGGTATTGTGAATCGATACAAAATGATATATCGTTGACGATATCTATGATACAATAGCGCGCATATTGTAAAAAGGTTATTATGATATAAATTCTACGATTATAAAAGCATGTTGGTGTATAAATAACTATCAAGTGAAAAGTGGAACGATGCATCTTGGTAAGCGTAAAACTTATTTGATTTGCAATCTAGGCACAAGAAGATATCATACATCTAATATTGAATGTTGTTACTTGATAAAATTAATATGAAAATATCCAATGGGTTCAAAATCTAAAGCATATACAAGTTTTGGAGAACTTGTTTATCATCCTCATAAGGATTAAATAGATTCAAAATGCATTAAACATATACAAGTATTATTATGCAAGTTGATGACTAGAATTGGAACTCTTGAAAAGTTTTCAAAAGGCAATAGATTATTTGCGTAAAGAAGTTAAAGTAAGGAACTTGCAGAAATCTTTAATCCTGAGGGAAGATTCATAAAAGCAAATAGAAGAAAACATATTTCGTCAAGATTTTTCTACACTCATGAGCTCCTAAGAATGATGATATTAATATGCAAGAGGTATGTTCAAGTAATATTATTGTTGATTTATTCACCAAGTCTCTATCAACTACAACTTTCAAGAAGATGGTGCACAAGCTTGGAAAACGAAGATTCTAGTCTCTGAATTGATGTTGTCATTAGGGGGAGTTAATACGCGATGTACTCTTTTTTCCTCACAAGGTTTTGTCCCATTGGGATTTCCTTGTAAGGTTTTTGATGAGGCATCCATAATGCATATTATTAGATATGTGTACTCTTTTTCCTTCACTAGATTTTTTTCCCACTGGGTTTTATCTAGTAAGGTTTTAACGAGGCACATAATCTACCGACATTCAAGGGGGAGTGTTAATAACAAATTGTATTATAGTGAATGTCTAATTATGTGGAGTCCTTGTAGGATATGGTTAGGAATCCTACTTGGGGACCAAGTAAGGTTTTCCCTATAAATAAAGGGTTTTCCTTCATTGTAAATAAGATTGGTGAAAGATCAATGAATCCTAATATACTTCAAGATGAATAAGAAATCTTTTCTCTTCTCTCTACTTTATTCTTCATCATAATTTATATTATTTCATAACAAAAATCATATAATGAATTATTACAAAGGTATTTATTCTCCACTTAAGACGTTGTTTCATCTACCATTAATTTAATAAAAAAATTGAACATAAATTGTAGTGTACTAGTTTTTAATATAATCCTCCCACATAGTACAAACAATTCTCTCAAGTTGAACTTGAATTTCTCAATCATGTGATTGAAAAGACGAACCAACATTGTTAATTTGAGTCATTTGTTGGTCAATATCCTCCCCAACTATATTTTCATGTTTATAGACCATAAATGTTTCAGCACTTTAACAATAGCTTGTTGTGAGTTAAAGTGACTATATGTTGGTGAGAATAATAAATTTTATGTCGGTAAGAATAATAAATTTTAAAAAGTAATGATGTGTGTCACGCCCCGAGCTTACACCCTGGACGTGGCCGATACCCAATGACCATTGGTGATCTTGAGTGAACCGTTGGCCTGGCTTACTTAACTCAGCAGAAGACTTAACTAAATTATTAAATGAGAACAATCTTAAAAGAAATACTTAAAACATAATTGTTTGGCCAAAAATGACACTTAAATTCTCATAGCAAGAGATCTGCAATTCAAGGAAGAGACTCAAACTGACAATCTGACTGATGAAGCCTCTACAATACTAAGATGGATGTTGGGAAATACCCCTCAACATCCTATAAATGAAAAACTAGAAAGCGGATAAAAGTGCCCTCCAGAATGCAAGGAGGCTCACCACTGACTCTGAATCTCAACTAGGCGCTGGGTGCTAATCGTGGTTACCTGCGTCTGCATCATAAGATGATGCAAGCCAATTGACATCAGTACATTGAATATACGAGTATGCGAGTTAGAATGTTAAACCACAATTTAAAGCTTGAAAGGATCAAGAAGAACTTATCTTGGCTCTGGTCAACTCATGAAATGCTAACTCAATATGAAGTAGTAAGAACCCATGCAATATATAATAAAAACTTGGTAAAAACAGAGTAAACAACTTAGTTCATTAAAGATAGTACAATAACAAACTCAACTTTACTTATAATGAAAGTAATATAGTTTCTGTGGGAGATTCTTTAACGAACAACCATCACTATGAGCCTAAAGAGAGTACAACGTCTTACCTCACGTTGCAAGAGGGCAGCATCCACTAGTCTATGCTAAAAAGCAATAGGGAATCATCTAAAAAGTATGATCTTTTCTCTGTCCATGTTGGTTACATGGTTTATGAAGACTTTAGTTGTTATGAATTCGCGTTCCCATATCGATACTCAATACTCCCAAAAATAATTAGCTCATGTGTTTTTAAAACAATTTCTTCTCTTGTTTGAGGTGATTGCTCAAACTTAGCTTTAAAAACTCTCTTGGAAATCATAGTTCCCTTTATCTAAAACTAGCCAAAGGCTCTATGGAAGTCTAGCTTCCTTTCTTTCTCAAAATGTGAAAACATTAGTAACTCTTAGTGACTACTTCGTTCCCTTGTAGCTTTTGAGAAGCACAATCACTCTTTGCTCTTTGCTTTACTTGAAACTTAACTTTTAGGGAATACTTAGTTCCCTTATAACTTTTGAGATTTAAACTTGACTCATTACTCTTTGCTCAACTTGTAGCTTGAGCCTTAAAACAAAGTTAAAATGTTTGTTTAAGAATTTTGAAAACTTTAAGAACATACTTTAACTTGCTTCTTAACTTTTAAACTTGACTCTTAACTTCTTTAACTTTGATCTTAATTTTTCTTAAATTGAATTATGGATTCAAGGATCATGATCTCATGTTTATAGATGATTTCATGATGTTTAGATATAACTTAGAGTGCTGAAATCAACTAAGAAACATAGATATATCACTTAGGAACTAGTACAGAAAGATGGGGGAAGAATGAGGTCTCCAGGCGGCCTTAGAGCTTTTAGAGGCGCGGGGCGCCAGAACTTGATAGAATTATGAGGGGCTCTGGTTGGTGCGGCACCCCAGGTCCTAACATACGGGATTTCGAATCTTCTTCTCCGATTTTTATTTCTAAATCTTCTAAACTCCCATGGATCTTTTCCCAAACACTTTGGATCACTAATATTCTCATTATCCAATCGATTAGATTCATAAAACAACCCGAAAACACGAATAAAAAACAATTAAAGGTATACTCCAACTCAAACAACAAGAATCCAACAATTGTTAATCAGGAACTTTTTATGTTCATTTAATCTATTCTAAATGCGCTGAATTAAACACATTGGTGTGTGGTTGAAAGAATCCAACACAGAAAGATCTCACATATTTTATAGGGATCGCCCCTGAAAAATTTCACTCGAAGATCTTGGCATTCTTAATAAATTCTTGGCCTTTTCTCCTTTCTCCTTCTTCTCTTCTCTTTTCTCCCAAGCCTAAGCGTATTTCAATTTTCTAAAACTAACTTAAGGCTTGATTTTACCCCTAATAAACCATTAAAATAAATTAGGAAATAGTAGGGTGAAATGACTACTTTACCCTTACTAAAATTTGATTGAACTTTCTTCAATCCAACAACACAACTTTCAATAGGCATATCTCCCTCATAAGATATCGAAAATGCGCAAACTCGACGGTGTTGGAAAGATCTCTCCAATGTTCAACCATATAAAGAACTGATTCTATATCATTCTGACATAGAATTTATGGCCGTTTAAAAATGGCCAAAAACTCACTTTTACACTTTGGAAAATTTTCCAGATTTTTAGCTCATCTCAACTATTTCCAGTTACGAGATGTTACAATTTGATTATAAATTTTATTTACATATGAAATAAATGGTTGTAGATATAAATTTGAGGTTGTTTTTAACAAAATATAAACTTGTGGATTAATTTTTGTATTAAAATATCTCAAATCATGATATGGAATAACCAATAATTCCATACCATGCTTTTTGGAGAATATAAATTACATCTTATGATATGAAATCATGTCACTACACCATTTCAGCGTAAAATCGCATGTCTAAACATTGATTTCATCTCATGACACCACATCGTGATATGATATCGCATCACCAAACTCCTACTTAAGAAAGAGTAGTGAAATTTTAGAGGAGAAGAGAAATGACTTTACAGAATAGCAAAATGTTATAAATCAATTAAATCTGCTAACTGAAAACGTGTAGATACATATGATGGACTAATCATTCCGATCAGGGTCGACTCAACAACATTAGGGGCTTAAAGCGAAATTTATCATATGTACTTTTATTTATATTCTATTTTTCTATCTATTTTAGATGCAAAGTCATTAAGTATTGTTTTATAATCAATTTGTTTAGCTAACTCATTCAATCTATCATTGAGACATTGTTGATCTTAAAGAAGATCTAATCAATTTTAATTTTGAAAATAAGTTGGTTGAGGCAACGGTTACAGAAACCATGAACATTATCTTATAAACAATATGTGTATTTGGAAAAGAATCAAGTCTTTTATTTGATTGATTATTTTCATTACATAATTATTTTCTACTTGTATTCTTTCTCTTTAACAATTTTAATTCAAAAAATAAATTTAAACCATCGATATCAGAATAATTATTATATGTTTAAGAAAGTTCAAGGTTAAAACAATATTTTAAAAAAATCATCATCTAGTAATCTCAATATTTTACCACTAAATAAGAAATCAAAAATACTTTTATATGCTTTAATTGGTTCAAATCTATTTTGAAGTGAAAAAATAGTTTGATCTACTCGACAAATATAAAGGTAATCAACTCTGAAGAATTATCTATATTTTCATCAAATTGTTTCTTACGAAAATCAAATTTATATTCATCTGATTTGTAATTTCTTTAGTAAAAATTATAGCACTCATAATACATATAATTTATTTTTATTTTTATTTTTAAAAAACATACATAAGTGATTCTTTTTAAAAATTCCCTCCCCTCCCCCCAAAAAAAATATGTGGCCTCAAGCATGTGTTAGCTATAGCCTGATATTCTGCTTTTGTTGACGATTGTGATTGTTTCTTTAGACTTCCACGAGACAAGAGAAATCCGAATCACAAAAGGCCTTCAATATCATTGGTGAAATAAAATAATAAGCTTTGATATAAATATAAGATTGTTTTAATAAAATATAAATTTGTGAATGAATTTTTATATTAAAATATCTCAAATCACGATATGAAATTTCTATATAATTTCATATCATAATTTTTGGAGAATATAGAATCACATTTCATAATATGAAATTATCGTAAAAATCGCATATCCAAATAAAGTTTTCGAGGCTCGTGCATAAATTGACTTAGTGTATGTGTTGATATTTATGTATGTAAACAACTAGTTAGTTATTAGTTACAGCTCTTCAATTAGTTAGTTATATTTCCATTAGTTAGTTAGAAGTTGGTTAGTTGTTAATACTCTGTTAGTTAGCTATATAAATGGCTGCTACAGATTCATTGTAAGCATCTTTTTGTATTGTGTTTTCTACAACTTTTATCAATTCAGATCACAGAAGAGTTCTATCTCTTCTTTCTCACTTCTTCTTCTCTTCTTCCTTAAGCTCCATCAATGGAGATCCTCTAAGCATGTGCATTCTGTTCTTTTATTTAACATGGTATCAGAGCAGGTGTAGATCACTGTTTTTATCATCTCTGAAAAATCGAATTCATCTCTGAAAATCAAATTCATCTTCTTGTCGATTTCTGCACTCATCTGAAGGTCGAATTTCTCCCTTAATTTCTCTTTTTGTCGATTTCAATGTGTTCTGTTATCTTCTTCTTGTTGATTTCTTTAGCATCCTGTCATTTGTTTCCTGTGAATTGAATTCATCATGGTTGAAGTTTCTGGCCAAGCTTCCACATCAGGAACAGGAGGAACGGGAGGGAACACAATCGATATTAGTAACCCTCTCTACATACATCCATCTGATAATCCAAGTTTGACCCTAGTTCCAGTAGCTTTTGAAGGAATTGGTTATCGATCATGGCAACGAGGCGTAATGAGATCATTATCTGTGAAAAACAAGTTAGGATACATTACTGGAGAGTTCAGACGCCCTTCTTCAACATCTCCACAATATTGTCAGTGGAGAGATGTGATAACATGGTAATATCTTGGATCCTAAACTCTCTTAGCAAAGATATTGCAGACAATGTAGAGTATGTTTTTGATGCAGTAGAACTATGGAAAGAGTTAGAAGATCGATATGATCAAACGAATGGTGCCAAATTGTTTCAAATTCAAAGGGATATCAATGATCTGAGTCAGGGAGTTCTTAATGTTACTGTATACTACACTAGGGTGAAGAAGCTCTGGGAGGAGTTGAGTAATCTGAGTATCAAAAACCAGTGTAGTTGTGCTTGTAGCTGTGGAGGTAAAGAAATTATGCACAAGGCTGAACAAGATCGAAGATTGATTCAATTTTTAATGGGGCTTAATGAAGTCTATACTGTTATTAGAGGTAATATTCTGATGATGAATCCACTACCATCCATGGCTCCAGCCTTTGCATTACTTGTACAAGAAGAGAAACAAAGGGAGTTTAAGCCACATAGCCAAATGTTTGCTGAAGGAAGTTCAATGAATTCATCCATACGTGGTGGTTCATCTAATCCATCAGGTGGAAGGTTAAATTCTGCCAATGCTAGTTCATCAAACTCAACAGGAGGAAGAGTATTCAGAACAAATTATGCACCAAGCAATTATCCTGCAAACAATAGGCCTAGACCTTTTTGTGAACATTGCAAGAGATCAGGGCATATTATTGATAAATGTTACAAGTTACATGGCTATCCCAATCAAAATAACTCATCTAATGGTCAAGGTGTTAATCAAAATCAAAGGGTACAAACCAATTACAATGCAAGTAGTAGGTATGCTAGAGGTATAGGAATGGTGGCAGCTAATGTTTTTGCAGAATCATCAAATGGAAAAGTTGATGCTCATACAGCCTGTAGTGCTAATCTCACCAATGAACAATGTGGTCAACTTATTAATCTGTTGCAACACATTCAATTAGGACAACCTGAAGATGTTGTTTCTGAGGAACAAGTAACTTGTGGAGCTGCAAACTTTGCAGGTATGATAGCTTGCAACTCATCTATTGATTTTGATAAGCTGTCGTGTGGTTGTCTCAAATCAAGGACTGATTTATGGATACTGGATTCAGGAGCTACACATCATATGACCTTTAACATCAACCATCTTTCATATGTTACTAACCTACCATATCCTCTGTTAGTTAAATTGCCAAATGGATACAAAGTTAAGGTGACTAAAGTTGGAGATGTTAGAATAAATGACATGATCACATTGTTCAGAGTTCTTTTTACCCCTTCCTTTAAATACAATTTGATTTCTATTAGTTCCTTGTCTCTACATCTCAATTGTACTACATCATTCTCTAACTCATCTTGTACCTTGCATGGCCCTTCAATGAAGAGGCCTCTGGAGATTGGTAGAGAACAAGATGGATTGTACTTCCTTTGCTCAGATTGTTTAAAAAAGAAAAAAGACAGTCCATTCATTTCACAGGTCTCATCTTCAATGTCTTGTTCTTCTCACAATAATAAGATAGACTCTCAATGTCAATGTTTCTCTCATTCTTGCAGTACCATCAATCATTCTTGCAATCCTTTGTTCAATTTTCAGAATGTTAAATCAGCTGTAATGAACACAATTCCTAGTGACACTAATAATGTACTTTCTGATTCTGTACCTCTTTTATCTCATGATTCTTGTAATAATTTGTTATGGCATTACAGACTTGGGCATGTGCCTTTTATAAAGATGAGGGATTATATCCATTCCTGTGGTTTTTTCATCTAAACAGCCTTTTACATGCAATATTTGCCCTATGGCTAGACAAACTAGGCTTTCTTTTCCACCTAAGACTCATAATACATCAAAAAATTTTGAACTTCTGCATATAGACCTATGGGGTCCTTATCATGTACCCACTCATGACAATTTTAAATACTTCATTACCTTAGTTGATGACTTTAGTAGAACTACTTGGACACACTTGTTGAGTTGTAAAAGCAATGCTTTACACATTGTGAAATCTTTTGTTAATATGGTAGAAAATCAGTTTAAAACAAGTATTCAAACAATAAGATCAGATAATGGTCTTGAGTTTGTGAATCAAGAATCTATCCTTTATTTTCAATCCAAAGGAATATTACATCAGAAATCTTGTCCTTATACACCACAACAAAATGGTGTGGTAGAGAGAAAACATAAATATCTACTAGAAACAGCTAGAGCTCTTCTTTTCCAATCCAAATTACCTACTAAGTATTGGGGAGAATGCATACTTAAAGCCATATATATAATCAATAGACTCCCTTCTGCATATCTTCACAATAACTGTCCTTATTATATACTGTATAATCAAGAACCCCAATATTCTCACATGAAAAGTTTTGGCTGTGTTTGTTTTCCTACTACACCCAAACATCAAAGAACTAAATTTGAACCTAGAGCTACACCTCATGTATTCCTAGGATATCCTTTTGGAGTTAAAGGTTATAAGGTGTTAAGTTTGAGCAGCAAGAAAATACATATTTCTAGAGATGTTGTGTTCCATGAAACAATATTTCCTTTTTCCAGTATGATCAACTCTCCTATCAACAATCCTTCTTTAAGTTCTACATTTGATAATGTTTTTTTTGACAATGATAATATTGGTATCACCTCTCCAGAACCTGAACAATGTGATCCCATTTTAACTACTTCTCCTTCACCAAACCTCACACCCTAAGAGTATGATCCTCCCATCAGAAAATCTACTAGAACTCATAAACCTCCAGTTTACCTTAAAGACTATATGACCTCTTTACATGCCTCTTTTTCACATCACCATCATATAGCTTCTACATCCTTGTATCCTGACAGTCAGTCACTTATATTGAGTGTATCACATGATTGTGAACCATCATCATTTAATGAGGCTGCAATGAATCCTGCCTGGCAAGATGCAATGACACAAGAGTTGACTGCATTACATGACAATGATACTTGGGAACTTATGCCACTTCCTACTGGTAAAAAGGCTATTGGATGTAGATGGGTTTACAAGGTAAAACATAAGGCTGATGGGAGTATAGAAAGGTACAAAGCAAGGCTAGTTGTAAAGGGTTACACTCAGCATTATGGAGTAGATTATACAGAAACATTCTCTCCAGTCATCAAAATGACAACTGTGAGAGTTTTGATAGCCACTGCTGTAAAGAAGCACTGGAATATATACCAGTTGGATGTTAATAATGCTTTTCTTCATGGAGAGCTGCATGAAGAAGTATATATGGATATTCCACAGGGATTGGATGTTACAACTAAAGGCATGGTTTGTAAACTTAACAAGTCCCTATATGGATTAAAACAGGCCAGCAGACAATGGTATGCTAAGTTGTCTGATGCCTTGAAGTCTAGGGGATACAGCAACTTCTTAAATGACTACTCTTTGTTCTATAGAAAACAAGGTCCTTCCACTGTGTTTATAGCTGTATATGTAGATGATATTCTACTTACTGGAAATGATGCTGAAGAAATTGATCAGTTAAAGAACTATCTTCATAATCAATTCAAAATCAAGGATTTGGGAAAGCTGCACTATTTTTTGGGCCTGGAAGTACTATATACAGAAGCTGGAATGCTTATCTCCCAGAGAAAATTTGTGCTTGATCTTCTCAAAGAGTATGACTGCACAACATACTCTAGTCTTGCTTCTCGTCTTGACTCTACCATCAAGCTCAAAGCCAATGAAGGGAAACTTCTGGAGAATCCTAAGTCATATAGAAAGTTGATTGGAAAGTTAAATTTTCTCACCAATACAAGATTAGATATTGCATATGGAGTACAACATCTGAGTCAGTTTATGCAGGAACCTAGAGAGCCTCATTTGCAGGCTGCATATCATCTACTTAGGTACCTTAAAAAGGATCCAACCTTGGGTTTACTCATGTCTTCTACTAATGATTACCAGGTCCAAGCCTTTTGTGACTCAGACTGGGCATCCTGTCCTGACTCAAGGAATTCTGTTACTGGTTATATTGTGTTGTTGGGATCAAGTCCAGTCAGCTGGAAATCGAAGAAACAAGAAACTATATCTCTATCTTCAGCTGAGGCTGAATATAGGTCCATTAGAAAAGTAGTAGGGGAATTGGTATGGTTAAGCAGATTGTTTGAAGAGCTAACTGTGCCATGTGCTAGTCCTTTTCCTGTTTTCTGTGATAGCCAGTCAGCATTACAAATTGCCAAGAATCCTGTGTTCCATGAAAGAACTAAGCATATTGAAGTCGACTGCCATTTTGTGCGAGCTAAGCTTCAAGAAGGACTAATCTCATTGCATCATATTGGAACTGGTGAACAACTTGCTGACATTCTAACCAAAGCACTCACTGGAGTGAAGCATTCAGCAATCTTAAGCAAGTTGGATCTGCTTGCTACACCTCCAACTTGAGGGGGGGTGTTGATATTTATGTATGTAAACAACTAGTTAGTTATTAGTTACAGCTCTTCAATTAGTTAGTTATATTTCCATTAGTTAGTTAGAAGTTGGTTAGTTGTTAATACTCTGTTAGTTAGCTATATAAATGGCTGCTACAGATTCATTGTAAGCATCTTTTGTATTGTGTTTTCTACAACTTTTATCAATTCAGATCACAGAAGAGTTCTATCTCTTCTTTCTCACTTCTTCTTCTCTTCTTCCTTATGCTCCATCAATGGAGATCCTCTAAGCATGTGCATTCTGTTCTTTTGTTTAACAGTATGAAAATAGTAGACTATGTCAGGGTCTGGTAATATTAATAATAGTCTTCTTGATAAATTTTCATCGCAGTGGTTCATATTTTTGGTTACGATCAAATTCGCTTTTTTTCTGTGACAAGTTAGAGCTTCGCTCTTTAGGACATTTTGAATTTAAAGTAGCATATTAATAAGAGAAAATACCATAAAGTAAGATTAATATCTATTTTCTAGTAATGCATTTTTTTCAATCATTTCCATTCTTTTCTTGTTTCATACTATTATTTTTTTTTTGGGAGATTAGCTTTTGCAATTTGGTGTGTGCGTGGTGGGGCGGGGGCAACTAATTTTACTAGTGGAGTCTCGAAATGCGTAGGCATGCCTTTACCCAGAACTATTAATGTTTTGATAAATCCTTAACTTGTCCTAAATGACTAATATTTGAGTTAAACCAACCTAGCTATTAAATAACAACATATTCATTGCACTTGTGGGGCCTAGGGAGAGTAGTAAATGTGAAAATAAATAATGAGACAAATAATGAGACAATATATCAAACATAAATTTTGAATTGAATTCAATGACAATTAGCACTTTGTGTGAATATTCCTAAATTAAAGTTTATAGTGATATTGAATTCAATGACAATTAACTAATGTCGGTAAGACTTTAGCATTCTTTATCAATATATATTTAATTTATCATCATTAAAAGTTACTTTTGATCTACTGAAATACGAGCAACATATAGTAGTATATATAGAAGAAAAAGAAATAGTATATATAGAAGAAAAAGAAACAGGTGGAATAACACTCATGCTACCTACTAATCTTTTAAGAGTCCAACACCAAAAAGGCAAAAAAAAAAAAATTAAAAATTTCAAAAGAGTATATCAAATTATTTTTTAAATCAAAACGGTATATAAATTTTCTTTTTAATAGTTAAAGCAATATAATTAATAATTAAAGCACATTCATTATATTTCATGTTATTTCCTATTACATTTTATACATTATACATTAATCTGATTTACATTTTATACATGATACACTAATTTAATGCTCGAGATACGTTAACCTGATGCGCGAGATACATTAATTTAATACGCCAGATACATAAATTTTCTTTTTAATAGTTAAAGTAAAATAATTAATAGTTAAAGTAAAATTTCAATACTAGCAATAATACAAGTAACAAAACGAATTAGGATAAATTTGGAAAGGGTACAATAAAATTTACTCAAATATCACTATTTTAATATTGTGGTAGTAACTAAATTTGGAAGAGAATTTTTAGCAAATCTCTATTTAAAAGGGGGATATTTATTTGACTAATTACTTCCCACAAACCAAACAATTACTCTAAAGCCAAATCTAATTTCAAGATTTGATGAAAAAAATCCCAATAAATGTTGCTTGTATTTATAGAAAGAAAATTAGCAATTTATGAACTAATTATTATATATAATGTGGTAAACATCATCACTCTAAAGTAAAAAATAAAAGAAAAAAAAATTCTTTTATACAATATGTCCAAGACTTTGGTGACTTTACTTTTGGTAGTCTCATTCTTGATTATTTCACAAGGTAATACATGATTATCTATGTTCCTCTCTTTTTCTCTATCTCTATATGTATTATACAATCACTTATATACACAAGATTTAAACATAAATTATACCTCATTAAGGTTTAATTAATTAGATGTAATTTTGAGTGTAAAAAAAAAGTTTTGAGAAGTTCCTTTCAAGTGTTGATGTTTTTTTCCCCAAATAACATGGTGGATCTAGGCTATAATAATATGTGTGGTTGCGTGTAATGCTTTGTAATCACAAGATATATATGTGGAGGTGAAAGAAAATTAGATTTTATGTATTCCTAATTAATTCTATCATATTATTTTGATGTTATATAATAATCTTTGCATATATGATTTGAACTATTTTTTTTATTGGTTATATTTTTTATTATTATTTTGATTTTTTATTACTATTTTAATTCGCTTCACTTGAGTTGAGAACATTTTTGAAAAAGTTTCTCTAACAAACTTTGTTATGTTCAGATATGGTGACAGGACGAACTTGTGATTGTCAGACTAGTCAAGATTGTGGTTTCTTAAAATGTCAAGATGCTCTTGGAACTTGTGTTGGTGGGGTTTGTGTATGTTTAGCACATTCCAACACATATTCCACAAATCATGAAGGTCCCTCCTTTCTCTTTATTTTATTGTAGTTTTTATTTCGTGAAAAAAAAATTATCTTAAAATAAAAGGTATACTTGTATACTCCATACTTGGAAAATCTCTACTTGAATATTTTATTTATTTTTATTTACCTTATCTCCAGCATTCGACCCGTCCGTTTGTCACACCTAACTTAATGAATTTTGACAATCTTCAGGAGGAATAATGGAAGAATGCCCAAATCCATGTCAGAGTAGAGAAGAATGTGATTTTTTGAAATGTGAAATGGGTTTTGCAACTTGTGTTGATGGAGAGTGTGTTTGTTTATGAGTGACTAATTACATCTTTATTTCTTTTAAAGAACAAGTTAAATGCATTTATAAATTTCATTACTTTGTTGCATCATGATTAGAATTATTTACTTTTCTATTTTTAGAAGATCTTTAGTGTTTGATGAATTTATTTTATTTGTGGAGGGGCATCATTTATTGAGTTCTTATTACATGTTGCAATAAATAGGACTTCATATTTAATTCAAAAAAAAGCTTTCTATTCCACAATGTCTCAATGTGTGTTTGAATTCTTGATCTTTTCATATGGTTGGTGTATCCTCCCAATTTTTGAATTTTTGTGAGTTTATTTAGAAGGAAATAAAAATAATTTTAATTTCATGATCAAACGCTCACTTAATTATATTTTTCTGGTCAATCACTTAATATTCACAACATGTGAGCACAAAATCACTTTTATATGACCTAGTTTTAAGTAAAATCCTTACCCCCAAATGTGGAATTTTCTCAACACACATCTTATTTTTTAGTTGAGCTCCAACGTAGATATCGGACACCAGGTGGAAAACAAAAAATAAAAGAGTAAAGGGGACAAATTCATGGATTATAATACATTTCACATTAACAAAAGACTCTTGCATTTATCTAACCAAATTGAGGCGCTATTTAACAAAAATTTCCAGTAGCGTTTTCGAGTATATTACAATCTAATCAATCAAAAGCATGGAAAATCAATAGGCTGAAAACTTTTTGTTTAACAAGTATGCTTTGAAGTATAGTTCCTCAGTTTTCCTCGTCTGTGGGGGCTCGTATTCACTTCTTCGCACTGCTAAGTTAAGAACGTTTAGATACATACAGTATGTCAAAGAATGTAACGACAGATATCTAAGTTATGCCCGACTTACGTTGTGTTATCTTTGGATCCTTCTTTTGGTGAATCTTCCTCTGATGACTCTGGAAGAGCTGTCAGCTTACCAAATGACTCCTTAGCGTCTCCGAAGAAATCCTTCACCTTATCAACAACTGTTTTAAGCTTATCTGGTGTCGGAAGCTGAAAGGTACAGAAGATTCGAAAGATGTCATCCAGCGAAAAGCATACTCCAACGTGCTACTATAACACTAAGAAGATAACAAACAAGCTATACAGATCATTACTGAGAGCTACAAAGACCGAAATTATCTGGTCTCAAGATTTTGTTTATTTTATAGTGGTTTAGAATATTCAACCACCTATATTTGTGTATACAGAAACGTTAGAACGGATTCCAGTTTCATACCTCAATCACATCTGAGGTCGAAAGGGCAGCTCTCAAATTGTTATTCTCCTGCATACCAAACAGATTTTTTTAAAAAAATTTAGCTCTTTCTCTTACAGGTGTCCTATGAATTAGCAAGTGCAAAATAAAACAAACGAACCAATAATAAATGGTGCGGAGAATTAGAATATTACGACAAGTTTGTATCCATATCTAAATTCTGTGGCAGATTTCAATACACGATGCTGTTTCATTGCCAATTTCTTTATTTCCTTCTCGTCCTGTTCCATAGAAAGAAAGTTAAGCATCACAGTAACAATATACCACAAAATTAATGTAAATAAACATAGCAATAATGTCAGGCGTATATATAGGCCTTGATCATTTACTCAGTTTTCTGGTACCTCTTAAATTTTTAAGGTAGGATCAATATAAATGATTTGCCTTGTTACGAACTCTCAGACTATGAGGCGGGCTTCAGAAATCAATTTATCTTGGGTATTAATTCATTTACAACTACCTAAAACGATTTCAGCATACTCATCTATTAGGAACAGACATGTTTGACTGACATATCACAGGCACTTACATTGTAAATCACTGCTGCGAGATTCCTAGCTAGAGTATCTTTGTATATATATTTCCCAAGAAAGTTGTCTTTTGCAGCAACCATAATTTTTGCAGTTGTGCCACCTGTTACGATATTGAGGGGGTACCAAAGATAAACCTGCCCAGGATGTATAACAAAACAAGAATCAGATTTTCCACAATTACAAATCTAAATCAACAAGATCTTGAGTTTAGAATATGTGTTCGGAACAAAACCACAAAGTTTCAAACTTTGAAACAAGTCATGAGCTGCGGAGCTTCCTACATTGATTTCAAAGCCAATTTCATTTGACCTCCTATAGGGAGCAATGTGAAGATAAATGCCTACTTAAGCATACAAAAGATTCAGTGCCCTTTACTAATGATATGAAACTAGTTATATCTGTTGAATTCAAATACATCAATCTAAAGGTTTGAATATTCAACTCAAATCTTTGCTTCTAGTTTTCGATAATAACACGTGTACAAGTCTAGACTGCTTATCAATAAGACCAAAAAAATAGGGTACAATTCTCGCATTTTCTCTCAAGCATCTTGAAGAAAATGGACATTTGTCTATTCCATCTCAAAAGATGAGAATTGTCGAAGACCATAACATGACTAACATAACAATTCCCTCTCTCGACCAACGTGTGATACTTAACACTCCAACACACTTAAAAGACTAGACATCTAGAGCACCGACAACATAATAAGAGGGCCAACATTGGATAAACAAAGAATTGAGATTGGTCTAAGTCTAGTATTATGTTTTAAAAAAATGAATATTGGGGTTCAATAAACTTAAAAGCTAGCTCATGAGCAGAAGACCGACAAAAACAACAACTCATTCCCTCAACCAATTAACAAGAAGAATGTCAAAGGCACAAACTTTACTCACCCAATTGACAAAACACACACTAATCTTTTACTAGCTATAAGCTCAAACTACATCAAAATAAAGTAATCCCTTAAATTAAAATGTTACAATTTAATCCTTTTTTTCTTTGAATTACAGAGTGGGAATGGAACCCTCACCATTTAGGACTTCAGATAAGTAGCCAAGCTAGTGACAATTGCATATGATTAAAGTAAGTAAAAATGAAAGATGTAAAGAGAACTAACATTAGCCATTCGTATAAAAATAACGAATTTAGGGTTTCCATCATCTTCAATCTTGGGCATAGGAGGAGCCATACGTTGGTACTGACGAGCAGCCATACCTCCTTTCCTTCCTTTTGCTTCAACCACTAACAATTTCCTCTTCTGAATTCTTCTATTTGTTGTTGAAACAACTGAATGTTTTAGCACTGAAAATTCTTCATGGGTTCTTGAATTTGAAAGAGGTAATCTAACAAGAGGATTCAAAGACATAGCCACCTCCATTATTCCTATTTTTTTTTCTTCCTCAAATTTTTTGTGTGTTTTTGCAAAGGTGGATGGAGAGACAAATCACTACTACTCTTAGTAAGTTGGGAGATTCTTGGATTACCTTATCCACAAAATTTCTTCCTCTAATTTTTCTTTTTTGCTAATTACTTACTAGTAATAAATATGTGCCATACACGTGGCATGCTATTTTTTTTTTATTTGATGTAATTTTCGCGGTCATAAATAATAACTATTTTTATTAATATCCATACATTAAAAATAATCAAAAAGTAAATTCTTAAAAATATTACTTTCTCTGTTTCACAAAGAATGACCTGATTTAAATTGGCACGGATTTTAAGAGTATAAAGAAGACTTTTGAATCTTGTGTTTCTTAATTAAAATTAGGTTAAATGTACAAAATTACCCTTTGATCTTTTTGTCTTAAACATGTCACGTGGAAAGCTGAAACTAAAATGTTATCAAAAAAGAAAGAGTTCATTCTTTTTTAAACAGACTAAAAAGAAAAAGAGATCATTCTTTTTTAAATAGAGGGAGTAACAATATTCAAATATGAATTTGACACATAACTCAAAAACCTCTAATGAATGAATTGTTTACGAAATAATAAATCATTGGTCCATTTATTAAAAGGAAATAAAGAAGAAAATAATAATATTATATACGAAGACATATCGTATTTAAAAAAAACATTTAAGTTGCATAGTATACAATTATGATATATGTCTCATAAGAAAATTCAAAAATTTATTAACATGTTCAAAAAAGAAAATAATCTTGAATATAAAACAATTATAACTTTTTAACTTGCGTAATGAATTTCTTTAATTGATAAGTTAGAAATTTCATATTTATGTAAAAATAGATAATATGTAACCTTATATATAGTAAGTTTAAGTTATAGAATTTAATATAGAATATCAAAATATGAATTTTTGAAATTGAGTACGATAATTATTTTCTAGATAATGAATATGCATACTATATATGTATATGTTCAATATAATCGAATACAATAACTTTGCAGAAATATAAACAACCGAGTTTAAAACATCTACTCAAAAACAACAATAAATATTATAAGCATAAATCAATGAGTTTAAAAGAACATAGCAGGATGTGTAAAAATAGAATAAACTGAATCACAATGTCCCCTTAAGAAAACTATTTCCCTCCAATATCAGAGGTGTAAAAAATTACATCCTCTCAAGATGAAATTATTTTATTCACCAACTTTTCGACACAAAAACAGTAATGTCAGTAAGTTACTCAACATGAGCAAAGTACACAAATATTTAATTTTGCGAAAGTAAAAAAAGAAAAACGAAATTTTAGTTGTTTTAACATGAGAGGAAATCCCTCTATTTATAAACAACAAAAATTAGTGTAAACAAATGTTTATTGTGACGTATGACAAAGATTATAACTATTTGAAAAAATTGCAACCCTTCGGAAAATTCACAACCTTTCATAAAAGTCGTCTCTTTTCATAAAGTCACAACTCTTCGTTAAAGTGTCAATTTTCATAAAAGTCACAACTTTTTATTATAGTAGCAACTCTTCGTTACAGTCACTATTTTTCATAAAAGTCACAATTTTTTATTAAAATTACGATTCTTCATTAAAGTTGCAACTTTTCATAAAACTCACATCTTTTCATTAAAGAGGAAGACTAATTTTAAAAATAAATAATTTTAAAAGAAAATTCTTGCTTGTGGTGACGCTACGAAGACGTGTATAGGGTTCTCTTTTGTAGAAATATATGATTTTATAAATTTAACAAAAAAATATTTTTTAATCTTTTTTTGTCTTTAACTCTGATTTTCATCTTCAACCTCACGATTATGTAGTTTTTGATTTTGGAAGTGTTTGAGTTAAATTTTCAAGTTAATTTTTGTGGGTTTGTTAACTTATTTTTCACTCATTTGTTATTTGTGATTTTTATTTAGTGATAATGGAGTAATTTTATGAGGTTATGCTTTGTTGTTTGTCTAATTTAAATTTAATAGACATTTGTAGTGATATTATGTATTTGGTGAAATATTTTGTTCTTTTAATTATATTCTAGATTTTTATGGGAGAATGAAGAAGAATTTTGAAACCTTTTTACTTAAAGTTAGGGATTATTTGTGTAAAAAAACAAAAAAAAACAATGTTCAAAATTACTTTATCGATTACTAAAGCTGCATGATAAGAAAATGAATTCAACAATTGAGATACTTAAAAACGAGCAATCATGGTGAAGAAGAAGAAACCTAAACGAGCCAAGAAAAGAAAAAAAGGAGACTAGATTTGCAGGAATTTGAAGAACAAGAGTAATGGCAAAAAAAAAGTTAACGCAAATATTTGAAGTCATAATGGCCAATAAGTGATATTTTTACTTTTTCTTAGAAGGCCTTTATGCTCTTAAAATGAGTAAATATATAAGATAATGTCGAGTAAAAAAAAGGTTTGAACTATTGTGTTCTAATGAAATTAAAGGTTCAGTTAATAAAATAATGAGCAGGAGGATTTAGCTAACAAATGGAGTCAAATAAAAGCGATTTCAGATAATTACACCAATTTAATCTTGAATTAATTAACACTTCCAATGTTTTAATTTCTATATCTACGTTTCATTAGAAATATTGGCTTATATTATTTAAAATATTTTCTTTACATTTTAATGATTTCAAATTATATGATAATCCATAGATTTGAGGTCTGACAATGAGTATGATGATTGAATATTCGACAATGCACGTTATGTGCTTGGCCGGTCTAGTCAAGCGGTGAGTATAAATAATGTCACCAATTTAGAGTTGTGGCTAAAGCTTTGTGCGATTTTGAGAATTTTGGAAAAAGGTTTTGTGTATTGCTAGAAATGTTTTACACTTAATTGGATCTATTTATATTAATACCTAGGGGTTAAAGTATAATTTATAATTATTTTATAAATTTTTAAAATATTTACATTTTGATTCCTTTTTAGAAATTTTTATACTTTCTAGAAATTACTAAGGATTTTAAAAAAATATCTAAAGTTCTAGAGAATTCTAAGAAAATTCCTAGAGAATAGTACTAGAGTCATCCACTAACCTCCCTACAACTTTAAACTCTTCACCCTTCATCCGGTGCCGAATTTAAACTGTGAAGTGGAGCGACATGACAGTAGGTTTACAATGAGACTCCTAATGGGTGGGTCTATTAGGATATCAATAATTGTAGTTAGATTTTCTTTTCTAACTCTACTAGATATAAAAGTCCATGCAAGTCCGGACACAATATATATTAATTTAGTTATTTTTTTATGTGACATAAATAAAATTAGAAGAGTCAATTAAATTTTAAATATTTATTGTTTATTATTGTTTATTATATTTTTAACGTGCTTTTCAAATAACTTTTTTGACATATGTGATATTTCGAGAGTGAATTAATTTTTTAATATTTTTACAAATATTTTAAATTATTAATTATTATGATTTTTGTGGCATGTGTGAAATTTTGAGAATTAATTAATTTTTTAATATATTTTTTAAAAAGTATTTCAAGTATGTAATTTTTAAATAATATGTGTTATATCTCTTGCCGAATTAATATGACCCGTGTTAAATTTTGAGGTTTAATCAAATTTTCAATTTGTTTTCAAAATATTTTAGGTTGTGATTAATAGTAATCTTAACGTAATTTTTAGATAATATATGTTACTATCTTTGTGCCAATTTATATGGCTCATGTGATATTTTGAGAGTTAATCACATTTTAATATGATTTTCAACTATAGTAAGTTGTTAATTGTTGTGATTTATAGAACTCTTAATGTGATTTTCAAATAATATATGATACTCTCTCAGTCCTAATTATGTAGTACATGTGAAATGTCACGCCCCGAGCCTACACCCTGGACGAGACTGACACTCGGTGATCATTGCTGGCCTCGAGCGAACCCTTGACCTGACTTACTTAACTCAGCGGAAGACAACAATCATACTTATGATAATGAAAGAACTTATCTAAAATGAAAAATAATATCATTTGGAATTTTGTAAAAGTTTAAACATTCGAAACTGGCCAAAATGGCAACCAAGTCTTTAACTTAAGAATGAAAAGTAAAGACTACTAGACTGCTAACTTTCTATGAAGCCTCTAAACTGGCTAAGATGAATGTTGGGACAAACCCCACAACATTCTATTGAACTAATCTAGAAAGAAATAAAAAGATGTCATCCGGAATACAAAGAGGCTTACCAATTGGCTCTAGAGTGCTCAACTGGATCAACAGTGCACTGGATGTCGATCCTCGTTACCTGCGTTTGCATCATTAAATAATGCAAGCTAAGTGGCATCCGTACATTGAATGTACGAGTATGCGAGTTGGAAAGGTAAACGACGACTTAAACTTGAGGGGATTAAGATGAACTTACCTTGACTGCTCAACTCAAGAATGTGCTTAACTCAAAGTATGTATATAAAGCAATTTAAAACATATGCGATGTAAATAAAGCTTGTAAAACTATAAAACAATAAAAAAAACTTAGTTCGTTAAACAAATACAATAACAAACTCAACTTACTTATATATGAAAGTAATATAACTTTTGAGGGAGATTTCCTAACCAACAACCATCACTTTGAGCCTAAGTGATCATACAACGTATTACCTCACGTTGCCCAAGGAACATCCTATACCTTAATATTGGTCTAGGACCTTACTTAACTTAGTGGATCCGCTAGCTCTCCTTACGTGATCACCTAAAAAGTATGACCCGTCAATTCTCATGATGACTACATGGTTTACATGGAGACTTGAGTTAATATGAGCTCTCATCCCCCACATCAGTGCTCAATACTACTCCCAAAATATACTTTAGCTCATACTTTTAAAAAAACTTCCTTACTTTGGGTTGAGATAATTTATTGAACCCTTTAGCTTCAAAAATCTCCTTTTGGAATCAATGTTCCCCCTTTTTGTTCATAACTCTTTTGGAACTCTTAGTTTCCTTTTTTTTTTAACTTAAATGTGAAAAGTTTATCAAGCTTTAGGGAATACTTAGTCCCCCTTATAACTTTTAGAGACATGAACTCAACTCTTTCTCTTCGTTCAACTTGTAACTTGAGCCTTAAATCAAAGTTAAAAATAATTGTTTAAGACTCTTCGAAAACTTTAAGAACTCATTTTGACTTGCTTCTTAACTTTTTGAACTTGACTCTTAACTTCTTTGACTTTGATATTAGCTTCCCTTGAATTATATTATAGATTCAATGATTATGATCTCATGTTTAGAGATGATTTCATGATGTTTAAATGTACTTTAGAGTGTTGAAATCAACTAATAGTGAAAGGTAAATCACTTAGGAACTAGTACGAAAAGATAGAGAATGAACGAGGTCTCCAGGGGGTCGTGGCGCTCTGAGAGGCGCGGGGCGCCAGAGCTTGTCGGACAGACCCTGGTCTGGGGTGCTCTAGCCTGTCGAAAAGTCGTACTCAAATTCACTTTTGAACCCAAATCTTTCTGGAAAGATTTCCAAAATTGTGCAGTAAATTGTGCACCTCTATATGAAATAATGAAGATCGAAACTCCATGAAGTTTTAACATATGTTGAATGTACAACTTAGCATAATTTTTGACCGAATAGTTAGTCTTTACGGGTAAGAAATGGGATGACTTTGTCATTTTGTCAACAATCACCCAAATAGAATCATGTTGCCTTCGAGATATTAACAAGCCTGTGATGAAGTCCATATTAAGCATCCCCCACTTCCATTCGGGAAGTTCTATATCTTGAGTTAAACCTTCAGGCCTTTGGTGTTCTACTTTCACTTGTTGGCAATTTGAGCACTTGGCAACAAACTCAGCAATATTTTTCTTTATGCCTTCCCATTAATATACCTCTCTCAAGTCGCGATACATCTTGGTGAAACCTGGATGAATTGAATAGAGCATGAGTGAACAAATTCAAAATTTTCAATGAATTATGAAAGTATTGAGTTGATAACTAATATATTGACGAAGAAAATAGCTGAATCAGAGTGATTGGTCGAGGGATGTTGATATTTTAAGAAGAAGTTTGATCCTGTGACCTACACAAATAAGTGATGACGTTCTGCCAATGGCACCGCGAAGTGATTTTGTTCACTGGGTGGAAGATTATTTATATATATATATATATATATATATATATATATATATATATATATATGGGCCTTATTAAATCCGCTTATGTGCTTGACAAGTGAAGTGATGAGTAGAGACTTAAACTAATGAAATTCATTATGATTGGGCCTATTAAGGTTTCAATAGTTATAACTAGATCCCCCTTTTTAGAACTTTAATATAAGGCACCTCTTTGATTCTTTTATATAATTATTAGAGATATATGATAGTGTGAGGTTGATGTCTCATTGACGTAAATTTAACGATAAGGGTAATAAAGAGGAAGGTCTAGGTCATTCTACAATTTGTTATTACTCAAGTAGGTATATCAATCGATTTACTAATATAAGGGTTATATGAAGGGTCATGATGAATATCAAAAAATTTAAAAATTCAATTTATAAGCTTGAAGAATAGGAGTTTTATTAATTTGTGAAAAAATTTAAAATTGTGATTGAGACTGTTGAATTTCTATTGGTATAGCTGAAATTTTAAATAAAATGGGAAGAATTTTTATATATTTGACATGAATTTATTGAGCAAATTATGAGCAAATATGAAGAACATGACTATTTAATTTTGTCAGAATTTGCAAAAGTGACATATTTAATTTAATTTTAAGTTTTTAGTATTTAATTTTTTACGTGTTATTAAAATGACATAAAATTACACGTTCAATCCATTAAATTAAATACACACTGATCGAATGAAAAGTTTAAAATATTGTGTTTTGAATGTATGTATACAATTTGAACACTACGTATTCTACATATTTTATACAAGTCGTTATGAAATTTAAGTCAACCAATGTATATAAATAAACACGTTTAAACATATTTGTTTATACAAATGAGCACGTTTATAACTTATATAAATTCATATATATGAGAAATTCTTTATAACTTGTATAAATTTTATATAATTCGTTGTGTATTTCAAGTGAATAAATGTGTGCCATTGAATTTGCGACTAGTTATATCAGTTTGTAAATGCTAAGACTTATATTATACATCATACAGACTTTATACTATTCGTTGTGTTTATACAAAAATTTATGTATTCTACTGATTTTATAAAAATCTTTATGAAATTAAGTCAATAAATTTGTATAGATTAGAACGTTTATACAAATTTGTTTATACAAATGAACATGTTTACAACTCATATAAATTTGTATATTTGGGAAATTCTTTATAACTTATATAAATTTTATACAATTCTTTATGTATTTTAAGGGGTCGTTTGGTATAAACACTGATATTGCAAGGAACGTAGAGATTAGTAATGCAGGAATTATTTTTTGTCAAGTGTTTGGTTCACTACCTTCCACTTAATTTTGTGTTTGATTTAAACTCTACGAAAAATTTCTTTCCTTTTATACCCTTGTGTTATTATGAGTGTTATTTTATGTAATTGGGTCAAGATAGATAGCCACCTGATTGGATAATTTTTTTTTAAAGAATTTTCTATTTCATTTAATTAGTTAAATGAAATATATATATATATATATATATATATATATATATATATATATATATATATATATATATATATATATATATATATATATATATATATATATATTTTAAGGTGTGATGTACCACTAAGAAGATCATTGAGGACACAATGTATTTCTAATTTTTTGTTGGTCAAGTATATATCTTTAACTTAACATAGATTTCAGACTATTTAAATTGTTCAATAAAGCTTATTTTAAAAAAAATAGTTCAAGTGGATAATCGACAAACTATCTAGAATAAAAAAGATAAAAAATATTAGTGAAATCATTAAATTACAATGAACGGATTTGGGGTATTAAAAAAATATTTATAACCATTCCAATATAAATAAAAAGGAAATTAAATACAAAAGAAATTTAGAAAAAGGAATAAGGGGTTAGTTTTAGTCATTTAGGGGTCTTATCCAAAGTTTAACAAACCATGGATTAGTTTTTCCTCCATTTTCTAGGGAAAAGATAAGACCATATATGATGGATAAGCAATCCATGAATTAAATTAAATGAAGTAACCAAATAATGTACAGTTGAATTAAATTTTAATTCATGGATTATTCAATCTAACACCATCTATCAAATGAGTCCTAAGTGAATAAATTTGTATAGTTAAGAAATTTGTGATTAGTTATAACAGTTTATATATGCTAAGACGTGAATCATACATTATTCAAATTTTATACAAGTCGTTATATATTTAAGTCTACAAATGGGTATAATTGAATAATTCGCGATATAGCAGTTTGTATATGTTAATGCATGTATTATACATTGTACAAATTCTATGCAATTCATATTATAGTTTAAGTCAACAAAATATATATAACTAAGTAATTTTTGATTAGTTATAGCAACTTGTATAAGTTATGGTGTGAACTTTATATTATATAAATTTTATACAACTAGTTATGTATTTTAAATCAACAAATATGCATAATTGACTAATTTTCAATAACTTATAAAAAACTTCTTTGAAATTTGATCGCATCTTCGTCGTTGTCGTTACATACCTTATGATAAAAACTTTTAATCAGTTGTAGCTTGGTAATTGAATTTTTTCCTTCAAAATACAAATCAAGCAAATAATTGTATTTGTATAACTAACTCAACTCGATTTGTATATCTACAACATTACAACTAACACATTTGATTTTTTTATACATCTACTGATACTTAATAATGTAATATATACAAATTACTGAACTAACAAGTCATCTATTTTTTGATATACAAGTTAAATTGCTCATATAAAAATCTTATAAAAAATTGAAAATAGGATAATACCTCAAAATCTTTTGCTTCCTCCTTATCCATTGCAACATAATCATCTTCTCCACTCGTTTATGAGTCAATTTTACTAGAAGATGTTTTTGTTATTTTCTTTTTTTAGATTTGACGGTAAAACCTGCAATTGCTTCAAAATCTTGAGTAAAATTCAACGAAAAAGATAGATTTTTTACATATTCAATTGCGTGCAAATGTATACCTCTAGTGATTCTCTTTGTTATGCCGTAATTTTACTATCTTTAGAAAAATCACTTCTGAAATGTTTTAAGTATAAAAACATTATAAGAAAAATAATTGGAAAAAAGTCACCACTTAATTTTTTTAAAAGAAATTAAGAAAACTTAATTTAAAAAGACTCTAACAGATTAATGCCTCATTTTTTTGCACTTAATGGAGGTATGAATCTTAATTATTCAGATTCAGCCGATTAAGAACGTTTGATTTTTAGGTTTAAATCTGCGTTCATTTGTTTTATTTTTTGAAAAACCTCTTAATGGCTCTGAACAGGTCTGAATGAATCAGATCTGTAGGAGACTCTTAACAACATTCAGACTCATTTAATAAGCTATCAAATAATAACATCGCTTCTCTGCTTTAAGCATACTTTATTATCTCATAACTAAAAACATTATTTCTCCCTTTTCTCAATCAAACACCATTTTCCCCCCTCTTGAATTGGTAAGTTTTCATAAATTCTTTCAAGTTTTTTTATATTAATAATTTTTTTGTATTGACTGTGTCAAGAACAATGTTGGTGTATTGGTGTTTATCAAGATTTTTGAATGAAAAAAATTATACTCCAAATCACGATTATTAAAAATTTAAAACTTTTTTTTTTATCAAAAGTGATATATTTTGTTAAAATGAATTTTTTATGATATTTTAGTAATTTAATATAATAATTTACATGCACATTCAGAAATTGACAAACAACATTTATTATTTAGTGCTCAGATTTAGAGACCACATCTTAATATTCAGATGTGTATTCAGATCGAAACACCTGAATCTTAATGCAAATCTTAATATTCAAATGTGTATTTGTTATATTCTAGGTGTTTTGATGATCCTCACAAATGCAGGGACCTGGTCCTTGGCAGAGTTCTCTCATCCAGATATAAATGGGGTACAATCATAAAAGCTGTCATGTGAGGTGGTAGGTGAAAAATGCAATATCCTACACCAATAAGAAGAGCGGACGAGATTGTATGTTTCAGTATCTCACAAATGTAGGGACCTGTTACCAGGTAGAGTTTCCTCCATCAGATACATAATTGGTTACAGCTGTAAAGCTATCACGTCAGAGGTTGGTAAGGCGTCAGTGTACTACACCAATCAGAATGGAGGAGGGTGTTTGTCCAACGGATAATAACTCTTTATGTTTGATACTTTTAGCATGACAAACACCATATTATATTCATTCATCCAAAGAAGGAAGTCAGCCAGCAAGCCTTTTCAAGAACTCACAAAGAAGTTTGCAAGGGACCTGGTCCCCGCAAGACTGCGACGTGAAAAGGACGAAAAGACAGTTGTCAGAAAAGCTGTCATCTCTGATGCGATAGGTGCACAACTTTTCCAACAGCAGGCCTTCCACCAATGGGATGACTTAAACGAATTTGTGGGAAATTATATTATCTCTTTCCAACAAACACAAATTTAAGACTTGGCAAATTAAACTTGAATTTTTTCTGAAAATTCACAAGCTTGAACAGAAGGTCATCTTCAAGGAAGAACATTGCTCAACTCAACAGAAGGACCTGATAGAGTAAAGAAGAATCTTTGTTGTATTTAGAGCTTTGTGTCTATGTACTTACATTGTAAATCTGTTCCTAATTTATAAAGGATTCAGATATTTGTTTTGGATTTGTAAAAGTCTAAATCAGTTAAGGTTAACTGATTTAGTGGGCAACATTGTTTTGTTGCTTAGTCAAATTCTAAGTCATCTAAAGTTAGGTGGTTTAGTGGGCAGTGTTGTATCCGCTTAGGTTCTTCAAGTAATAGGTAGATTACTTGATCATGAGATTAATAACTTTTTCTCACATTGATTGTAACCGGGTTTCACTTTTGCTTGAGAAGATTAGTGAAGACGGTTGTAAATCCTGTGCAACAGGTCGTGGTTTTACTCTCTTGAGCAAGGGGTTTCCACGTAAACTGCTTGTGTTGTGTTCTTCATATTGTTTAATCTTCCGCACTGTTCTTGCTGTGTCAAGGGACCTGGTCCGTTGACTGGTAGTGGACACACATATTCCAACAGTATTAAGATCCAGACCTCTTAATCTTAATAGAAACAAATGAGGCCTAACTCTTTAAAGTTTAGAGAAAAGAGGTAAGAGGTTCTTATTACTACTTTAAGAAGGTATTATTAGCACTTAAAGTGTCTAACGTGCAGTTATCCTACGACTTAGATTAAATATTTGACTAACTTGAAGAAAAAATAATTAAGTGTACAAAAAAAGACTTTTTTTGGGGAGAAGGGGAGTTATAGGAAAATGACACTAATTTAATTATATGAAAGTGATCAAAACTTCTAAAAAAAGGGTTAAAATTAACACTAAAAAAATGACCTTAAGATTAACATTTTAAAAACGAGATAAAAAAATAATTTTTTTTTAAAAAATATATTATGTAAAAATTTATTTGAATCACTTTACAGATAATAGTTTAAATCAATTTGGTCAATTAAATCATGAATTGATGAATAAATAAAAGTTTTGACAAAAAGATTATCAAATACAGTATAAGAAATAAAAAATATGAAATTGTATTAAAATAAACTAACATAAAGTATATAACTTACTTTTTTTGGAGAATTAAATTAAATTAAACCAAATCAAATAAAGGGTTAGAGTTAAAAAAATAAATCACAAATAAGCAATAAGTATAAGTCAAATTACTAAGAAATAATTGACTTAGGCCCAAGTCTAGTTGTTGTAAATAAAAATAACACTACACACACATTTAAGATGTTAAATATCAAGTTATAAACAAACTTTTTAATAATAAACTACTTATAGCATATTATTATCAAGTTATAGCATATCAAGAAAAAATATATTATTCTCATTAATTTTTTAAAATAATAATTAACTTATTTAAATAATTACATTTATTATTCAATTACCTTATTTAAACCAATGTAGTTAATTAAATTTATTATTTTAAGTTACCTTTTTTAAACAAAACTCTTAATTAATGTAATTTAAATTAAATATTATATAGTTACCTTTTTTAAGATAACTACAAAATAATAGGGATTTTATAAAATATAAAACAATTACAGTTTTATTTTTAAAACTGTAAAACGTTATCTACAAAAAAAAATTATATTCCACAAATTTTTGTTCTTCCCCAAATCCTTTCAAAATCATTACCTCTGCACGCCTATCAAAATTTTTCACCAAAATTCGCACGCCTAAATTTCAATTTTCACCAAAATTTCGCTCAAAATCACTTCTCTCTTAACAGTCTTCTTCAAGAATTCTCAAATATTTGCATTCAAATATTCATTTTTAGCACTCAAATCTTCAACTCTTGCGCTAAACAAATCGTACAATGTCGAAGAGAGGCAATGAAACCCCGAGAAAAAGTAGAAGATTGAATGATGAAGCAAGCTCAGACGATTTTCATTCTCCATCTTTCAAAATTTTATCACAAACACAATCTCAACCTTCATCTGTTAAAGTTAAATCTAGATCAGGAAAATCAAAAATAGAAAAAAAAACAAACAAACATTCAAAGGAAAACGAGAAGAAGAGAAAAGAGAAAGAAAAGAAAAAAGTAGATGAATCTGAGAAAAGGACGAAAGAAAGAGGAAAGAAGAGGAAAGGAAAAGAAATCGAGGACTCATCAGATTCTGAATCTGATTTTGTAGAAGAGTTGATAAAATCATAATCCAAAAAACCAAGAGCCTCTGAAATCGATACTTCACATTTACAAGAAGAAGAAGAAACAGTTAAACCCAAAAAAAGTTCAAAGGTTAGTAAAAGTTAATTTTTTAAAACTTTTTTATGTTCTGTTATTTTTATTTTCTGTTATTTGGGTATAAAATAGTTAATATATAATTTTTGTATATATAAATAATGTATGAATTATGTATGATTTACTGTATGAAATTACAAATTTCTTCATATTACAATATCAATATATGAAACATGTATTATTTATGTATGATTCACTGTATGAATTGTGTATGATTCACTGTATATATAAAATGTGTATAATTTTTTTGTATCAATTTTTTTGATACTGTTGAATAGTAATATCCATAATTAGTTATACTTTATGTTTTGATTTGTATATTTGGTGTTGAATATATTGTTTATGAAAGAATGTTGTAAGTTTGTTTGAAATGTGTATGATTATATTGTATTATGTTTTGTATACTATGTGTATGAATTATGTATTTTTCAATATTATGTTGTAAGTTTGTTTGAATTGTGTATGATTCACTGCATTAGTTTTGTATTACATGTGTATGAATATGTGTATGATTAATGTATTTAATTTTTACAATTTTTTAGGAGAAGAAGACACAAACACATTTGTCTTCATGTATTAACATGAATGTGTTTGCGGATTTGTTGACCTTTTTAGGTCAAGATAAGTTTCAACAATTCCTAGATGAAACACCTTTTGGATTTTTTTATAATTTGCATCACATTAAAATCCAATGTCAATTGTTGAGACACTTATTTATACTAAGGAATGAAAATGTTAGGGATGACATGTTTGTCATTAAAGTAAATGGTAAAGAGTTACATTTTGGGTTAAAAGAGTTTGTTGCTATAACTGGTTTGAAATGTGGACCTGTTTCTGATTTTGTATCTGATCCATATGTTTCAAACAGACTCATTGCTGAAAATATTGGAGATTTTAATAAAGTATCCAAGTCAGATTTTTATTACAAGTTTAAATTGCAAAATTTTTGGGAAGAAGATGACTGTCTAAAAATCGGGATCTTGTACTTTATTTCTTCATTTCTGACTGCATCAGACCCTTCAAAAACAACAATTTCAAAATTTTATTTTGATTTGGTCGAGTCTGGACAGTATGCCACATTCCCTTGGGCAAATGAGTGTTTTAATTTAACACTCAAAGCATGCAATCAAAAATTCAAAAAGAATCCATCGTCATTCAAATTCAGCCAGTTCCACATAGCATTGCAGATATGGTTTTATGAGTGTTGTCATCCATTTGACAACACAATTGCTATACGTGTTTCAAATCGCACACCGAGAATCCTGAACTGGAAGACACCTAATGACGTCATTTTTTTTGACAATTTGAAGAAAACAATTTTCAGAACACATGGCAATCAGGTATTTTTCTTACAATGTTATTACATTCATTATAAATCATTATACATTATATTTTTTTTTTGCTGCAACATAAATTCAGAAATATTGTCTTCTCTGAAGAAGAGTTAAATCTCATGGACGAAACCATTTTAAATCAGTCCAGCAGCCACCATGATTCAGAAAATCACAGATCATCGAAAAATTGTGCTGTTGATAGTGAACATAAACTTGAAGAATTGAGAGCTGATATTGCAGAGGTACAAGTAAAAAATTCAAATAAACATAATATTTTTTGAAATTACAATATACATATCAAATACTTATTTTTTTAATTAACAGGTTAAGGCAGAGTTGAAAGAACTCAAAATCACTGTAAGTTCCAACATATTTTTATATAATTAATATAATGACTTTATAAACTATTTATGTATAAATTTTTTTATGTTCACCGATAAGGTTCACAAGCACATGGTTGATATCAAGAGTTATGTTGATAACTCCACCAAACTGATAATTGATGAGATTCGATTGTTAAGAGGAGAACAAATACCCGAAGAACAACCAGAGGTATATATATATGTGTATACTTTATGTATGAATTTTGTTTGAAAAATATATAAATTGATGTTTTCATACTAGAGTGATATATATATTATTATCACTCTTTTTCAATATTAAATGAACAAATATAACAACACATCATACATGTATATAGGTGACATATGTATATATTAATCAGTTATATATAAATGTTATGTATTAATCATGTATGAAAATTGTATTTCTGAAATTACACATGTTTAATAAAAAAAATGATGTATTAAATTGATATATATGTATTCTTTATGTATGACTATTGGGTGGAAAATATATAAATTGATGTTTTCATAATAGTTGTTTATATATATTATTATCATATGTTTTCACTATTAAATAAACAAATATAACAACACAGCATATATATGAATTATGTATATATTCATCAGATATATGTAAATGTTATGTATTAATCATGTATGAAATTTGTATTAATCATTTATAATTTTTTTCAGGAAAACGCCAACCATCATGCTGCACAATGTGATCCAACAAATATGCCTACAGTTTCAATTGGACAACAAGTCCAAAGTTCAAACACAGCTGGTACGATATATTCATTTTTATCACATAAATGAAAATTTAAGAATTTTTTTATCGATATTTCATGTATATGAAGCTCAAAAATCAACAGATGATTGTTTAAATGTTGATGCATCTACAACGTTCAAATCAAAACCACCAACATTGGACGATTATCCTGATTTTACCATGACACAAATAATTGCACTTGATCCGATTCTTAATGCCACCACGACTCCAAATGTACGAACAAGACACAAGAATGTGGGTAAATACGATTCTTCTCATTATATCAGAATGTCGGAAGGAGAAAGCAGTTCAAATAGAGTACCTACATTTTTTCAAATCAAACATTCATTCCAAAATCACAATGGGTTTGATGTTCCAGTTGAACTGATTGAGGAGTTCGATAAATGGATTTTCAAAGATGTGTCAAGCAGGCGTGGCAGGTAATTTGTACGATGAAAAAAATTATTTTATTTAATTTCTAAACTGCTAAATTAATATAACACTTTTTTAAATATATACAGGAAAGTAGCATATTCCAAGATTAAAAACACATTTCATCCTCAAATGGACTTTGGCGTTGTCAAAATCGGAGAAAAGGATTTTTTTCACATAATGAGTCAACCGGGCAGACCTTGGAGGACGGGGTAAGACATTTTTTTCAATTAATTATTATGGTTTTGAGTTGCAGTGATATATGTATGAATATTTTTTGTATGAAATATGTTTGAACAATGAATGAGTCAGATAGACATATTTTTTTTGTTAAAACAACATATTAATACAATAATGTATTATCTCCGAAAGAAGGCAAAATACTCCCAAACAGTCACTTCTTACAGTACTGTTGATTGTTGGTTTATGGCGTGGGTTGATAACATTGAGAAACAGTGGAAACAATCAGAATGTGACATGAGATGCATATCACCGGACCATGATGTTGGACAATGCATTAGAGGATATAAGCTGCTTGCTAACATTCCGTGGGATAGGGTTGACGAAGTAATCATCCCAGTCAACATCAATGACAAATTCCATTGGTTTCTTGTTGTATTCTGAATCAAAAGTAGATGTCTATATGTATATGATTCGATGATGGGAGGATCTGTTCATTCAAGGAAAGTCAAAGAAGCTGTTGATAAGCTTGCAACCATGATTCCTTTATTTCTAACGCGCACAAGGTTTTATGGCAAAAGGCTTAATCTGTATGTGAATAATCTCCCTGATTATCAACAGAAGTCTCACTCTGAACCTCTTAAGTATCAAGAATGTTACACATGTTCCTCAACAAGAAGAAATTTCAAAGTACGTATATTTCTTACATTATTTTTTATTCATTTTAAATTGAAATTGCTATATATTCATTATAAAAAAAAATCAATTTGTTTATAGTGATTGTGGTTTATACACATCTCTATTTGCCGAATACATGAGCAATGGTGTTTTTGATATATCACATATTCATATTGATTCAAAATATCATCGTCAAAGATATGCTACATTACTTTGGCATTATGGAAAATCAAAGAATGATGAAGGCGCAATCAGTGAAAGTAAAGTTGCAGGAACAATTGCTAGCAAGAAGGGTGGACCTCGAACTCATAAAGAACAAGTTATGGACACCACCAATTATCCTACTCTAAAATTCTGTATCAGGAAGTAGAAATCTTCATGGCACAATGTACATTTTTTTGAATGACTTGTTTTTTTTTTTAAA
Source organism: Solanum chilense (assembly GCA_032847665.1). Lineage (NCBI taxonomy): Eukaryota > Viridiplantae > Streptophyta > Magnoliopsida > Solanales > Solanaceae > Solanum > Solanum chilense. The sequence continues at coordinate 1,372,673 of CM064968.1, forward strand.
CATATGAACAATTTATGTATTTTTCCAGTTTTTTTTATTATGACTACTGATGGTTTTATATCAATTATTACTGATCATTACTAAATGTGTCTCACTTTTAAAATATATGAACACTGTATGAATCATGTATTAAAATTATATGAATTATGAATGTCATATTAAAATTTGATATATAGTACATAGTTATGTTAAATTATTCCATAAATTTGTTTTGCATGAATACTATACACTTTCAAATACAAACAGAAACAGATATTAATTATATTACTGGTATGAATAATGTATGAAAAATGTATGAATTATATCATACAATTATACCTTAATAAATGTGTATGTCCTTCTTGCATACATTATTCATACCAGTAATATACATACAATTTGTTTCTGTTTTGTAACGACCTGTTTAGTCGTTTTGAGCAGCAGATTTTATTTCTGGAAAAACTGTCTTGGTCGACGGATCCCACGACGGACCGTCATGGGCACGACGGACCGTCGAGGGTGTCTCGTTCCAAAACACTTAGAATTCTGAAATTTGGGTACTGAGATCGACTCTCTGAACTTCGCGACGAAATGGCAGGACGGACCGTCACAGGCGTTACGGGCCGTCACAGACCCTTTAGTGAAATTTAGTCTCTGAAATTTGTGATGGAAGCAGCAAGACGGACCGTCGCAGGCACGACGGGCCGTCACAGGCTGCGTGACCCTGCCTGGGTCGGATTTCTGTTAAATGTTTTAAGGGACGTTTTGGACTATTCCTACTTATAGTTATAAAGTTAGTGGTTGAATGTTAATAATTCAATTACTTGGGGGTTAAAGGAGATAACCTTGAATTAATTAGTGGGTTACTTTGTCATCTTTTATACTTAATTATATGATAATTAGGGTAAAAGAAAAAGGGTTTGAATAAGAAAAATAGAAAGACCAAGAACAGCGATAGAGAGAGATGAACGAAGAGGGAAACAAAGCTTTGGGGAATTTGCTTGCTTGATCACGAATCTTCGATGGAGGTAGGTTATGGTTTATGCTATTTCATAGTAAACTCTTAATAGCGAATGATATGTGTTGGGTAATATTGTAAACCCTTCTATATGCTTAATTGTGTGCTTGCATGATGTGATTATATAATTGTGATGAAATAAGCATGATGAAGCTATTGAATCCTAAATCTTGAAACCTCTTTGTTAATGATGATGCCTTAGTATAAAAGGAGGCTTGATGAACTAAAGTAATGAGATTGATGATGCCTTGGTATAAAAGAAGGCTTGATGAACTAAAGTAATGAGATTAGAGGATCGGGTGTCACGTTCCGGCACCAGGATAGTATATGGATTGGGTGTCACGTTCCGGCACCAGGATAGAATATGGATCGGAGTGTCACGTTCCGGCACCAGGATAGTATATGGATCGGGTGTCACGTTCCGGCACCAGGATAGAATATGGATCGGAGTGTCACGTTCCGACACTAGGATAGTATATGGATCGGGTGTCACGTTCCGGCACCAGGATAGAATATGGATCGGGAGTGTCACGTTCCGACACCAGGATAGTATATGGATCGGGTGTCACGTTCCGACACCAGGATAGTATGATGAGGATCGGAGTGTCACGTTCCGACACCAGGATAGTATGATGAGGATCGGAGTGTCATGTTCCGACACCAGGATAGTAAAAAGAATGAATCTTGAAATATGTTAATATACTCAATTTAATGAACCTACTTCCCAAATGAGTATGGTATTGAGGCTTGAGTCCTCATGGGTGTACTTGGCGTACTTATTAATGATTATAGTACTTGTTGTTGCTACCTGTTGAGTATTGTAGTTGATTTATGATATTATCTGATATATACTGTTTTCTATTTTGAGTTGGCCGATGATACCTACTCAGTACTTGTGTTTTGTACTGACCCCTACTTGTATGTTTCTTTCTTTGTTATTTGTGGAGTGCAGCAAACGTACCGTCGTCTTCAACTCAACCGCAACTCTAGCCAGCCTTCATTACACCAGATTTCAGGGTGAGCTAATGCTTCTAGCTTGGACTGGATCTCCTTCTTCATGTCTTGATGCCTTGAAGTTCCGGCATGGACTAGCTTTTTATTTATTTTAGCCTTCTAGATACTCTTAGATTTAGTAATTTAAGGATAGATGTTCTTGTGATGATGACTTCCAGATTTTGGGGAATAATAAGTATTTGAGTTTTTAGAAGTTATTTAATTGATTTTGTTCATGAGTTTTAAGTTTTCCGCATTATATTTTGTTATTGATGGTTGAAATGTTGGGGTTTAGATTGGTTGGTTCGCTCACATAGTAGGATAAGTGTGGGTGCCACTCGCGGCTAGATTTGGGTCGTGACAAACTTGGTATCAGAGCATTAGGTTCGTTGGTCTCATCACACAAGAACGAGTCTAGTAGAGTCTTAAGGAACGGTAGGGGGACGCCTTTACTTTTCTTTGAGAGGCTATAAAACTTTAGGAAAATTCCATTCTTTCTTTCTTTCTTTCGTGCTATTACTTGGATCCAATTGGTATCTAGGTGATACAAATTGGTATCTGACCATCTTCACTCTATTTTACAGATGGTTAGAACTAGAGCAACAACTGCGCCAACACCAACACCGGCAAAACAAGATGCGTCTGAGCCAGCCACTGGGGCTGTAGCTCAAAGAGGAGTAGTGGCAAGAGGCCGTGGAAGAGGTCGTGGGAGGACGTCCTCTAGAGGAAGAGGACAAGCACCTAGCCCATCTGGTACTAGGGCGGTGACTCCTCCACCGACTGAGGAAGTAGTAAGAGAGGGTGAGGAAGGGGAGGATGAACAAGTGCAGAATGAGGAATTACCACCCCAACCTACCCCAGCGATGATTAATCAGGTTCTTGCCTATCTTAGCGGGTTATCTGATCAAGGCCAGACACCTCCAGTGTTTTCTGCACCAGCACCTCAGGTTCCGGAGGTACAACATGCAGCTACTGTGGCTCCCCGCATGGATGCCTCATTGGAAATAGGCACGTTTCCTCGGTTGACTACAGGGCCTATAATGACAAGTGATCAGCATGAAGTTTTCAGTAAGTTCTTGAAATTGAAACCTCCAGTCTTCAAGGGTGCTGAATCTGAGGATGCCTACGATTTTCTGGTTGACTGTCATGAGTTATTACATAAAATGGGCATAGTGGAACGATTTGGTGTTGAGTTTGTAACCTATCAGTTTCAGGGAAATGCATAAATGTGGTGGCGGTCACATGTTGAGTGTCAACCCGCACAGGCACCACCTATGACTTGGGCGTCATTCTCTAGCTTATTTATAGAGAAGTATATCCCCCGGACCTTGAGGTATAGGAGGAGAGATGAGTTCTTGAGTCTAGAGCAAGGCAGGATGTCGGTTACTGCGTATGAGGCTAAGTTTCGTGCATTATCTAGGTACGCCACCCAGCTTTGTTTCAGTCCACAAGAGCGGATTCGCCGTTTTATGAAGGGGTTGAGGTCAGAATTGCGGATTTCAGCATTATTGGTAGCGGCTACGGCAAAATCCTTTTAGGAAGTGGTAGACTTCGTGATAGAGGTGGAGGGAGTGAAGCCAGATGACTTCACCATGGCGTCGACATCTAAAAGATTTCATAAGGGAGGTGAGTTTAATGGTTCTTACTCCAGAGGGCAGGGTTCAGGAGGTTACCCAGCCCGACCTATTCAGTCTTCATTGCAGACCGAAGTTGGGGGTCCACCGCAGACCGGTCAACATTTCTCTGAGTTTGGTGGTTATCCCCAGACTTCGTTTCTCACAGAGGCCGATGCTTGAATCCAGAGAGTGTTATGGATGTGGGGAGACTGGACACATTAAGAGGTATTGTCCAAAACAGAGTTACAGACCTCCAATAGTCAGAGGTAGAGGTCGTCATTCTGGAGGACGTGGTGGTCGAGGTAATGGTGATCACCAAAACGGCCGGGGTGATGGGCAAACTGGAGCCAGTACAGCACAACATAGTAGGGGCAACGGGCAGACAGTCGATAGGGCCCATTGTTACGCTTTCCCCGGGCGGTCTGAGGCGGAGACATCTGATGCTGTTATCACAGGTAATCTTTTGGTTTGCGATTGCATGGCTTCTGTATTATTTGATCCTGGCTCTACATTTTCATATGTATCTTCCTCATTTGCTACTGGTCTTAAATTACCTTGCGAATTACTTGACATGCCTATTCGTGTGTCTACTCCGGTGGGTGAGTCTGTGATAGTTGAAAGGGTATATAGGTCTTGTCTGGTGACTTTTGTGGGAAGCAATACTCATGTAGACTTGGTTATCTTAGAAATGGGTGATTTCGATGTAATTCTGGGTATGACTTGGCTTTCTCCAAATTTTGCAATCTTAGATTGTAATGCTAAAACAGTAACGTTGGCCAAGCCTGGGACAGATCCGTTAGTATGGGAGGGCGACTACACTCCCACTCCGGTTTGTATCATCTCCTTTCTTCGTGCTAAGAGAATAATTAGTAAAGGGTGTCTAGCTTTCTTGGCACACCTCAGGGATGATACTACCCAAGTACCTTCAATTGAGTCGGTTTCGGTAGTCCGTGAGTTTCTGGATGTGTTCCTTGCAGATCTTCCTAGTATGCCACCGGATAGAGATATTGACTTTTGCATTGATCTGGAACCGGGTACTCGCCCCATTTCTATACCCCCTTATAGAATGGCTCCCGCGGAGTTAAGGGAGTTAAAGGCTCAACTTCAAGAATTGTTAGGAAAAGGCTTCATTAGACCAAGTGCATCCCCTTGGGGTGCTCCTGTTTTGTTTGTGAAGAAGAAGGATGGGAGTTTTCGGATGTGCATAGACTACAGACAACTACATAAGGTAACTGTTAAGAACAAGTATCCTCTTTCTCGCATTGATGATTTGTTCGATCAGTTACAAGGTGCTTGTACTTTCTCAAAAATCGATTTGAGATTCGGTTACCATCAATTGAAAATACGGGCAACGGATGTGCCCAAGACTGCTTTTCGGACAAGGTATGGGCATTATGAGTTCTTAGTAATGTCTTTTGGGCTTACGAATTCCCCTGCTGCTTTCATGAGCTTGATGAATGGGATTTTTAAGCCATATCTGGATCTCTTTGTCATTGTATTCATTGATGATATAATGGTATACTCAAAGAGCAAGAAAGAACATGAGGAGCACTTGAGAATTGTATTGGAAATGTTGAGGGAGAAAAAGCTTTACGCCAAATTCTCCAAGTGTGAGTTTTGGCTAGATTCGGTGTCCTTCTTAGGGCACGTGGTTTTTAAGGATGGAGTGATGGTAGATCCATCTAAGATTGAAGCAGTGAAGAATTGGGAGAGACCTACTAATGTTACAGAGGTAAGGAGCTTTGTTGGTTTAGCTAGCTACTACCGTCGATTTGTCAAGGGATTTTCCTATGTTGCTTCCCAACTGACAAATTTGACTAAGCAGAGTGTCCCATTTGTATGGTCGGACGAGTGCGAAGAAAGCTTTCAGAAGCTCAAGACCTTGTTGACTACTGCACCAATCCTTACCCTGCCAGTGGAAGGTAAGAATTTCATTGTCTATTGTGATGCATCCTATTCGGGTTTGGGTGCAGTGCTAATGCAAGAAAAGAATGTAATTGCTTATGCTTCGAGGCAATTAAAAGTGCATGAACGTAACTATCCGACCCATGATTTGGAATTGGCTGCGGTAGTGTTTGCATTAAAGCTATGGAGACACTACCCATATGGGGTAAAGTGTGAAGTATATACGGATCATCGTAGCCTACAATATGTATTTACTCAGAAGGATTTGAACTTGAGACAGAGGAGATGGATGGAACTACTGAAGGACTACGATATCACTATCTTGTATCATCCGGGAAAAGCTAATGTTGTGGCAGATGCTTTAAGTAGAAAGGCAGGAAGTATGGGAAGTCTAGCTCACTTGCAAGTTTCTAGACGTCCATTAGCTAGAGAGGTTCAGACTCTGGCTAACGACTTTATGAGGTTAGAGGTAAATGAGAAGGGAGGGTTTTTGGCCTGTGTGGAGGCAAGATCTTCCTTTCTTGACAAGATTAAGGGAAAGCAGTTTACTGATGAGAAACTGATCCGGATCCGAGATAAGGTGTTGCGAAGAGAGGCTAAGGAAGCACAAATCGATGAGGAAGGTATTTTGAGAATTAAGGGAAGGGTATGTGTACCCCGCGTCGATGATTTGATCAACACTATTCTGACAGAGGCTCATAGTTCAAGGTATTCTATACACCCTGGTGCAACCAAGATGTATCGTGACCTAAAGCAACATTTTTGGTGGAGTAGAATGAAGCGTGACATTATGGAGTTTGTCGCCAAATGTCCAAATTGTCAGCAAGTAAAGTATGAACACCAGAGGCCTGGAGGAACACTTCAGAAAATGCCCATTCCGGAATGGAAGTGGGAGAGAATTACAATGGATTTCGTGGTTGGTCTTCCAAAGACAATGGGTAAGTATGACTCCATTTGGGTAATTGTTGACAGATTAACTAAGTCTGCTCACTTCATTCCGGTCAAGGTGACTTACAATGCAGAGAAGTTAGCCAAACTTTACATCTCAAAGATTGTTCGATTGCATGGAGTTCCACTTTCTATCATATCAGATAAAGGTACGCAGTTTACTTCTAAGTTTTGGAAAACATTGCATACTGAATTGGGTACTAGGTTGGATCTTAGTACCGCATTTCACCCTCAGACCGATGGTCAGTCTGAGCGAACGATTCAGGTTTTGGAGGATATGCTTCGTGCATGTGTGATAGAGTTTGGTGGTCATTGGGATAACTTCTTACCCTTAGCAGAGTTCTCATACAAAAATAGCTATCACTCAAGTATTGATATGGCCCCATTTGAGGCACTGTATGGGAGAAGATGTAGATCTCCCATTGGGTGGTTTGATGCATTTGAAGTTAGACCTTGGGGTACTGACCTTCTTAGGGAATCATTAGATAAAGTGAAATGCATTCAAGAAAATCTTTTAGCGGCTCAAAGTAGGCAGAAGGAATATGCCGATCGGAAGGTTAGAGACTTGGAGTTTATGGAGGGTGAGCAAGTCTTGCTGAAGGTTTCGCCCATGAAAGGGGTGATGCGGTTTGGTAAGCGAGGTAAGCTTAGCCCAAGGTATATTGGTCCCTTTGAAGTTCTGAAGCGCGTGGGGAAGGTAGCTTATGAATTAGCCTTGCCTCCAGGACTGTCAGGAGTGCATCCGGTATTTCATGTGTCTATGTTGAAAAGATACCATGGGGATGGAAACTACATCATTCGTTGGGATTCAGTTCTGCTTGATGAGAATTTGTCTTATGAGGAGGAGCCTGTTGCTATTTTAGATAGAGAAGTCCTCAAGTTGAGGTCAAGGGAGATTGCATCCGTCAAGGTTCAATGGAAGAATCGGCCGGTTGAAGAGTCTACTTGGGAGAAGGAGGCTGATATGCAAGAAAGATACCCACACCTGTTTACAGATCTAGGTACTCCCTATTACCCTTGTTTTTCTTCTTATGATCGTTCGAGGACGAACGATGGGTAAATTGGTATCTATTGTAATGACCTGTTTAGTCATTTTGAGCAGCAGATTTTATTTCTGAAAAAACTGTCTTGGTCGATGGATCCAACGACGGACCGTCATGGGCACGACGGACCGTCGAGGGTGTCTCGTTCCAAAACACTTAGAATTCTGAAATTTGGGTACTGAGATCGACTCTCTGAACTTCGCGACGAAATGGCAGGACGGACCGTCACAGGCGTGACGGGCCGTCACAGACCCTTTAGTGAAATTTAGTCTCTGAACTTTGTGACGGAAGCAGCAAGACGGACCGTCGCAGGCACAACGGGCCGTCACAGGCTGCATGACCCTGCCTGGGTCGGATTTGTGTTAAATGTTTTAAGGGACGTTTTGGACTATTCCTACTTATAATTATAAAGTTAGTGGTTGAATGTTAATAATTCAATTACTTGGGGGTTAAAGGAGATAACCTTGAATTAATTAGTGGGTTACTTTGTCATCTTTTATACTTAATTATATGCTAATTATGGTAAAAGAAAAAGGGTTTGAATAAGAAAAATAGAAAGACCAAGAACAGCGATAGAGAGAGATGAACGAAGAGGGAAACAAAGCTTTGGGGAATTTGCTTGCTTGATCACGAATCTTCGATGGAGGTAGGTTATGGTTTATGCTATTTCATAGTAAACTCTTAATAGCGAATGATATGTGTTGGGTAATATTGTAAACCCTTCTATATGCTTAATTGTGTGCTTGCATGATGTGATTATATAATTGTGATGAAATAAGCATGATGAAGCTATTGAATCCTAAATCTTGAAACCTCTTTGTTAATGATGATGCCTTAGTATAAAAGGAGGCTTGATGAACTAAAGTAATGAGATTGATGATGCCTTGGTATAAAAGAAGGCTTGATGAACTAAAGTAATGAGATTAGAGGATCGGGTGTCACGTTCCGGCACCAGGATAGTATATGGATCAGGTGTCACGTTCCGGCACCAGGATAGAATATGGATCGGAGTGTCACGTTCCGGCACCAGGATAGTATATGGATCGGGTTTCACGTTCCGGCACCAGGATAGAATATGGATCGGAGTGTCACGTTCCGACACCAGGATAGTATATGGAATATGGATCGGAGTGTCACGTTCCGACACCAGGATAGTATATGGATCGGGTGTCACGTTCCGACACCAGGATAGTATGATGAGGATCGGAGTGTCACGTTCCGACACCAGGATAGTATGATGAGGATCGGAGTGTCATATTCCGACACCAGGATAGTAAAAAGAATGAATCTTGAAATATGTTAATATACTCAATTTAATGAACCCACTTCCCAAATGAGTATGGTATTGAGGCTTGAGTCCTCATGGGTGTACTTGGCGTACTTATTAATGATTATAGTACTTGTTGTTGCTACCTGTTGAGTATTGTAGTTGATTTATGATATTATCTGATATATACTGTTTTCTATTTTGAGTTGGCCGATGATACCTACTCAGTACTTGTGTTTTGTACTGACCCCTACTTGTATGTTTCTTTCTTTGTTATTTGTGGAGTGCAGCAAACGTACCGTCGTCTTCAACTCAACCGCAACTGTAGCCAGCCTTCATTACACCAGATTTCAGGGTGAGCTAATGCTTCTAGCTTGGACTGGATCTCCTTCTTCATGTCTTGATGCCTTGAAGTTCCGACATGGACTAGCTTTTTATTTATTTTAGCCTTCTAGATATTCTTAGATTTAGTAATTTGAGGATAGATGTTCTTGTGATGATGACTTCCAGATTTTGGGGAATAATAAGTATTTGAGTTTTTAGAAGTTATTTAATTGATTTTGTTCATGAGTTTTAAGTTTTCCGCATTATATTCTGTTATTGATGGTTGAAATGTTGGGGTTTAGATTGGTTGGTTCGCTCACATAGTAGGATAAGTGTGTGTGCCACTCGCGGCTCGATTTGGGTCGTGACATGTTTGTATTTTGAAAAAATATATTTTTCAAAATACAAACAGAAACAAATTGTATGTATATTACTGGTATGAATAATGTATGAAAACTATATGAATTATAACATATTATAATTTAATATGTATAACATAAACATACATTATTTTTTTATATGCAAGTATTGAATTTGTATAAATGTGTAAATTTTGTATGTAGTCCCCATTATGAATGCAATAACTCAATAAATGTTATATGATTACATGAATTATTATTGTTAACATTTTTTAATATATGAACAGTTGTATATACAATGTATGACATTTGTATGAAAAGTAATATTATTCAACAAAAAAACATTTTATAACAATGTAAACCCTCAAAAACACAGATTTAACAGTACGACATCATTGTTTTTGTACAGGATAATTTGAACAAGTCTTCCTATTGTGTCCAACCTGATGGCATCTACTACATGTGTTTTTTGTCCTCTTGAATTTCACATTTGCGAACCCCTTCCACCGTTCAAGTTTGGGTATTCCTGCTGCTCTTTTTGGACCAGGCGGCATCAATTTAGGATCTGAAATATAACTTGGTATATCCCATGTACTCTCGCACGGGATAGGCTCGACAGGAATGGCATAAGCATCTTTGAAATTCTTGAGGCTATAAAAAGCAGAACAGAAATCTGCTTCATGTAACTTCCTGTACCGGAGAACAGCAATTGCATGACCACACGGTATCTCATAATGTTGAAATCTTCCGCAACTACACATCCTTGTGTTTAAATTTACTATGTATTTCTTTGCTCCTTCAACTACAACATGCAGATCAACAGTTGAAGGTATCACCTGTGAAAATTTTTTTATACATGATGCATATTAGTATGAATTAAAAATACAATACAGTGAAACACATACCCTCATATTGCACGACAACGTAATACTTTTCTGTAGATAAATATCATATTTTTTTGTCAGATTAGATGTAGTCTTATCAGCCTCCTCATTATGCTTGTGAATCCACCTCTGAATTGTTACCCTCATAAACTCAAGAAGTGAAATCACCGGTAACCTCCGTGCTAATCTGTTAACATTATTCAATGACTCCACGATGTTTGAAGTCATGGTCCATGTGCACTTACAATTCGAGTAAGCTCTTGACCATTTGCTATAACCAATATCAAACAAGTATGGTCGTATTCGCGTATCTATCTGATCTATTCTTCCCATAATTGTCTCAAACTGTTGTTTTGTATAAGCTTTTGCCAATGAAAAGAACAAAATCTTCAAATCTTCAGTATTTCTATTGAAATTCTTCAAAACATTGACTGATAAATGCCACATGCATGCATAATGTTCTGATTCAGGATATAAATTTGTTGTCCCTTTCCATATGCTTTCATTTCTGTCTGACATAAAACACATATTTTGTCTAACTCCATATGCTTCTCTAAATTGCTCAAAGAACCATGTCCATGAAGCATCATTTTTAGAATCTACTATTGCATACGCCAACGGAAGTATATGACCTGCTCATTAATTTTTTTTAAAAATATCACACACATCAGAAATATCATTCATATATTTTTTCATTATATTATATAATTAGAAAATTATATTGGCTAATGTTTTACCTCCCGGATCCAATGTGCTTGCAGTTAACATTGTACCACCATATGAATATTTTAATGCAGCACCATCAACAACTACAATTGGCCTACAATATTCCCAACCCCCAATACATGCTTCTAAAGCAACAAATGCATATAAAAATGTATCACCTTCATTCCTTTTTATTTTCAAAACAGATCCTGGATATGTTTGCTCCAAAATGTAAAAATAACCTGAAAATAACAGTCCAACTCATACATAAAAAATACATATTTTATACATAAAAAATACACATAGCTGTTACTGTATAAATTTATCATTATTTTCGAAAATACTTGAAAATAACAGATCAATTCATACATAAAAGATAGATATTTTATACATTAAGAATACACGAAACTGTTATTGCACAACAAAATAACTAATGTTTAAATTTATCATTATATTCGAAATTACCAGGTAATCTTGCATAAGATTCTGCTGTATCTCCTCGCACCAACTTTACTGTTTTTTCTTTAGCTCTCCATGCCTTTATGTATGTAAATGAAACACCATGCAATTTCAACATATCAAGACAGCTACAACGTTAGTTATCCCTTGATGTCTGGCATAAACCCTTTCTCTAACACAACATGTGTGCTGAGCAATATACTTCCTAACTTTGAATAAACACGATTTATTCAAACTAGATGCCCTCATCATCCAAGAACAACTCTTAGAAATACAATTCAGGTGATAACTGTTACAAAATTTAATAAATATACATTACAATATATATACGTTGTAACAAAACAAAAAAAATAAAAAATAATTTTAAACTTACTTAGATGCATTACAACGCGCAACCCGAAAGCTGAACTTCTCAACAAGTCCAACATGCCTCATAACCTCCTTAAGAGTTTCTTTATTATTATAAATCTGATTATCAACTACAAATAAATTAAAATGATCACATATTATATCATTATCTACTTCACTATTATCATTGACAACTCCGTCTAAATCCATTCCGATCAAACAGATAGAATTGTTTGAGTATAAATCTATGTTATTCTGTGATAATCTAACATCAGAATTTATTCTATCATTAACTATAACTCTATGACATTCGTTATACTGCCCACAATCTTTCAAAGTGATGCATAATGGATATTTTGTAAAAAATCCAAATTCACCCTCATCTGATCTAGATAAACCTTTACCCCAACATAGTTATGAATTTTTATAGGTGGACACATTTCGCTAATTATATACTTTATCTCAACAGAATTTAGATTTTCTTCTATGTTTAGCTGAGTTACTATAGCATTAACTAAACCAGTATAAAGAGTAGAAGTATCGTATAAGATGCCCTCCATATCAAAGTCGACGTATTTCCCTGTTTCACAACATTAAAATTACATTCAGTGCATTCCATAATAAAATTATAAATTTATCCATACATAATTAATACACACTTCTTACACAATTTATATACAAGTCACTATTTAACACACACTTCAAACACTTCGTACAAAAATAAACACACTTCATACACAATTTAATACACAATTACTACACTGTTTATACACTATTGTAATTTACTACACAATTAATACATTGTTTATTACACACTTAATACCATTTTATACAAAATTAATACACAAATCATACACAATTTATATACAAGTCACATATATATGCAATAACAAAATTTTAAATTAATACAAAATTAATACAATTTATATACATACTGCATACTACACAATTAACTACTACATACAATCTAAAATACACTTTCATACACAATTTATCCAATTTAATAAAACAAATAATATACAGTTAATTCAATTTTTATACAGAATTCATATGTATATTACAAATCAATAACAGCTACGTACAACTATAAACATTGACTTTCGTATATATTGTTCATACACTATTTATATACATTAAAATACAAAAATGTATACATTATTAATACAAAATGTCAGATATTGTTCTACTGTTTCAAAAACAAAAAATTTGCAAATCATCAAAAACTGTAAACTTTTTAATTTTAACCAGTAATCACATTTAACGTCATTCTTCGTTTTAATTACACATGAAAGTACATTTAATATTAGGAAATATTTATTAGTAGAAACACTAAATAAATTTATCACAAAAAAAATATCAATTGAACATATGCAATATAACATGGGAAAAAAAATACGACACATTAATAAAATATTAAAAAAAACTAACCTGATGAATTCCATTTGCCACCATGTTTAATTAAAATTGACACAATTTTCTCCATCAAATCAAATCTAAACTTTTTCAACCTTCAATTTTAATTGTTTATCCCAAAAAAAAAAACGATAAAATATGACAGAATTCGAATATATGAATATAGTTCAATTTCTGGAAAAAAAAAGATACACGTTTATGGAAAGAAGATAACAAAATACAATTTTTTAAAGATAAAAAATCAAAACTAATTATCATTAAAAATGGATTGAGACAATTAAGGTGCATAACTATAATTAATATATTTTAAAATCCCTTAAAAGGTGCACATTTTGTTATCAGTTAATAACATTAACTACATTCACGAAAATTATCCAATTTTAATTAATTATTTTTTTAATTTTATTTTTCGTCCTAATTTTACAGAATAAATATTAACAATTTTTAATTTAAAGAAATGCTATAAGTTGATATATTAAATGTTATAGAATGAAAATCAAACTCTTATGCCATAACTTGAGAATATGACTACATAATATGCTATATACCTAATTTACACTTGTTAAATGACTTGGGTTTCAACCCAAATTAAACCTCAAGAGGCTGCAATTAGGCCTCTTTGCTCAATTAATGTTTTTGTATACATCAGATGTATACCAGTGTATAGTGAATGTATACAGAGTCGTTTTTTTTGTTTTTCAAATCTATAGCAGCTATATTTAAATATGTCTTGGCTTCCCTTTATTTTGTATCAACTTCCGAAATTTGGAAACAATGACAAAGTTGAATCGAAGAAAGATGAATGTTAGGTTTTAACTAAACTCGGGATGAAGGAGTAAAGGAGAAAGTCTCCAAATCGGACTCAGAACAAGAAATTAATGCCAGAAAAATAAACACTAAAAATTAGAATGGTAATTCAAACAGCTTAAAATTATTCACAATTAATAATGGGAGACACATTACATGAAGCAATTAATAAGTCATAACAAAACGACTTAACAAATAAAACTAAATACCCTCCAATAAAAAGTCAAACATTTACTAAATAAAATTAAATAGTTGCTGAAAAACATATATATAGTAGCCAATGTACAAAAATAAAAATGATAATAATAATAATTTTAAAAAAAAATATATAAGAGGAGTTGTTACATCAACAAACAGTAGATAATAGCAATAACTATTTCATCAGCTAGAAGAGTAACATTTAGACAAATTTAACTGTTAAAATCATAACATTAAGGACATCAGAAAATAAACACGCCAACATAAATAAAAAATTGATAATTAAAAAAAAAGAACTTAACAAAGGGAATGGGAAATTACCTTTTTAGGGAAGGAATTGGTACAACGAGCTTAACCACGAACAACTACCACCACTGTGAGCCAATTTCAATGAGTTCCAGAAAAAATAAAACAAGTTCGAATTTTAATCAAAGAGACTCAAAACTCTGTGTTTCTTGTCCTCTTTCTAGCTATGTTTTTATACCTTTTTTTTTGTCTTTCTGACCTTTCTAAATGGCATAATATCATGTATTTACATCAAAAACAAAGGCTTAAATTTAAATACTCGTTTTAAAGGAATATGAGAGATTGATTTAAAATAATGGAGGACAAAACGACTAAGAGAAGAACATACCCCTAAAAATTCGGATTCAATGTGATAACCCCTATTTGCATCAGATTTGGGTGAGATTTTTATCTAATTCAAAGTCAACAAATCTAACCTAAGGCCTGCAATATTTGAATATGGAGGGAGAGATTGTCAATGGTGGTGGATAGTGTAGTTGGATGAAGAAATTATGGTTCTTTGTGTTGACTCAATATTTTGAAGGAAGAAAAGTAAGAGAAGAAACACACGTGAATATAGGATATATGCATATACTTGTAGGGATTACTATTCCAATTGATTATAATTTTTAAATGAAGAACTGTGAAGAAGTTGGGTAGACCGAAAAATTATACAAATAGAAATAATAAAGTCGATGAATGTATAAAATAAAAAAATTACCTAGAATTGAATTTAACAAGAATTAATTTCAAAATTTTAAAATTCAAATTTAATTTGATTGAGAGATTTGTGTGGATTGAGGGATTTATGGTAATTAAGAGAATTAAGGAGAAAATTAGAAAAAAATGGAGGAAAGAAATTGAGTGCAAGTTTGTATAAAATGGTAATTGAGATTCACACGACCAATACTAAATTCAATTTGCTTAATGATGAGTAAGATAGTCCAATGACAAATAGAGTCAAGTACAAAAGTTTTCTAGATCATTCTTCTGTATTAAATTAATTTCATTGTATTATGTACCATGTGGTATCAGAGCTGAAAAATTATAATTTTATATTAGAATCTCATGATTAACGATGATAAATTTTGCATAATCTCGAATATGATTGTTTTAATTTCATGAAAATTAGAATCGAACTTAAACCCTTGTACTTGGCTCATTTATCACCTAAACTCTTTTACTCATCCTCCATTTTAGTCACTTTATTTCTCACCACAAATAAAATAGAAAAATTTATAATGAAAAATATAACAAAATTTTCCTTATCTCTAATTGTTCTTCAACATAAAAAATTCACTAGGAAAGAAAAAAATGAATGATTAGTAACAAAATAGATGAAAAAATATGGAAAGAGAATAAAAAATGGAAAAAAAATATTATTGTAATAAAAAAATGATGTGGCAATCTATTTTCGATGTGGATAGCGAGGTGTTATCCATATCAAAGTGATTTCGAGACCCACATGATCAGAGAGGTTTAGAATATTGTGTTTTAATAACTTTAAGCGTTCAATTGGCAAAATCGTGAATAGAAGGGTCCATGTAACAAGTAGAGCTAAGTACAAGGGTCTGTCCAGGTCATTCTGCCATGATTTTAACAACAAATATACTATTTACTATGAATTTATTCAATTGTGGATGTCTCTTTTCAGTTAACTTTCTAATATATATGTATCTGACACGACCCAAAACGAGTCGTGAGTGGCACCCGTACTTAACCTCTTAAGTGGGCGAACCAACAAATTTAACCTAACTTATAAAATTAAAGCATAACGCGGAAACTCAAATGTTACTAAATATCATTTCCCAAAACCTGAAAGTCATCACATCAAGGACATCTAAGTTCCAATACTAAGTCTAAGAATATCAAATACACCAAAATAAAAGAATGAAATTGTATGTGTCCAAAAGTATAGAACATCATGTCATGACCGAGAGAACCCAACACGAGCTTGAATGGATAGCTCACCCTGGAACTTGATATGCGTGAGGCTGACTAAAGCTGAGGGAAATCAGAAGTCATATGTAACACTCGCTGCATTTCATAAAAGGAAAACAAAGAAGAAAATAGGTAGGGCTCAGTACGAGGCAACATGTACTGAGTAAGTATCATCGGTCAACCCAAAATAGTAACTAATATACAAAGAATAATAGTATGAACTCAACTATAGCACTTAACATGTGATAAGAAACAAACAACATGAACAAGTTTCAATAACAATAAGTAAGCACGTATTAAGTCAACGGTATCAAGATCACACTGAGGACTCATGCCTCCAAACCAAACCATTTTGGGAGTTGAGTTCTTTGAGATTGAGTATCTTCCATTAATTCGACATATTTTTCCTTTAATATTATCGTGTCGGAACGTGACACTCCGATCCAAGAATATTGTGTCGGAACGTGACACTCCGATCCAAGAATACCGTGTCGGAACGTGACACTCTGATCCAATAATATCATTAATTTATCATTTAATATCACCACATTTTCATTCGTTGATAATATTTCATCGAGCCTTCTTTATTCAAAGCATTACTTGAAATAGAGATGGTTTAAGATTATACATTCCACGGTCTCGGAATTTCAGACCAATCACAAAACACACGACCAAGCCACACAATCACACAATCAAGTACATAGAAAATTTCACAATATCATCCAATGCATATCAATCACTATTAAGAGTTTACTATGAAACAACATAAACCATAACCTACCTCCACCGAAGAAACGAAGTCAAACCAACTACTTCTTCAATGCTTTTCCTTTCCTCAATGCCTTCGAACATTGTACATCTGTCAAATCATGAACTCATAATTGACCTTGAATCGGCTTCTCAGCTCACTCTCTGGAGTAGCCAGAATTCAATCAATACGACCATTACTAATCCCGGCTACTATAGCAACTAGTGCTGTTGTATCAAAATTGACCAATTCAGATTCTTCAACATCAAAACTGGACCAACTACTCAATGCTGAGACAAGAGCACAGAAAGAATCACCCAAATTTACAGCATTACTAGCATCATCACTATGCATCTTCCCTAAACTCTCAGAAAGGTCTGTTAATGTTTCTCCATCTTTACCCTGCAATTTAACATATGTACTAGAGTTTGAAATTGCACTACTAGACTAAAAAGAACCAACCTTTATTTCCAAAATACATGCCCTTTCAAAAGACCTCCCCAGTACACTTACCTAATCCTCATCCTCTAATTCATCATGAAACTTACAATCAAAGTCACAACACCCAAACCCCAGATCAGTAGCTCAAAATTCCCCTTGGAGCTTATCAAGAATACAACTTTGAAGTCCATTTGAGAAAAAAAAAGGATAATAGAACTAGGCCTCACCGTAACAGACGACTCTGAGGCAGCAAACATGAGTTCCATGATTTTGCTTCTTAAACTCTTGCAATTCCTAATTTCCCCCGAATCTTCCCAAGAAATGTACCTGGGGTTTCTATCTGATACTATAAACCAAACTGGGTTTCCATTAAAAGAGCAAATTACGTCAATATAAACACTCAATTTCGACGATACCGAAATGGGTCTGCAGACCCGTGAAACTGCTGTTACTATTGGGTTTTGAAGAATGTGAACAACTGCTTCAATGTTGGTGTTGAGTTTGAGAGATGAGGAGAGGGAAACGCGGTTGAGGAAAGAAATCTCAGAGTTGATTATCCTGAAAAGGGTAGTCTTCCATGAGGATTGTTGAGTAGTTGTTATGGTTTCAATTCGATTTTTGAGGACTTTACATCTCCTCTGCCATCTTCCACTGCTCCTTCGTCCCTTTCCATTGTTTTCAGACTTCCCTTCCTCCTCTTCGAAGTTTGTACATTTTGCCGACTTAAGAATATTAAACCCTACTCATTATATGAGTAATTATAAATATAACAAAAAAAACCTAATAATTTTAATGTTATTTCCTTTAACCACCAACTAAATAAATTATTTAAACTACCCCCTTAACCTAATAATTTTCTGTTATGAATAGTCCAAAATACCCTTTTAAAATCTATCGGAAGAGTCATTTATGAAATAAAAAGTTTTAGTACTCCAAACGATTAAATGGGTCGTTACATTAGATACCAATTTACCCATCGTTCGTCCTCGAACGATAAAAAACAGGCAAGGAAAAGAAAGGGTAGTTATCTCAATGATTATTCCAAAATATTAATACCCTTTGTCTCATCTCAATAGTATCAAAAACTAGAGATCTACACCTCCCCTCATAGAATGTCTCTAATATAATTGCACAGATACTTGGTTTATCAAACCCCACATTCATTGAAGTCAACACTCTTAATAATAACAAAACGTATAACTACATCGATCATCTACCTTACTTTCAAACCATCATAAGTATCAAAGTATGCTTATCAAATACATGTTCAAACTATGACTATCTCTTTCTATTTAAGCTTTTTCTGACAGATACGAGTCCCAAATAAGGCTAATAGAACTAATTTCAAATGTGATAGCACCTTTTCATTGAGACAAAACTATTAAATCACACCCAAAGTTAACTCTACACCACTTTCACATAACATGCTTAAGGTACCATTTTAAAGCATTATATATGTCATGCCAACACTTATGGAAATTCTTTGTCACTCAAACTATTTTGTATACTATAAGCTAATAACCTCGATTAACCATCAAATGTCCATGTAACACACCTTAAGATTCTATGAAGTCCCATCAATAGAGCAGTATTAACCCAACTTTATTCTTAATAACCATGTAGAATTATATCTCACCTTTTCCATCATTCTTAAGTCTTCTATCCTAATTTGAGCAATCTAACCCCATTGTAAAATACTAAATTTTTCGTACCTTATTATTTGTCACCTAAATCAAAACTCATTTTTTTTTATAGAAGTCGATGATAAACTCTTAGTAAGTCTGTACCGAACTAGTTCACATCTCACAATTATATCTAAACTCATAGGCGAAAATTAAAACAACCATCAACTACACCCCATGGATTTATACGAGAGGCTTTATTCCTTCACTCTTCTCAAATTCTTTTCATGGTGCAAATTCTAAATATCTCGATCCTTCAATATATCAAACTCTCGTTTATCTAGCTTGCTTACCGATCTCATGTTTTACTAATAATCCATGACATTTTACTTCACACTCTAAATCAAAACTCTGAGGGTAAACCCTTCTTTAGATCCTTTAACAATCAAAAGTAACAACTTTATGGTCCAAAGCATGCATAAATTCTTTCACGTGCTCAATAACGATGCAATCAATCGTTTCTCATCTTACTAGTTCATACCTTGACAAAATATACCACCAGAAATTCAGACTTATAACAAAAAAAATTGAATTATAAGTCCAATTGTGTAACACAATGCCCTTAATTATCTACATTTGATTATACTTTGAAGACTTTTATGAATCATTGTACCTTTACTTATCACTGATCGCCTCTCCATCAACCTTACATATTCTTCACTAAAATCAAACCCTATTCATCACTAAATTCAATACTACAACAGAACTTGTCACCCCACTCAAGCTGAACGTTTGTACACTCTCCTCTTATGTTTTATCCAATAACTTTTAGTCAATATGATTAACCTCTTACATTATTGCCTTAACCAAAATAAAATAGCGCGCTCTTGAACCCATATATGCTCCAATAAGATTTTTTTTCACCTCCCTGGAAGTCCAATTCTACCAGATTTTAAAGTAACAAGTCTTACAAAGTTATTGGCTTAGGACTTGGCATCCATAGCCACGGGACACTCTTCCACATGTACCAAAGGTAGACTACGTATACACACTGTCTTTCAACCTAAGACATATACTACCACATTCACTTTGTAAAAATGATAAACGATTGTCATTCCATCATTCTTGAGAACTCTAATTACCTCCATTATCTTAAATTAAGATTCCTCCTATTAAATATTATATTAAAACACCTCATAATACACACTATAAATACAATGCCTCTACAATTTTAATGCAAGCACCACCCAAATGTAGCTGTTGTTCGAGACAAAAAATATGATCTTTCGAACACCTAATCCAATCTTCACCGTTCAAATCAACCAGCAAGATGTCAGGAACACGTAGTTTAAATTTTAGCCCGATCCAACGGTTAGTTAATTGAGAAACACAATCTGAAGGTTGCTGGTCGGAAGAAAAGGTATGCAATAAAATAAATCTTTTTCTTCTATCTTCCCTCTTCTCTCTTGTTGAAAGCTCTCTCAAAACCTCTCTTATGTCCTAATGTCTTTAAAGGAAAAAAAAACTAATGAGAAGTTCAATATTTCTCTCAAGACCATCCTCTATTTATACAGTTGTGCCTTTTCTCACAAAGTCAAAACCAACTACAAATAGGATTACAATTTCAATCTTTTTCCTAATAAAATTGGAAACAAAATAAAGAGAATAATTTCAATCATTTTTCAAAGAGGATTAAGCCTAGTTTCCAACTCTAAGGCAAATACTTAATTCGATATCAGAATTGGTGAAACACTTTCAAGACTTTGTTGCCACTAAAACTAATTCTAAATAAGAATTTTCGATACTAGTACAAACAAACATAAATCATAAAGGTCATATATCACTTTCTCTTTATACTATCATGCTTTGTAAGCCCTTTTCATCACCACAAAGTCAATTTTTTTCCCTCGACATGACACCTTAAACTCAGATATAGTAATCAAAATGAAGAGACTAACAAATTATATATGCACTTTCTTTACTAAAATCTCCAATTTAATCCACCCAAAGTATACTCACTAGGACTTTCTTCCCCTATAAGTTTGTCATTCTAGTATCAACCTATCCCTTGAAACTTAAGATAAGATCACCACTCCTCATTTAGAACCCTCAAAATGCATTTCACAACCTAAATGTATCAATATTGTACCAAAAATCCACCACTAAAATTTTCCTAAAAAAAATTATGTTCAATCCAAGCGCCCATAGTAATAAACTAGTTGGTTTCTCATCCAAAGCAATATTCATTCTTTCGTAGCTTAGGTCGACAAAAAAAATATCACACTCTATAACTTTAACCAAGTAAACACCGATAGCATTAGTATTATTGTAGTAGTCAATCATTATTTTATATATATATATATACACACACAACCTATGAAATCATAAAGAGATTATGCCTCAATTGCCTCAACATAATTTTATCATTCGCTAACCTATATATGTTAGGAAAACTCTAATAACTGAATTTCTAATCCAATGATGTTCATTTTCTAGTTTTTCCTTAGGAAAGTTCTTGCATGTTGTCAGATATCTGCATAAAGTACAAAATATTTACATTATGGGCTGCAACACATATCTTCCGTTTCTCTATATTCAGGAAACCATCTCTCTTCCCATCACTCAAACTTTGGGGTATATAATTGGATGAAGAAGCGAGAAAATTTTACCTTAAGTCATAAGTATTGCATTTACTAATCGACACTCAATAGTTACTATCACCACATTTTGCGTATCTCCAAAACTAGTAAGTCAATACTCAACACTAAGCCTTTTCACGATATTCATTTTATGTCACAACTCAAACCAATCAACAATGAAAACATAAGCATATTCATAATCAATACTAATGAATAATTCAACTTTATCAACTTAACAAACAAACAAAAAAATCATGTTGATCACTAGTCATAACAGGCCATGTAGTTAATTGAGGAAATATATTTATTTCTAAGGACACATTTTTTTTTAGTGTTGTTAATTCAATTTATAACACTCTAGTACTAACCTTATATGAAATAGAGTGAAGAAGTTCAGATACCAATTTGTATCACCTAGATACCAATTGGATTCAAGTAGTAGCACGAAAGAAAGAAGAAATGAAGTTTCCTAAAGTCTTGTAGCCTCTCAAAAAAAGTAAAGGTGTCCCCGTACAGTTCTGCAAGACTATACAAGACCTGTCCTTGTGTGATGAGATCATTGAACCTAACGCTCTGATACCAAGTTGTTACGACCCAAAACGAGTCGTGAGTGGCACCCGTACTTAACCTCTTAAGTGGGCGAACCAACCAATTTAACCTAACTTACAAAATACAAGCATAACGCGGAAACTCAAATGTTACTAAATATCATTTCCCAAAACCCGAAAGTCATCAAATCAAGGAAATCTAAGTTCCAATACTAAGTCCAAGAATATCAAATACACCAAAATAAAAGAATAAAATTGTATGTGTCCAAAAGTATAGAACATCATGTCATGACCGAGAGAACCCAACACGAGCTTGAATGGATAGCTCACCCTGGAACTTGATATGCGTGAGGCTGACTAAAGCTGAGGGAAATCAGAAGTCATATGTAACACACACTGCATTCATAAAAGGAAAACAAAGAAGAAAACAAGTAGGGCTCAGTACGAGGCAACATGTACTGAGTAAGTATCATCGGTCAACCCAAAATAGTAACTAATATACAAAGAATAATAGTATGAACTCAACTATAGCACTTAACATGTGATAAGAAACAAACAACATGAACAAGTTTCAATAACAATAAGTAAGCACGTATTAAGTCAACGGTATCAAGATCACACTGAGGACTCATGCCTCCAAACCAAACCATTTTGGGAGTTGAGTTCTTTGAGATTGAGTATCTTCCATTAATTCAACATATTTTTCCTTTAATATTATCATGTTGGAACGTGACACTACGATCCAAGAATACCGTGTCGGAACGTGACACTCCGATCCAAAAATATCGTGTCGGAACGTGACACTCCGATCCAAAATATCGTGTCGGAACGTGACACTCCGATCCAAGAATACCGTGTCGGAACGTGACACTCCGATCCAATAATATTATTAATTTATCATTTAATATCACCATATTTTCATTCGTTGATAATATTTCATCGAGCCTTCTTTATTCAAAGCATTACTTGAAATAGAGATGGTTTAAGATTATACATTCCACGGACTCGGGATTTCAGACCAATCACAAAACATACGACCAAGCCACACAATCACACAATCAAGTACATAGAAAATTTCACAATATCAAATGCATATCAATCACTATTAAGAGTTTACTATGAAATAACATAAACCATAACCTACCTCCACCGAAGAAACGAAGTCAAACCAACTACTTCTTCAATGTTTTTCCTTTCCTCAATGCCTTCGAACATTGTACATCTGTCCAATCATGAACTCATAATTGACCTTGAATCGGCTTCTCAGCTCACTCTCTGGAGTAGCCAGAATTCAATCAATACCACCATTAGTAATCCCGGACAATATAGCAACTAGTGCTGTTGTATCAAAATTGACCAATTCAGCTTCTTCAACATCAAAACCGGACCAACTCCTCAAATGCTGAGACAACAGCACAGAAAGAATCACCCCAATTTACAGCATTACTAGCATCATCACTATGCATCTTCCCTAAACTCTCAGAAAGGTCTGTTAATGTTTCTCCATCTTTACCCTGCAATTTAACATATGTACTAGAGTTTGAAATTGCACTACTAGACGAAAAAGAACCAACCTTTATTTCCAAAATACATGCCCTTTCAAAAGACCTCCCCAGTACACTTACCCAATCCTCATCCTCTAATTCATCATGAAACTCACAATCAAAGTCACAACACCCAAACCCCATATCTGTAGCTCCAAATTCCCCTCGGAGCTTATCAAGAATACAACTTTGAAGTCCATTTGAGAAAAAAAGGATAATAGAACTAGGCCTCACCGTAACAGACGACTCTGAGGCAGCAAACATGAGTTCCACGATTTTGCTTCTTAAACCCTTGCAATTCCTAATTTCCCCCGAATCTTCCCAAGAAATGTACCTGGGGTTTCTATCTGATACTAAAAACCAAACTGGGTTTCCATTAAAAGAGCAAATTACGTCAATATAAACACTCAATTTTGACGATACTGAAATGTGTCTGCAGACCCGTGAAATTGCTGTTACTATTGGGTTTTGAAGAATGTGAACAACTGCTTCAAGATACCCAATGTTGGTGTTGAGTTTGAGAGAAGTGGAGAGGGAAACGCGGTTGAGGAAAGAAATCTCAGAGTTGATTATCCTGAAAAGGGTAGTCTTCCATGAGGATTGTTGAGTAGTTGTTAAGGTTTCAATTCGATTTTTGAGGACTTTACATCTCCTCTGCCATCTTCCACTGCTCCTTCGTCCCTTTCCATTGTCTTCAGTATTCCCTTCCTCCTCTTCGAAGTTTGTACATTTTGCCGACTTAAGAATATTAAACCCTACTCATTATATGAGTAATTATAAATATAACAAAAAAAACTAATAATGTTAATGTTATTTCCTTTAACCACCAACTAAATAAATTACTTAAACTAACCCCTTAACCTAATAATTTTAGTTATGAATAGTCCAAAATACCCTTTTAAAATCTATCGGAAGAGTCATTTATGAAATAAAAGTTTTAGTACTCCAAACGATCAAATGGGTCGTTACAGTATCTCCATAATATATTCCTAAATATTGTACTAACGTATGCTCTAAATATTTATAAACGGATGATTTGTACATTTTATAAATGGGTATTCTTCACCCTTCTAAACAAGACACTTGAAGAGAATAAAATAAGACTTTACGTTCTACTCTCGATATTAGTGTATCTTCATTTTTTGTTTAGTATATTTTATATATCGGCTTAGTCTAACGGATGATTTGTACATTTTATAAATGGGTATTCTTCACCCTTCTAAACAAGACACTTGAAGAGAATAAAATAAGACTTTACGTTCTACTCTCGATATTAGTGTATCTTCATTTTTTGTTTAGTATATTTTATATATCGGCTTAGTCTAACATGATCCTTTAAAGTTATCTGCATAATTCGCTTAAATACCCAACTAAAGTTTGTACCTAGTGAACACCTATACCTCTTAAAATTGATACCTATTTGACATTTTTTTTATAATCAACCAAAAATATGATAAGTGTAGTACACTTCTTGTGACATGACGGTGACATGACAAGTGAATGAATTAAATGATGCATGTAACATTTGAATTCAAAAAATTATTTTAAAAATAAAATTCTAAAAATAATAATTTTAATCTGTTTATCTAACTAAAAAAATTTAAAACCTCACTTACACTCACGCCAACCACTCCTCTTCGTCAAAGCGTGTATCACTTTCACCGGTGACATAACAAATCATTGTCTTCACCTTTTTATTCTTCATTAAACGTTACCTCTTCAACATGGGTAGTATGCTATAGTTGCGCACTCAAGCTAAAAATTCATTGATCTTTTAATCGAATATAACATCATATTTTTTCATCAATTACCTTTATTTTCTTTCCATTACTAACCATTTTTCATAATTATATGAAAAATAATAACGAATTTCATCCCAAAAAAATATTGATTCGTAATACTTTCATTAAAATAATGGAGTTATGCTGAAAAATTTGAGACTTAGATCTATGTAATAATTATAAAAATGAAAGGATAAAAAAGAAATAGAAGAATGGGAGAGAATGGGAGAAAAGAGAGAGAGAGAGAGGTGGACAGGGCATGCTATAAAAATGTTGAATAGAGATGACGATTTATATCAACAAGTTGGTTGTATTAGGGAAGAAGACTGATCTTTCCTCCTTTTTTTCTTTGTTAATTATTTTTCAAAACAATAGTTGTACAAGTTGAAAAAATTTCAAAATGAAAAGAGAAAAATATTATTTGAAACTTGTTTAATGCACTTAAAGAGGGTGAAACACACTTTTTTGTCATGTCAACATTTTGTGTTTATGGGAATGACTTGAACAAATAAGGTATTCAATAAGTACAAATCATAATTGAAGTGTCTAAATGACATATCCAGACAACTTTCAGTGGTTGTGGATGACTTAACGTTTTATATATACTTCTCATTTTATAACACATTATCAACACAAGTCTCTAACCAATTGAGATTTATTTAGGTCGAAATTATCTTCTTCTTTTTTTGTTAAAAGCTAATCAATTTTGTTTTCGATTCAGGTATACATTTGTATGTTTATAACATTTCTAATAGGACTTCCGTAAGTCTTTAATTTGTAATTTAATTACTCTATACATGACTTTCTTTAGGTATTATTATGATACTTTACTAGGTATGATAATCAATATGTTTAGGATTTAAATATTATTTTATTTATTGTGAACACCTAATTTTTGGCGTGTTTAACTTATTCATACAATATATAGTAAGGTATTTTCTTGTACTTTTATTTTGTATTTTGTATTTGTTGTTTGTTTGTCTTTATTTGTTTTTAATTACGCAAAGGACTCCATTTTGATTGAATTGGATTGATTCAAAATTCAATTCTGATAGTTCAATCAATTTTAAACCGGATCAAATAATGATGGTCAATATTGAATTTCAGCCATTCATAACATTTTGACCAATGACTCTTATGTCATCCTTTCAAAAAATACAAAGACTTCAAAAAAATAAAAAATTTGATCCTATTTTTGTGTTTATTTTTTTTTCTCCCCTTTCTTTCCACGCTGTTGCCATAAAATCTCTCCAATTTTTTTCCACTTCTTCCTTCCACCCAATTCCACAAGCCAATTTGTAGCCAAACTTCATAGATCTAAGAAAATCGAACACAAATCATCACTTTTTCCTTAGATTTATGAAGTTTCTGTCATTCTCATTTTGTACCCTTTATATATATATGTAGAGCTCTTCAACGGCTATCTTTTAATAAAAAAAAAAGTTTAATGAAGTTTTTCGATGACTCCATTCACTCGAAAATCTATGTCAATCTTTTCCCTCTCTCACTCTCTATTTGAATCCGCTTCTATCACAATCTTTTAAACCATATGAGTCATTTTTAGTCGGATTATGTATTATTTTGTTGGTGTTCTTTAAATTTTATCATCTAAAGTTTTGCTTGAATTTTATTTATTTTTATTTTTATCTTGATTTATTGTGTTTGATCTTTAAAATAGGTTAGATATTTGAATTTTGTGTTAGTAGGCTGGTTCATCTTTTGAATTTTGGTGTTGATCAAATGGCTCTACCATATTGGACCCATTTTAAATGTTAGATGGTGGTCAATTTAGTTATTATTCAATTAATGAATAAAAGAAATGAACCATCTACAAGAGAAATACATTTCATCGGGAAAGATAAACAGTCTCATCATGTATTGATTCATACGTTATCAAGAAGAGTGGAATGTTTCATATTCTACAACTATTTAAACTTCATTCTTCTTTCATTTGAAAAAGAGGAAGAGTAAGAAAAATTAGACAAAAGAGGAAAGAGTACTAACGTTTTCTAAAAAAAAAATAGATTTTTTTTAGAATTAGAAAGAAAAAAAAGATTTCATCTTTAAGTTTGTTTGATTTAGCCAAGTTTATTGTGATATTTGATATTATTATGTTTTATTATTATGTCGTGTGTTTATTATATTAATGAGGTGTTTAGTTTAATTTTATCTCACTGTGAAGTTGATAATTAAACTCATGTTTTGCTAAGAAGAAAAAAAATATTTCAAAGTTTTTTTTATATTTTAATTTCTGATTGTTTTAAGCAGAAAACAAAAAGGTGGTGTGTTTTTGTTTTTGCACAAGTATAAAACTGTTCATTTTTACAAAAAAATGAAAATTTGGTCATTTTGTGATTCTTTTGAACCAAAAAAATTGTTTTCTCTAAAATAAATATATGAAATTGATATCGAAACAAAATACAAATGTATTAATATTTTGGTTAGTAATTTAACTATAGAATAAAATTGACTATTTTGTCAATTTTCTTTCAAAAGGAAGCAATGTGATATTTTTATAAAACTCTAATTTACAAGTAAAAATGAAGTGTGTACAAGAAAAGGCTACCTCCCAAAGAACTTTTTTAGAATCAATGTAACTTCTATTTCAATGAATACAAATTTTGTTTGTATTTACTTTCTTAAGTCAAATTGTTGCATGAATGTTTGAGACACGTCATAAGTTTGTGAGACTTATGTTTCATATTTTTAAATAAATTTTTACGTTCATCTTTAAAATACTTTTGATTAAGATGGTATGAAAATATAAAATGAGGTAGGTGTTTCGAAGAATTAAACCTTCTTTCTCTAAATATTGTAAAAGATATGTGTAAAGAGATATTCCAATTAGTTGGAATCAAAATAAAGAAAAAATAAAATAAAATTTAGAGACAAATATTGTCGAACATAGTTCTATTGTTCTCTTAATTTTTATTTCAAGATTCTTCGTGTAACCTTCAATATTGTGGTTTTGAATTGTGAATGATTTGAACCTCTTAGAAATATGTTCAATCTTCATAAATGTCGAAATATTCTGTTGTTCGAGTTGATATCAATCTTTTGAAGAATTATATAGTCGACGTTGATGTTTTGTTCAATACTTGCAAAATGTCCTTAGAAAATTACGTACCCTTCTATTTATAATTATAGGGTCAAAGTATAAATAACCTCTCTCGTCACTTTTGTTTGAACTATGTAAGCCATCAAACTCATCGATAATATCATATGATAAGATTAATTGTGATTGGTCAAAATATACTATTTCTCGACTATTTTTATTAGTTCTTGAATTTGACTGAGACTGTCACATCATTTGAACGCATGGTATCATTTTGTTGGTTTTGAATTTGGTATGAATGTCAAGTCACTTTAACACGTGACATGAGTTCAAACTTTAAAGTAAAATAAATCTTAGAATCTGAATTAAATAAAATAAATTTATTTATTTGTAAAATTAAAAAAGAATCACTCAACTCAAATAAATATAAATTTATCTAAATTTTATACGAATTTAATCCAATAAAATTTATGTGTCAGTGACTCTACGTTATGTTTTCCTATTTGGAAATTAGTTATATTTGAAACAAAAGGAAAATAATAAAAAATAAAACCAGCGAAATCAATAGGGGCAGAAGACTTTAAGACATTTGAACGTGTCCCATGAATAAGTCAATATCTGTTCAAACACACACTTGACAACGGGGATGACATTGTACTATAATATTCTGCTGTCATCTTTAACGCGAAAATTTCATTTAGAGTGTTCAAAATATGTGAATCAAAAATAATATTTTGTATAATTTTTCAATGAAAAATGTTTGACTGATCACTCTGAGCTATATATAACTGCGTCAATAGTTATTTTATAAATAATTTGAATCATTCTTCTGCAAACTAAGGCTGCAACCGCAAAGAACATAACGTGTCAAACAACAAAAGTTACTTTTCCTCTTTGTTGATGAATACTTTACACACATCATGTATTATCTTTTAGCAAATTTGAGCTGACTAAACTCAGCAGTTTCTATTTGACCACATAATGAAATTCAAGAATTTTCACATAGTAGAATATTCAAATTAGAAAATATCATTTGTTCCTTGATATGGCTGCAAGATTTCTATAGTCAACTACTATCTTTTCAGATTAACCAACGTAATGTCACTCTTCTCTGCATTAATGACATAATATCTCATTCAAGATATTAAATATTAGGATATTCGAGACAAGGTGAAAGTGATTTGGAGCGAAAGATGAGATGCGGGAAGCGAGCTTGATATGATTTAGGAATGTGATGAAGTCACAAAGGATGCCCCAGTGAGAAGATGTGAGAGGTTGCTATGGATGAATTTAGAAGAGGCAGAGGTAGACTGAAGAAGTATTGGGGAGAACTGATTAGATAGGACATGACGCAGTTACAACTTACCGAGAATATGACCTTAGATAGAAAGGTGCGGAGGAGACGACGAATTAGGGTACTAGCCTAGAAGGCTAGTTAGGTTAGAGTGTATTGTCTTGTTGTCCTTACTAGTAGTCGTGGTACTACTCTTGCAGTTTCTTATTCTTCGATTTATATTACTATCTATTGCTTCGTGTAGTTCCATTATATAATTATTATTTTAGTAGTTTTCTACTACTATTTGTTGTTTTTGTTATTATCTATTATCTCTTCTACTTTCATTACGTTTTTTTCTAAACTATATTTGCCATAAATTGAGAGGGGTATATCCGATACAACCTCTCCACCTAACCTCAGAGGTAAAAATATAATCGGCATACATTCTACCATCTCTAGACTTTATGCTGCGGGACTACCCTAACTTCGAAAGTAAGGCACACCTTAAATACATTGATTGGTGTAAACATTTCATTTTTTACACTGGCAATGGATATAAGTTAGATCCTCTCATCAAATGGTTTCCAAGGCAGCTGAAACCGAAAAGGGAAACTCTTTACATTAAAGAGCAATTTTTCCAAATTTACATTAGATTTCAGTGTTTCCTCTGAAGTCTTAACTCTTAAGCTATGTACATCACTACAGTCTACATATTTTGTATATAAAAGAATGATCATGAACTAATAAATGAAACATTTTAACCAGGGACAACAATTGAAACAAAAATCTCACTTTGAAACTAAATATGTAATGAAAGGAGGTAGGGCAGATACCCTAAGAGCAGGAACCTGTGCCGTCTCCTCTCTGATTCTTCACTCAGTATGAAAATTCATTGCCTCTGAGGGATATATACTTTTTGACCCAAATCGAGATGTCCTCTAAGCAAGCCTGAGCTTTAGGCGTTTTCTGAAGCACGTTAAGGGTAGCAAAGTCATGCACAGCATCCTTGTAATCAAGAAGAGGGGCATCGACATTCACTCTTCGAAGTTCTTCTGAATAAGCAATAGCCCTGTCTCGCATCCAATCATACTGAGCGACCACTGTAAGCGTGGGTGGCATATGCTTCAAGTCCAAGGGTTTCTCATTTCCTGGTTTAAGGGGATTAGCAGCTAGATGGTCCAGATTGAAATCCGTTTCCGGGAGGAAAAGTTTCCAAGCAAGAATGCATGTAGCCTTGTCGTAGAGGTAAGAGTTTGCTAGTTTCATCTCTGAATGCGTAGGAATATTTCCAATGAAGAAAGGGTACATAAGAATTTGAGCCACAACTTTTATAGGATCCAAAAGTTTCCCTGCCTCAACAGCATATCGAGCAACATAATTAGCAATGTTGGCTCCGCAGCTTACTCCAAGAAGAACACACCTATAAAATCAGATTGAACCAAAGTTACAAGCACTTTCTAGTATATTTCACCTCAAGTCATATGATCTTTTCAATCTGTCATAAGCTATTTAATAAATTGACATGTATAGGTGTGAAAGGAAAGTAATTTGGTTCATTTACGCTTCTAAAGATCACCTAATATACAGACAATATTCAAAAGGAGAGGCAGGTTTTTGAGGAGGATCATATATCTTAGTTATAATTTCATACTAGAGTCTCGTCTTCCAAACTGAATTTATCACACTAAGTCACTAAAACTCTAATTTGGCTTCTCAAAACTCCCTGTTTCCCAGGTCTCGAGACTTAAAACCCCATCACAAGGTCATATCTGTTTAGCTTACAGCTCAGGAAATCAAACGTAAACATCATTCAATAGTCGGGGCAGGCCTAATTAGATGTTATTTTTTTGCATAATCCTAGCAGATGATGTAATCCATATTAAGGAAACTATTCCTCAAACAACTACCACTATATCCAAAATAGAAGCTGAAATTACTTAACTTAGCTGGTACTCCCCTCCGCACTATCTTTTCTTTTTTGATGACAAGGGAAACCCACAACCGCTACCCTTTGGGTGCACACAGGATAAACCCCCCACTCCTATGTTATTAGCTCGCATATCACATAGGAGAGGTAACCCACACCAGGCTTGGAACTCGACCCAGAAGGCAAACCCCTTGCTTCCGTTGGCAAGGGGCTTCGAACTTGAAACCTCCAACATGGAAGTCCCAAGCTCAAACCACTGGGCCACACTGAAGGGTCTCCGCTCTATCTTATATGACACTTTTAGTTTGTTCGAAACAGACAAACACATTTCTATATTTGAAGCCTCTAGCTCTAACCTTCTCATTTTACCTTTAATGAAATACCCGTTGTGACATGTGTAAGATCAGAATTTCTTTCTTTAACACAGTTAACAGCACCGAACAAGAACAAAAACGAACAACGGAAGTACAAAATCAAACAAGATAAACGAAGAAATCAAAACTACTGGTAGTGATTTACTAAGGCAAGAACATCAATATTATACAACAGAAGGAATTAGTAACAGAAAATTATACCTTGAAGGATCTAGATGAGCTGCTAACCAAGGCTCCACCATAGAAGCCCCAAATCCATCCACAATTTGCCTTCCCCTATGCTTCTCTCCATTAACAATCCTCTTATCCAAACTTGACCTACTACATTCCGCCAAATTAGCTTGCTTCCCTAACCACTTAATCGCCGCAACCCCATCTTCAAACGCAGCCGGAAACCTACTCTCTGGTGCCAATCTATACCCAACAGCAATCACAATAGCATCACAAGATTTCGCCAATTTCCTACAAAAAACATCATTGGAAACCGTATCAATACCCCCAGTCACCCAAGCACCACCATGAAACTGCAAAATCACCGGCAATTTCTTACAATTTTTCCCATTTTTTCCCGGTACATAACCCCCATAAACCCCTTCACCAGATTCCAAATTTCTCAACGAAATAAGTGCAGATTGAGGGAGGTAAATCCTGAGAGATAGACAAGTGAAAGAATCAATATGCAGGTCCTTAGTTGCAACACCGTCGGTAGAGAAACTAGGGTTAGAAGTGATAATCGATTCATCGGCGCGTGAGACGACACCGTTAAAAGGGTATGCAATTGGGGATTGGATTAGTGATTGCAATCGGCGATTAAGGTTATACTTGAAGAGTAAGCTGTAAACTTTGACAATTAAGCTCGGCATATCTACTCCGATGAGAAGAAGAAACTTTCAGCAGTAGAAAACAGATCTCTTTATATATATATATAAGAATTAATTAACGAAATACGTTGAAGATTACAAGGGTTCCACCGCCGGAGTGGAATTTAGTAAGAGTTTGAGAAATTCAAGAAATGGAAGCTTCCATTGATGGAGTAGTTGTTGTTATAACGTGTGGGCGTCAGCTATAAATCACTATGAATATGGCGCCGGATTTATTTAATCTTTTCCAGATAACACGACTAAATCTTTTTTATAGGCCGATAATTATGTTTAATGATTCGATTTATTGGTATTTCAATTTTTTAAATATATTAATTTGTTAAATTATTAATTAAATATAGGTCGATTTAGTATTGAGTTGATAATTATTGGACGAATAATCAAATCTAAGAGATTTTTTCATTCAATAACAAATTGCTTATAGCACGGATCCGACATATTAAGTACTATTACTATACTTCGTCTGTACTTATATTTGTCACTGTTGACTTGACACACACCTTAAGAAACACTAAGGGATCGTTACAAATATTAATAATAGAGAGATTAATATGAAAAAATTTATTTTTATCAAGTGTTTGGTTCATTTTTTCCCACCTCATCTTGTGTTTAGATTATAACTCTATAAAAAACTTTTTTTCTATTATACCTTTAAATTATTATGTAATTGGGTTGAGGTAGATAATTGTTGGATAATATTATTTTTTTTATAACCTTCTAACTAGCTATGGGAAGAATAATTTAGTTGTTTTGTTATTTTTTTTCACTTGAATTATTTGAGGATAAATAATTGACATCTTAATAAATTGATCACTCACAAAATGCCATTTTTTAATTTAAAAAAAAAAATCATCTACTTTTAAAATCGAAAAAACGATCAACAATGGCAAAATTGAATAACCATCTATATATACACAAAATTGCAAGTTGTAGTTTTAATATGTATGTAATTTTTTTAAATTGCTTAAAATACAAATAATTAGAAAATCAAATATTTTATATATATATATATATATATATATATATATATATATATATATATATATATATATATATATATATATATATATATATATATATATATATATATATATATATATATGTTGACACCCAATTTTTGACCCACGTTGGTATAACTTAATTATCGAGCTTCGTGAGTTTTTTCAAATTATTCAAGTCAATTAGTTTTATAATTTTGCGAAAATATAACGATAATGCTTACTTAGTGGTGTATATAACCGGTATATCTTGTGTATATTCGAAACCAACCCAACTTAAAGTTAATCTCCAGGCCCAACACCCCTTTGCCAACCCAATTTCCCTCAGCAGCCCAACTGGTATTCAAATTTCCAGCCCAATCCCTTGACCCGCCCGTCCAACCCACTTCCCCGATCCGACCCGACCCCATCCCTTTTCCCTTTCCCCTTCCCCTGTTCTTCATCGGAAAATTCCCAAAAAACAGACGCCATTTTCAGAACCCAGACGTCTCCCTCGCGTCTCCTCCGCGTCACTCCCTCACGTTCTCTCCCTCTCTTCTCCCCTCTCCCCACGCTCTCTTCGTCTCTCTCCTTCTCCCCAAATTCCCCCAGACGCGACAATCTTCAACAAAAGACCCAGAAAACAGAAAGCCACGCACCAGACGCGGCTCTCTCGCGCCGCGTCCCTCTCACGTCTCCCTCTCCTTAAATCCCCACACACGCCAATTCCCAGAAACAGACGCGAACTCTCGCGCGTCTCCCTCTCGTCGCAGCCCCTCTCTCACGCGACCTCTCTCTCGCGTCGCGTCTCTCTCTCCTACGCTCTCCCACGCTCTTTCTCTCCCTACCCCACACGAAAATTCCCCGACAGCCCCAAGTTCCCCTTTTCTCTTTCGGTCGAAAAGGGGTTTGACCAAATCATGATGTCGATTTTTTTTTCGAATTTCAAATTCGTTTTCCCCTTCTCCTCGAAAAATCGAGTGTTTCTTTCTATTTAAACCCCATTTTGGATTAGAAATGAGGGGGAACTTTGGTTAGCAATTTCTGAGCTTTCGGTTTTCGAATATAAAGATACTTGGATTTTCGGAGAGTAGCACTCGCATACGAACAACAGTTCAAGCCTTCGAAGCGTCGTGGTGGAAGTCGTTTGTTGTTGCTCGTTGTTTCAGTTTGCTGCCCCCGAGAAGGTAATATCTACCCCTTTATGTCTCGTTTCCGATTCTATGTTTTGGCGTGTGTGCAAAAAAAAAAAACTTTGTGCATTTGGTGTATGTTTTGATGCATATATATATATATATATATATATATATATATATATATATATATATATATATATATATATATATATATATATATATATATATATATATATATATATATATATATATATATATATTTCCAGTAATCCTTCCCCTGCTCCCTTTTACTTCATCGTTTTTTTGCTTCAAGAATGGCTGTTTCTTCTGTTTGCTTTATGTTCGGAGGTGTTGCTGTTGGTCATTATCGTTTGTTTGTTTCGTTTTTGGGTTCAAACTGTTAAGCATGTGAACGTTACATACATGGTTTGTTCGCTATGACTGCAAGATGTTGTGTGTGTTGGGTTTGGTTTGAGTTCAGGAGCTATCGCATAGTATGATTTCGTTCTCTTGCGTTTGCTCGTCCGATGCTGTTCATATAACGGTTGCGAGCTTGTCACAGTGTAAATATTATCATATTGGTCTCGAGTTGCAACTGTCCTAGGGATGTATACGTATGTCTTCTTCTATGACGACCCCCATGAGCATATGTCCCCTTTACCTATTCCCTCTTTTACATTACATATGTGTATTCGCTGAATACTCAGCTTCCCTACGTGTTTCCCGTGGCTTTGATGTGTTGTATTTATGGCTTTCGTTTTGAAATCTACAAGGTTCGCTTATGTTTGATTGCATTCTAGTAATGTGAAAATGAGACTTCGTAAATCATTGTGTAAGATTGTGTTGTTATTAAGTGTTATTGCCCCCTTTTACCGGAATATCGATCTTGTCTAATCGGCTTACTGCCTTGCTGCAAATTGTTTAGTATTTGATCAATGTAGCAAATGACCCTTATTGGTTTGAATTTCATACATTTTTATATTCTAAACATGCCATACTGTGGAGCCTTATTTGATATACGTTGTTGATATTTGTCTAATATTACCTTTAGAATGTTTAGCTACGAGATGCCTTTCTAAAATGATAGGAACTGGTGTTACCTTGTTGTTTAGCTCTAGTAAAATGCGGTTTCGTTTTGCCAAGTGTGCCTTTTCCTCTTCTTTCTGAGTTTTGAATTTGTTTGGAAATCTATTAAGTTCATTAGAGTAATCTTTTATGTTGTTTAGAATTGTCCAGCTTGCCTCCTTGTAAATTAAAATCATGTTTTGATTATTTCCTTATTTCGAATGCTAATTCTTTCCTTTTCGTTGACATATGA
The DNA here is from genome assembly GCA_032847665.1 of Solanum chilense. NCBI lineage: Eukaryota > Viridiplantae > Streptophyta > Magnoliopsida > Solanales > Solanaceae > Solanum > Solanum chilense. Next base: position 1,409,432 of record CM064968.1, read on the forward strand.
ACCCGCTCCGAGTCCATTATGGGACTTCGTCTTACCCTTGCATGTCGGAAGAGCCAACAAGGCTCAATTCCATCGAGTCAACCTATCAAAACGAAAGCGCGGATCCGAAGTTTAGAAGATTGAAGAAGAATCCAAAAATGGACTAGAAGGCTTCATTTCGATTCTTGTATTTTATTTGTAATGGGCATAAGCCCTTGTTGTTTTTTTTATTTTATTTCCTCGTAATTATATTTGTATATCTAGATTAGGACAGGTACAAATGGGTAAAGACCCAAAGACAAGTGGGTTCAAGTTTCGGTCAAGGCGAACAGAACCCGAATTTGGACCCAAAATCTCTCTCTCTCTCTCTCTCTCTCTCTCTCTCTCTCTCTCTCTCTTTTACTTGCTTATATGCGTTTGTTTGAATATCGTTAGTTTTAAAGATAGAAAACTCCAAACCCCCTTCGGAACGCCTATTAGTTTTTATCGAACTTAAGAGGTTTTAACTAAAATGGGTACTTAAAGCGATAAATAATTTCCACTTGTAATTTTGTCTAAGTTTCTAAAAAAATTTCAAATTCTGCAAGTTTGTTTGAATATAATGTGCATTAACCTAAAAAATGAAATTTTCAAGGTATTTATTTTAAAACTTATAAAGTTTGTTTAGATAATTTCAAAATAACAAAAGATTCGCAAAAAAATTAAAACAAAAATAGTCAAATAAGTTAGTCGTTGGAGAACCGTAAGTTAGCGGAGTGTCTTAGGTGCCTTACACCTTCCTAAGACACTAATAAGAATCCCGAACCCCCTTAAAATTTTCTAAAATAATTTTTCTGTTTAAGTTGTTTTAGAAACTAGTTTTCTTGATTTTTTCTTAAAAATTAAGTGGCGACTCCTAAAAGTCAAAAATAAATTGAACTCTTTTTCGAAATAGTATTTTTAAAATAAAACAGAAATGGCGACTCCGTGATTTGGAAAGTTGATTTTTCTTAAATAATAAGATTAATTGATTTTTCGAAACTTAGTCAAATTCTCGCCATTTTTAAACAATAATGGGAGTATTTTTTAAAATAAAACAGAAATGGCGACTCTGCTGGGGACTTTTGGAGGATTCTAACCTTAAGACTAACTTGTTTGACTATTTGTGATAACTGTTTACTTGTTTAAATTGTTTAAATTTTGAAATTTGCATTGTTCTCATGGCATAACTTCCGCCAAATGGCAAGTAGATTGCATTAGGATACGGAAGTTACGCGGCTTACCGCGACTTCTCTCAGATATACCCCAAGAATTCATTTGGAAGTATCAAACAATTAGTTGGAATGTGGTCATCCGACGTTTGTTTGGTAGCTCCACCCCGATGTTTGTCCGACTCGGGTAACCGTCAAATTGAAAACTATTCTAGAAAGCCTAAGATAGAGCGAAACCAAAACCAAATTAAGCATTAGCCTAAGAAGGCTTAATACCCAAGGTGTATTAAGCTCATTTAGTAGAAAATTACCAAAATCGTGTCTAAGGTCTTCGACCTCGCGACACATCATATTGTTTGACATTCGAATAATGTACGTGTGAAAACCAGTTTTGGGGAGGGGAAAAATCTAATTGGTTTCTTTTTTACAAATATGGATCGTTTCCCGAAGTTTGATATGGTCGTCTCAGCGCCACCTCAACTCACGATGTGGTATAATGATTTGGATGGAGATCACAGAAGGACCCTTAACAAATACGTAGGTGCATTGACAGAACTGATCAATATGAATGGTTGGCCAGAACTGATTGAGGTACTCACGGGATATTGGGATAACCGGAGGATGGTGTTTCGGTTTGGAACTGCTGAAATCACCCCAACTTTGGAGGAAATAAGAGACTGTATAGACACCGTAGGCACCGGAATAGAAAGAAGAGCAAGAAAGCAAGAAGACATCTTCATCCCTAATAAACCTTCCGTAGATGATATTACAAACTGGTTTGGGTTGAGAAAGGACTTTGCATACTGGTGCCAGGAATCCCATGTAGCATTAAAGGACCTTTATGTCCGATTTGGGCATGCAAGCTTCTACGTCACATACAATCGAGAGTTCAAGATCTCCTACAGAGAATGGAACGAGATCCGTCCCCTGGCATTTGCTGTGGCGTTATTGGGAACAATGGTCTTCCCTCATGGTCCGAGTTTGAGTATCAATACCCGAGTCATAACACTCGTCCACACTTTATTCAAAGGATATGAAAACCAGGGGATAACAAGATACTATCCTGTAGCTCCGGTCATCCTGTCCGACATGTATCGAGCCTTGGGAAAGTGTAAAGAGGGACACCGATACTTTCAAGGATGTAATTTACTCCTCCAGTGGTGGATCCTCAGCCATTTAATAAAGGGTGCCGGAACTCAGGAGTTACATACCCTCGACAGCAAAAATACCCTTAGGGATTTGAATGACCGTTTGTATTGGGCAAATATGAACAATCGGAGGACGAAGGGGAAATGGGCCCAAATTTTCTCCGAATTAAGAGAAGAAGACCTCCAATGGATGCTCAACCGTTTTATATCCAAAGAAGTCATCGTGGGAAGTCGTAGAAATATTGTGCTTCCTCTACCAGGCATTCGGGGAATTCGCCCTTACGCACCATTTCGAGTCTTGCGGCAGTTCGGAAGAAGACAAACTATACCCAAAGAAGCGTACTATGGCGCTTATGTGTACGATATTGGAGATGATAGAGTTCACGACGCGTCTGAAATGTTCAGAGAATGGAAATGCGCTAAACGTATGAATAAGGACACCATCGAATCTGACCGCTTCAATGCGGGGTACGACGAAGGTTACAAAGAATGGCTAAAAAAGGACATACAAAACGTCTCCTTTCAAACTCCACGTAACTTTCACAGTATAACAGAAAGAGAAGCCAAAGCAGTGGCCGAGCTACGAGAGATAAAAGAAGAGACCGAGGAGGTGTACGCTAAGTTTGCAGAAAATCAAGATGCTCTTGAGAAGGTGACTCGAGAAGTTGAAAGACTGAGACGTGGTTATGATGATTTTGATAACTGGATCAAAGAGAAAATTGAGAGAATGCGATACGAAAGCTTGGAAGACAAAGGACGTCTGGGTGAAGGTTTTCTGCTGATACTAAGGCACATGTTTCAGCAATACAAATTTCGGAGTGACGTTGATGGAGCAGGATCATCTGGAGTGGCATAGTGAACTTTGCCCCTGCGTGGGCCTGTTATTGTTGTACTTTCGAATTGCCCCTGCGTGGGTTTGTCTTTAATTTTTGTTTTCCTTTTGCAAACATTATTATTCATTAGTGAATGTTATTTCGGGGGGAATTGTTTATTTGGTTCAAATTCACACGTACATCATTCGAATGCGCTAGGCCTACCCTTGGCACAAAAGGGTCCCCTATTATGTTTTAGGACGCGATATGCATATGCCTATGTGTGTTTAACTGATTATATGTTTTGTTGCTATGAATGAGGATATCGTAAACCCCACTCCTAGCCAGAAGTTTCCAAAATATACAGAAGCCACCATTGCAAGATGTCCGACCAAAATTTTCGAGTCTTAAGTTTCTCACAAAAAAAAAAAAAAAGCGAGCAAACTCCTGCTTGTTGAAAAAAAAAATAATAATAATAATAATAAAAATATATTGTTTTCCGGTTCTCATTCGTGGGATAAAGATATCCTCAAACAAAGCAACTTGTGTGTTTATCTGCCGTCTATGTGATATTATGTATTTTGTACTCTGAACGCGCACTAACAAATCTGCCTTTGAGTTGTTTCACTTCTCAGGTACCTATTAACTGGTCTGTGTCGATCAAAGCTGGCAGATCATCATTACTTCACCAGATCGAAAGGTCCTACAGATTCCTTCCTTAGACCCAATTCAGACAAAGGAAAGAAAGTTATGGGAGACCAAAATGACGAAACGCGTATTACTGATGTTGTGGTGGCTCAGACCGCCTTAGCGGAACAAAATGAACTGATCATGCAGCTAATGCGAGAAATTGCTGAAATGAAAATTGAAATGCAACGGAGACAGGATGCGCCTCCACCCGGATTTGGTGATAATATTGCTGATACAAGACCTCCGGTCTACTTCCCTTCAGCAAACATGGATCCGACTCAGAACCAGTCTTCTACACCTGTGCACAATCCATCTGTGATAGATTTAACAACCTAACATCCCCAATATGCTTCTGTATCTTACCAAGCTCCTCCACTTCTTCCAAATAACCACCCTCAAGTGCCACCCTATCCTCAGAACACTCAAACTGCTCCACCACCACAAAATCAAAACCAAACTCAAACTGCCTTCAATCCCCAAGTACCTTATCAACATTTAAACCAGAACACCAATCCTCAGGCTTACCCACAGAACTACCAGACCGCCCAAAACGTCCCGAGTCCTTCTATAGCTCCACCTCTCCCAAAAAGAGCCACCTTCCAAATTCCCGTTCTGACCAAGCACGAGGGGCACGGTTCTGAGTTGGATCACTATGAAGAGCAGGAAAGAGAATGGAAGGCAAAAGAAGAAGTAAAAGTCGATATAAAAGAGGAAATCCAAAAGGCTATGAAAGAACTACAATGCATCCCAGACGTCGTCGGGCTCAGTTATGCAGAATTGTGCATCCACCCAGATTTGAACCTTCCCGAAGGGTTTAAAATTCCAAAGTTTGACACCTTTGGAGGAGTAGGCAACCCTATGGCGCATTTGAGGGCGTATTGTGACCAGCTCGTGGGAGTTGGCAGGGATGAAGCTTTGTTGATGCGGCTTTTCAGCCGAAGTCTATGTGGGGAGGCTCTCGAGTGGTTTTCTTCACACGAAACCAGACAATGGCCCAATTGGAATGCGTTGGCTAAAGATTTCGTTGACCGATTTGCCTATAATGTCGAAATAGTTCCCGATCGGTATTCTCTAGAAAAGATAAAGCAAAAACCAACTGAAAGCTATAGAGAATTTGCCTACAGATGGAGGAAAGAAGCCGCGAGGGTAAGGCCGCCCATGACCGAGAAAGAGATTGTGGAAGTGTTTGTGCGGGTACAGGAACCAGAGTACTATGATCGAATCATGTTACTAGTCGGAGCTAAATTCGCTGAGATAGTCAAAGTTGGCGAGACTATCGAAGATGGTTTGAAATCGGGGAAAATAGCCCGTGTATCCGCGTCACCTGGGTCTTCAGGATTGATAAGGAAAAGAAGAGAGGAAGTTGCTGCTGTCTCGTATGGGGGAGGAAAAATCCCTAGAAACCCGTCACACTCCCGAGATCATTCCAGGCCCTCCCGATCCTACTACCCACAATCCAATCATCCTAATAACCACAATACTGCCCCCACCTATCCGAATGCTCAAATTTCGTCATACCAAAGCCCACCCCCTAATCCCCAAAAAGTTTCCCCCATATACGCAGATTACCCTTATCCGAATATTGCTCCCAACTGTGCCAATGTACAGTCGAGCTACCAAGCACCTCCGCCCACCTATCAAATCCAAGCTCCATTATATCAGAACCCCCTCCCGAACTACCTAGCTCCAGTACCAAATTACCAGGCAAACCCTTATCCTCAAAGGCAAGTTCCTCGTCCGAATACTCGAAATCATCAGCAGGTACCTCCCCCTCAGCAAATCAGTTATGATCCTTCCCGTTTGATGTTTGAAAAAAGGCCTTCAAGGAAATTTACCACACTTGCTGAAAGCCGGACCAAACTATTTGAGAGGCTAGCCGCAGATGGATACATCCACCCTGTAGAACCCAAGCCCGTGGATGTCAACTCAAGGTTCTACAAGCCAGATCAGAGATGTGCTTATCATTCCAACGGTGTTGGGCATAGTACTGAAAATTGTATCAACCTTAAGCACAGAATCCAAGACCTGATCGATCAGGAGGTAGTTTCTCTTCAGCCGGCGGCACCAAATGTCAACACAAATCCGTTGCCGGATCATGGAGGTAGCAACGTTAATATGATTGAAACGGATGAAGACGGGTGTGAAACAAAGATAATTACTCCTATTGTGCATGAGGACTTGGAAAGGGCTGTCGCTTCTTTAAGCGTCAAGGAAAAGAGAAAGTTTGTTATTCTGACACCCGCAAAGGCTGTTGCCTTGGTGCCTTTAGAAACTCTCGTCAAGCCTAAATTTGTAATTGAAACTGCTGTGGCCCAAGGCATGACCAAGTCTGGAAGGTGCTACACTCCTGATGAGCTTGCTCTCGGAGGACAGAAGAAGAACCATACTAAGAGGCCGATAAGCGAGGGGGAAGCAGAAGAGTTCTGGAGAAGAATGCAACCGAAGGACTATTCCATCGTCAAACATTTAGAGAAGACTCCGGCTCAGATCTCCGTGTGGGCCCTGCTAATGAGCTCTCAGTCCCACAGGGGCCTTAATGAAAGCTCTTGATGATACATATGTACCCTCAGGTACAAGTAGTGACAACGTGGCTGCCATGATTTATCAAGTCATTCGGGGGCACCGGATCAGCTTTTGTGACGATGAGTTGCCAGTCGAAGGAAGGACCCACAACAAAGCACTGCACATTACCGTGATATGTCGTGGAAAAGTTGTCAACCGTGTTTTGATAGATGATGGATCCGGTTTGAATATCTGCCCACTGTCGACGTTGAGGCAACTGAATTTTGACCTGGGGAGTCTGGAGCAAAACCAGGTCAATGTAAGAGCGTTTGATGGAGTGCAAAGAGACACATTGGGGGCAGTGACTTTGACCCTTCAAATGGGCCCCGCAGAGTTCAGTGCGCAATTCCAAGTATTGGACATAGACACTAGCTACAACCTTCTTTTAGGAAGGCCGTTTATCCACATGGCTGGAGACGTCCCCTCTACTCTCCATCAAATGATGAAGCTTGTATGGAAAAATGAAGAGTTAGTGATTCATGGCGAGGGAAGTCGCTCGGGCAAGCAGGTATCGGTCATTGATGAGATGCCGCAAGGTGCAGACTTTTACACGGTGGAGCTGGTGAAAGCCACCAATGAAGATTTGGCCCCGAGGAACCCCATGCCAGTCGTACACAAAATGATAGCCACGGTGATGCTGCAGAATGGGTTCGAGCCAGGTTTCGGACTGGGAAGAGATTCCCAAGGAACTATTGAGCCTATTCCGGCCGTTCTTAAAGGATCCAAATATGGTTTGGGGTACATCCCCACAGATGACGACATAAAGATGAAGAAGAAAAGAGGTCAAGAGTTGGCTAAGCCGATCCCGCTTCTGTATCAATCCTTTCCAACCAGGAAGTGCGCCGAGCCTGAAGACTTTGGGGAAGGAATCTGTGACCTCTTCGAAGAGATCAATGCTATTGTCGAGGAGGAGGTTGAGTCAGCTGGTATTCGTGATGCTGAACCAGGGGAGGTGCTGCAGAACTGGACTTCCACGCCGATCCTGATGTCCCGAACTCTTCGGTAGAAAAAGAGTATTTTTATGTACACCAAAATCGGTGGTTGTCCGGAGGATACCCAAGACCCGCCATTTCTACATTTTCTTAATTGTTCAAGTTTTGAATTTTGTTGTGACGTTCGAAAGGCAACATGGCTCCATGTCATGCCCGAAGTTTGCATTTTGTTTTAAATGAAAGCCTCTTTATTTTGACTTTACTTATTCAATTGTTTGTCATACTTTACTTTCCTAATTTTGTCTGTTTATAATTTCAGTAACATAAGTTATAGACCTGCCAATGTCATGTCATGTCATGGGCTAAATGAACAAAATGAGACAAGGGACGACAAGGTCGACGACTACGACGAAGAAAATGGGGAACCAGATTATATAGCAGAAGAATTCCGACAGTTCGAGAATCAACATAAACCGAATCTGGAGGAAACAGAGACGGCGAATTTGGGAGATTCGGAATGCGTCAAAGAGGTTAAGATCAGCACCCACCTGGATGAGACTCAGAAAGGGAGCCTGGTTCATTTACTTGCCGAATACAATGATGTGTTTGTTTGGAAAGTTGGTGATATGGAGGGGTTGAGTACCGATGTCGTATCTCATAAGCTACCTATCAACCCAGGGTTCGAGCCGGTGAAACAAAAAACTCGGAAATTCAAGCCTGAATTGAGTTTGAAGATTAAGGAGGAAATCACCAAGCAGATAGAGTCTCGATTGGTAGAGGTAACACAATATCCCACCTGGTTGGCAAATGTCGTTCCGGTCGCCAAGAAAGATGGAAAAATCAGGATTTGTGTCGATTACAGAGATCTCAACAAAGCTAGTCCAAAGGATAATTTTCCGTTGCCAAATATCCATATTCTGATTGACAACTGTGCCAAACATGAGATGCAGTCATTTGTGGATTGTTACGCGGGTTATCACCAAATCTTGATGGATGAAGAAGACGCAGAAAAAATGGCATTCATCACGCCTTGGGGTGTGTATCACTACAGGGTGATGCCGTTCGGCCTCAAGAACGCCGGTGCCACTTACATGAGAGCCATGACGACTATCTTTCATGACATGATTCACAAGGAAATTGAAGTATACGTGGACGACGTCATAATTAAATCCCGCGAGAGTTCGGATCATGTGACACACCTGAGGAAATTCTTTGAACGTTTGCGTCGGTACAACCTGAAGCTAAATCCCGCCAAATGTGCTTTTGGAGTCCCAGCTGGGAAGTTATTGGGGTTTATAGTCAGCAGAAGAGGTATTGAGCTTGACCCTTCCAAAATTAAAGCAATTCAGGAGTTACCTCCACCGAAGACGAGAAAAGAAGTGATGAGTTTCTTGGGGAGGTTAAACTACATCAGCCGTTTTATAGCACAATCGACAGTGGTATGTGAGCCTATCTTCAAGTTACTGAAGAAAGATGCTCCGACTAAATGGACCGAGGAGTGCCAGACTGCTTTTGACGCTATCAAGAGCTACTTGTCTAACCCACCAGTATTGGTTCCTCCACGAGAAGGGAGTCCTTTGCTACTGTATTTGTCAGTTTCAGATAGTGCATTTGGATGTGTACTGGGTCAACACGACGAGACAGGGAAGACGGAAAGGGCAATCTACTACATCAGCAAAAAATTTACTCCGTACGAGTCTCGCTACACTTTGCTGGAAAGAACATGCTGTGCTCTGACGTGGCTTGCTCAGAAGCTGAGACACTATCTGTCGTCGTATACTACATATCTTATCTCCAGGATGGATCCGTTGAAGTATATTTTCCATAAAGCAATGCCAACCGGGAAGTTAGCTAAATGGCAAATGCTATTGAGTGAGTTTGACATCGTGTACGTGACTCAGAAGGCAATAAAAGCACAAGCTTTGGCTGATCATCTTGCGGAAAATCCCGTTGATGAAGAGTATGAACCTCTCAAGACATATTTTCACGATGAAGAAGTGTCATTTGTGGGTGAAGATATCTCTGAAGTTTATCCAGGTTGGAGATTATTCTTTGACGGAGCGGCAAATCATCAAGGTAAAGGTATCGGAGCAGTCTTAGTGTCAGAATCTGGTCAACACTATCCCACAGCAGCTAAACTCCGATTTAATTGCACCAACAACATGGCCGAATACGAAGCTTGTATTCTTGGTCTGAAAATGGCCATTGACATGAATGTTTACGAGTTATTGGTCATTGGGGATTCAGACCTTTTGATTCGTCAGGTTCAAGGTGAATGGGCTGTGAAGAACCCGAAGATTATACCTTACGTACAGTATGTGCAGAAGCTGTGCAAAAGGTTTCGCAAGATCGAGTTCAGACATACGCCCAGAATACAGAATGAGTTGGCCGATGCTCTTGCCACCATCGATTCGATGATTAAACATCCGGATACAGATTATATCGACCCACTGGATATAGAGCTGAAGGAACATCCAATCCATTGTTCACATGTCGAATCAGAACCAGACGGTTTGCCTTGGTATTTCGACATAAAGAGGTACTTGGAGTCTGGGACATATCCAGAAGACGCTACATCTAATCAAAAGAAGTCGATACGCCGTATGGCTCTCAATTTCTTCCTAAATGGAGAAGTCCTATATAGGAGAACTCCAGATTTAAGTCTTCTAAGATGTGTGGATGCTGTTGAAGCTATGAGGCTTATTGAACAGATACATGCCGGAGTTTGTGGTACACATATGAATGGGCTCACTTTGGCAAGGAAAATCATACGAGCTGGGTACTTCTGGATGACTATGGAGAATGACTGTTGCAGATTCGTGCAAGAATGCCACAGATGTCAAGTGCACGGGGATTTGATACGAGTGCCACCTCACGAGCTCAATGCTATGAGCTCACCTTGGCCATTTGTAGCTTGGGGAATGGATGTCATTGGTCCTATAGAGCCATCCGCTTCTAATGGACACATATTCATCTTAGTTGCCATTGATTATTTCACCAAATGGGTGGAAGCAGCCTCTTACAAATCGGTAACCAAGAAAGTGGTGGCCGACTTTGTCCGCAACAATCTGATATGCCAATTTGGAGTCCCAGAATCCATCATCACTGATAACGGTACAAATCTCAACAGTCATCTGATGAAAGAGATATGTGAACAATTCAAAATTATTCACCGAAGGTCAACTGCTTATCGCCCTCAAATGAACGGAGCTGTAGAGGCAGCCAACAAGAATATCAAGAAAATTCTGAGGAAAATGATTGACAAACAGCGAGGTTGGCATGAAATGTTGCCATATGCTCTACTAGGATATCGAACAACGGTCAGAACATCGATTGGGGCTACTCCATACTTGCTGGTATATGGAACCTAAGCAGTCGTACCTGTTGAAGTCGAGATACCGTCTCTAAGGATCATCCAGGAAGCTGAGCTAAGTAATGCTGAGTGGGTTAGCAAACGGATTGATCAGTTAGCTTTGATTGATGAGAAGAGGATGGTCGCCGTCTGCCATGGCCAGTTGTATAGACACAGAATGGCTCGCGCTTTTCACAAAAGAGTAAGAGCCAGAAATTTTGAAGTGGGTCAGTTGGTCCTTAAGCGTATTTTCCCTCATCAAGACGAGTACAAAGGAAAATTCGCACCGAACTGGCAAGGTCCTTACATGGTTCGCAAAGTACTATCTGGAGGTGCTTTAGTCCTATCCGAGATGGATGGCACTGTATGGCCCAAGCCTATCAACTCAGATGCTGTCAAGAGATACTACGCGTGAAGTTTAGTTTTGCGTTTTCTATCATTTTCTTGTAATAGTTCTGTTTACTTGTATCTGTTCAAATTGAATCCTTATCCCTCTTGTAACGAACTACGTATGACCTGAATTCTCAAGAATGAGATACGTAGGCGGCCTATGTCGGCTTCGGTCACCCCATTTACCCCCTTTAAAAGTTTTACGGTTGGAACTACGTTTGACCTGATTCCTGCTCAACGGGATACGTAGGCGCCACAGCGGCTCGGTCATATACCCAGTAGGATCTCCATTTCTCTTCATAATGGAAACTGGGACAGAATTTTTGAGAGGATCTCAAAAATTTATTTGAAGTTTGACTTCTTTAACGAGTCAAGACAGAAGATAAAAAGTCTACGTTCGACCTGATTCCTGCTCCAACGGGATACGTAGGCGCCACAACGGCTCGGTCATACACACAATAAGATCTCCATTTCTCTTCATAATGGAAACTGGTACAGAATTTTTGAGAGGATCTCAAAAATTTATTTGAAGTTTGACTTCTTTAACGAGTCAAGACAGAAGATAAAAAGTCTACGTTCGACCTGATTCCTGCTCCAACGGGATACGTAGGCGCCACAACGGCTCGGTCATACACACAATAAGATCTCCATTTCTCTTCATAATGGAAACTGGGACAGAATTTTTGAGAGGATCTCAAAAATTTATTTGAAGTTTGACTTCTTTAACGAGTCAAAACAGAAGATAAAAAGTCTACGTTCGACCTGATTCCTGCTCCAACGGGATACGTAGGCGCCACAACGGCTCGGTCATACACACAATAAGATCTCCATTTCTCTTCATAATGGAAACTGGGACAGAAATTTTGAGAATGGCCTCAAAATTTCATTACAGGCCTTACCTATAAGTCCGGAGTGATTCCGAAGACTCACCGGTAAATGACCAATGTCAAGACCAAAGAAGTTCGTTAAGCCTGATATGACATGACTTGGCAGGGACCTTTTTAAAATAATATTTCTCTAAATTTTATTTCTCTTAAATTTTTCCCTTTTTCATTTCATTTGTTTGGCATAAAATTTTATCTTATCTATCAAGAGTCGGGAGATCGGGAAGTCAACCGGAGATAGCAATACAAAGAGAAGACAACTGAAGAAATCGACACAGATCAGTACATCTTTAAAACTGACAATTTTTCTGTGGATGCAGGTTTTATAGCTTTGCTTTGAAATTGGCAAAATTCTTCCGACAAATGAACAAGGAGAACTCCAAGGAGAAATCAAAGGCAAATCAAACAAAATCTTAAGAAAGAGTTTACGATTTTCATAAAGAATGCTATTCGCTTCACAAGATCAAGCAAGATGGTCATTGTCAATCAGGACAATGCATTACCCCGGAGGAGATAGTTATCTTGGACCGAGACGATACATTACCTGGAGGTCGTCCTGCCATTATCATCAACAGAGACGAGATGATTTCATGTCTCGTCAAAATTTATGCATCGCGAGAAGACTTTGTGCCTCGCAGAAATCATGCATCGCGAGTCAATTTTTTATACACGACGAGAAGATTTCATGCCTCGTCAAATGTATACATTGCCAAGAGGGCCATTCATATCAAACCGCCAAGAGGGCCATTCATATTCATACCGCCAAGAGGGCCATTCATATTCATACCGCCAAGAGGGCCATTCATATTCATACCGCCAAGAGGGCCATTCATATTCATTACCGCCCAAGAGGGCCATTCATATTCATACCGCCAAGAGGGCCATTCATATTCATACCGCCAAGAGGGCCATTCATATTCATACCGCCAAGAGGGCCATTCATATTCATACCGCCAAGAGGGCCATTCATATTCATACCGCCAAGAGGGCCATTCATATTCATACCGCCAAGAGGGCCATTCATATTCAAACCGCCAAGAGGGCCATTCATATTCAAACTGCCAAGAGGGCCATTCATATTCAAACTGCCAAGAGGGCCATTCATATTTAAATGAGGAGTATATTGAAGATTTTATTTGCAAAACACAAGGCATAAGCTTTATTTGCATGACGTCAGACCGATCGAGTCAGCGTCAAATATTGAGGAGAACAATGAAGTGTCGACATGGTAAAAAGACACTATCTCCCATCCTGATTGCATTTTTTAAGCTAACAAGTTTTTATCTCAATCTTTGTCGAGAGCATCCAAGAGGATGAATTCTCAAACCAAACCACAGGTGCGGACGACATCAACAAGGATGCAGCACAACGTGGAACTTTTCTTAGCAGCGAACTGGGACATAGTCCAAAGAGGAATGTCAAACTCTTAGGACGCGAGCAGAAGAGCGACTTCCACCACAATCGAACCACCCCTCCCAAAGGCATGCGGGTTTTTCCTTAGTTCCGTCAGTTTCAGTCTCGCATCCGGGATTTTGTTTTATCGGAAGCAAGTTTCCAATCTGAGTGACAATGCGCCGAGAGTTTTGGAAATTATGTCCGTGTAAGTTCTTATCTATGGATGTGAAGAGCTCCACATTCATGGCTAAGAGGTAACAAGCATCCTTTTCATACTCGTTTAATTTGTCACTTGTCCGAAACCGAAGGTTATCTAGCATAATAGATTTTCTTTTCAACCGATCGAGTCGAACTAAACACAGCCTGATTCCGAAGGTCTAAGGATATGAAGGCGTTTTCTATATTGAAAACTCGGCTGTATTCCAACATTCGCTCTCGAATTCTATTCTCGAGCATTTCGATACCTTCATAGTTCGGTGTCGAGGTGGCTTTTGATTCTTTCAAATCGTGCGGTAAATCAAGCTTATCGAACTACAAGTGGCCTGAATTCTCATAAAGCCTGAGATATGTAGGAAACCCGTTTCAAGGGTTCGGCCATAATTCCTAAATCCTTTTGTCAAATCCTTCCTTCAAAAAATGATTGGGGTTGGTCAAAATTGGTTCGGTCAACTTCATTTTCCTCGAGTTGCTTGCATCAACCCAAGTAAAATGAGGGACAGCTGTTGACACCCAATTTTTGACCCACGTTGGTATAACTTAATTATCGAGCTTCGTGAGTTTTTTCAAATTATTCAAGTCAATTAGTTTTATAATTTTGCGAAAATATAACGATAATGCTTACTTAGTGGTGTATATAACCGGTATATCTTGTGTATATTCGAAACCAACCCAACTTAAAGTTAATCTCCAGGCCCAACACCCCTTTGCCAACCCAATTTCCCTCAGCAGCCCAACTGGTATTCAAATTTCCAGCCCAATCCCTTGACCCGCCCGTCCAACCCACTTCCCCGATCCGACCCGACCCCATCCCTTTTCCCTTTCCCCTTCCCCTGTTCTTCATCGGAAAATTCCCAAAAAACAGACGCCATTTTCAGAACCCAGACGTCTCCCTCGCGTCTCCTCCGCGTCACTCCCTCACGTTCTCTCCCTCTCTTCTCCCCTCTCCCCACGCTCTCTTCGTCTCTCTCCTTCTCCCCAAATTCCCCCAGACGCGACAATCTTAAACAAAAGACCCAGAAAACAGAAAGCCACACACCAGACGCGGCTCTCTCGCGCCGCGTCCCTCTCACGTCTCCCTCTCCTTAAATCCCCACACACGCCAATTCCCAGAAACAGACGCGAACTCTCGCGCGTCTCCCTCTCGTCGCAGCCCCTCTCTCATGCGACCTCTCTCTCGCGTCGCGTCTCTCTCTCCTACTCTCTCCCACGCTCTTTCTCTCCCTACCCCACACGAAAATTCCCCGACAGCCCCAAGTTCCCCTTTTCTCTTTCGGTCGAAAAGGGGTTTGACCAAATCATGATGTCGATTTTTTTTTCGAATTTTAAATTTGTTTTCCCCTTCTCCTCGAAAAATCGAGTGTTTCTTTCTATTTAAACCCCATTTTGGATTAGAAATGAGGGGGAACTTTGGTTAGCAATTTCTGAGCTTTCGGTTTTCGAATATAAAGATACTTGGATTTTCGGAGAGTAGCACTCGCATACGAACAACAGTTCAAGCCTTCGAAGCGTCGTGGTGGAAGTCGTTTGTTGTTGCTCGTTGTTTCAGTTTGCTGCCCCCGAGAAGGTAATATCTACCCCTTTATGTCTTGTTTCCGATTCTATGTTTTGGCGTGTGTGCAAAAAAAAAAAAACTTTGTGCATTTGGTGTATGTTTTGATGCATATATATATATATATATATATATATATATATATATATATATATATATATTTCCAGTAATCCTTCCCCTGCTCCCTTTTACTTCATCGTTTTTTTGCTTCAAGAATGGCTGTTTCTTCTGTTTGCTTTATGTTCGGAGGTGTTGCTGTTGGTCATTATCGTTTGTTTGTTTCGTTTTTGGGTTCAAACTGTTAAGCATGTGAACGTTACATACATGGTTTGTTCGCTATGACTGCAAGATGTTGTGTGTGTTGGGTTTGGTTTGAGTTCAGGAGCTATCGCATAGTATGATTTCGTTCTCTTGCGTTTGCTCGTCCGATGCTGTTCATATAACGGTTGCGAGCTTGTCACAGTGTAAATATTATCATATTGGTCTCGAGTTGCAACTGTCCTAGGGATGTATACGTATGTCTTCTTCTATAACGACCCCCATGAGCATGTGTCCCCTTTACCTATTCCCTCTTTTACATTACATATGTGTATTCGCTGAATACTCAGCTTCCCTACGTGTTTCCCGTGGCTTTGATGTGTTGTATTTATGGCTTTCGTTTTGAAATCTACAAGGTTCGCTTATGTTTGATTGCATTCTAGTAATGTGAAAATGAGACTTCGTAAATCATTGTGTAAGATTGTGTTGTTATTAAGTGTTATTGCCCCCTTTTACCGGAATATCGATCTTGTCTAATCGGCTTACTGCCTTGCTGCAAATTGTTTAGTATTTGATCAATGTAGCAAATGACCCTTATTGGTTTGAATTTCATACATTTTTATATTCTAAACATGCCATACTGTGGAGCCTTATTTGATATACGTTGTTGATATTTGTCTAATATTACCTTTAGAATGTTTAGCTACGAGATGCCTTTCTAAAATGATAGGAACTGGTGTTACCTTGTTGTTTAGCTCTAGTAAAATGCGGTTTCGTTTTGCCAAGTGTGCCTTTTCCTCTTCTTTCTGAGTTTTGAATTTGTTTGGAAATCTATTAAGTTCATTAGAGTAATCTTTTATGTTGTTTAGAATTGTCCAGCTTGCCTCCTTGTAAAATTAAAATCATGTTTTGATTATTTCCTTATTTCGAATGCTAATTCTTTCCTTTTCGTTGACATATGAACCCGCTCCGAGTCCATTATGGGACTTCGTCTTACCCTTGCATGTCGGAAGAGCCAACAAGGCTCAATTCCATCGAGTCAACCTATCAAAACGAAAGCGCAGATCTGAAGTTTAGAAGATTGAAGAAGAATCCAAAAATGGACTAGAAGGCTTCATTTCGATTCTTGTATTTTATTTGTAATGGGCATAAGCCCTTGTTGTTTTTTTTATTTTATTTCCTCGTAATTATATTTGTATATCTAGATTAGGACAGGTATAAATGGGTAAAGACCCAAAGACAAGTGGGTTCAAGTTTCGGTCAAGGCGAATAGAACCCGAATTTGGACCCAAAATCTCTCTCTCTCTCTCTCTCTCTCTCTCTCTCTCTTTTACTTGCTTATATGCGTTTGTTTGAATATCGTTAGTTTTAAAGATAGAAAACTCCAAACCCCCTTCGGAACGCCTATTAGTTTTTATCGAACTTAAGAGGTTTTAACTAAAATGGGTACTTAAAGCGATAAATAATTTCCACTTGTAATTTTGTCTAAGTTTCTAAAAAAATTTCAAATTCTGCAAGTTTGTTTGAATATAATGTGCATTAACCTAAAAAATGAAATTTTCAAGGTATTTATTTTAAAACTTATAAAGTTTGTTTAGATAATTTCAAAATAACAAAAGATTCGCAAAAAAATTAAAACAAAAATAGTCAAATAAGTTAGTCGTTGGAGAACCGTAAGTTAGCGGAGTGTCTTAGCTGCCTTACACCTTCCTAAGACACTAATAAGAATCCCGAACCCCCTTAAAATTTTCTAAAATAATTTTTCTGTTTAAGTTGTTTTAGAAACTAGTTTTCTTGATTTTTTCTTAAAAATTAAGTGGCGACTCCTAAAAGTCAAAAATAAATTGAACTCTTTTTCGAAATAGTATTTTTAAAATAAAACAGAAATGGCGACTCCGTGATTTGGAAAGTTGATTTTTCTTAAATAATAAGATTAATTGATTTTTCGAAACTTAGTCAAATTCTCGCCATTTTTAAACAATAGTGGGAGTATTTTTTAAAATAAAACAATATATATATATATATATATATACATATATATATACATATATATATATATATATACACGCACACATATATTCGATTTCGATCACAAACTTCATATACAAATATACAACTCACATTTCAAATTTATATTGATTTGTGTTGGATATATTGGTAACAAACAACTCTCTCTAAATAATTTGTAAGCTAATTTATTTAAATAAATTTACTAATACAGATATAATCATAAAATCAAGAAAATACACAAAATAATTAAAATGATTTGAGGGATATTTTTGTCTTTACATAGGTTTATCTCATGGTATTGTATCCTATGTATTACTACTAGCTCTAAATGAAAGATATTAGTAATACATCATATAATACAATGTAGGATGTATAACTAATTCATGGATGAGTTGTACATAGGCTCAAATTCCTACTAAACATGATAGTAAATAATACCTTACAGAATCCATAAATTAATTCTTCTAATGCAGCATACCACACGATCCCTAAATAATTGAATAAAATTATTATTCATTTGACTTTATTAAATTTAATGCTTGGAAAAATGTATTAAATGAGGAGTAAATAATATTTAATAGAAGTAGGATTGATCATCGTTATGGTTAAAAAATCAAATTAAAGGGTAATTCGAACCAAATTGATCAAAAATTGATATTTGATTTGGTTTAATTTGATTTCAAATTTTGAAAATCTATATTGTTTGGTTTGATTTTAATTTTAGTAAAAAAGAAATGCAAAAATACCCAAATCGAACTGAGAAATATATTATTCTTAAATAAAATATAATTGTTTTGCTAAATATTACTAATTAACTTTAAGTCCTTAACATTATCAATTTATCAAGTTCAACAATTAAAAATTTTATCCTTTACAACTATAAGTTCAAGTCCATCAAAATTTATTACTTTAGTCTTTACGAACCCTACCTTACATAAAATATTCATATTTTCTCTTAATTAAATCACTTTGTTCATGTAATAATAACTCTAGTATTGCATAATTGAGTCCACAGTAACATTCATGTGGATTATTCATGTACTATGTCTATGTCTATCAAGATACGTATCTCCTCAAAAAAATTATTTTTTCAAGTCGAGAAAACCAAAAAAATCGAAATCAAACCAAACAGACGGTTATTTTTTGTTTGGTTGAAACAAAATTCATTTAAGTTTAATTTTATTCAATAATCAAACCAAACTGGGTCATGAACACCCCTAAATAGAAGGATAAAATAGACACAAAAAAATTATCTCTTAATTTATCAAACTTAAACAAGTATTATTAAATAACTATTGTTGAAACTTTGATTGATTGACACATGTATATTTATTTTTATAGTTAAGATTATCTCTTAATTTCGTCATCATTTTTGCCTAAAATTTATATGGACGTCTATTAAGACCTTAACTATGAAAAAAATTGGTGACCACGGCCAAAACATCCCTATTTAAAGGTCAAACGAGCCGCACAGCCGGTAACCCACCATTTTATCAATTTTCGTGTGCTATATTCTATTGAATTTTTGGTGATCCAGAATTTTGACGTTATTTTTGCAAAAAAAATTACATTGACATGCGTTAAGACCTTAGCTATAGATTCATTTGGACACCATGGCCAAAAATCAATTTTAAAAGTCAAACGAGCCCCACAACAGGTAAATCCCTCATTTTGTCTATTTTCGTGTTATATAGTCCACTATTTTTTTTTGTGATTCGAAATTTTCACGTCATCTTTGTCAAAAAATTACATGTTGTTAAGACCATAGTTGTGGAGCCAGTTGAACACCACGACCAAAAGGGCGCATTTTGAAGGTAAAAAAAACCTAGAGCAGGTAAACCCCCATTTTGTCGATTTTCATGATTAATAGTCCACCATCTTTTCTGGTGATCCAGAATTTCAATGACATTTTTTTGTCGAAAATTTACATGGACGTCCGTTAAAACCTTAGCTATGTATCCACTTGGTCACCATAGCCAAAACGACCCATTTTCAAGGAAAACGAGCCCCACAATAGGCAAACCACCTATTTTGCTAATTTTCCTGTGCTGTAGTCCACAAACTTTTTGGTGATTAAGAATACCAACGTCATTTTTGTCGAAAATTTCATTGATATCTATTAAGACCTTATTTATGAAGCCAGTTGGTCACCACGGCCAAAACGACCCACTTTCAAGGTCAAACGAGCCATAGCAAGTAAATTCCTTATTTGTCAATTTTCATGTGCTATAGTCTACCATCTTTTTTTTGTGATCCAAAATTACGACGTCATTTTTGCCAAAAATTTACATGACATCCGTTAAGATCTCATCTATGGAGCCAGTTTTTCACCCCGGCAAAAAAAACACTCATTTTCAAGGTCAAACGAGCCCTAGAGCAAGTGAACCCCCCTCCTTTGTAAATTTTCGTGTGCCATAGTCCATCATATTTTTTGGTAATACAGAATTTTCACGTCATTTTTGCCAAAAATTGATATGGACATCCGTTAAGGCCTAGGTCAGCACGACCAAAACGACCTACTTTCAAGGTCAAATGAATCCCACAATAGGTAAATCTCTCATTTTACCGATTTTCGTATGCTGTAGTCTACCATCATTTTTGGTTATCTAAAATACCGACATCATTTTCACCAAAAATTTACATAGACATACGTTATGACCTTAGCTTTTGATTTAGGTTGTCACCATAATAAAGAACATCCCATTTTCAAGGTCAAACAAGTCTTAAAGCTGGTAAATCCCCAAGTTTGCTAATTTTCATTGCTATAGTCCATGGGATTTTTGGTGATTCAAAATTCTAACGTCATTTTTGCCGAAAATTTACATGGACATCCGTTAAGACCATAACTATAGATCTAGTTGGTCACCAAAGCCAAAACGACCTACTTTCAAGGTGAAACGAGCCCATACTATAGAAACCCTTCATTTTATTGATTTTCGTGTACAGTCCACCATCTTTTTTAGTGATCCAAAATTTCGACGTCATTTTTTCTAAAAATTTACATGTACGTTGGTTAAGACCTTAATTATGTAGTCAGTTGGTCACCATTGCCAAAACAATTCATTTTTAAGGTCAAACTAGCCCCACAATAGGTAAAATCCCTCATTTTGTCAATTTCCATGTTCTATAATCCACCATCTTTTTTGGTGATTTAAAATTTCGACATCATTTTTGCAGAAAGTTTACATGGACATCCATAAAAATATTAGATATGGAGTCAATTGATCACCACGGCCAAAACGATCCATTTTTAATGTCAAACGAGCCTAGAGCAGGTGAACCTCCCATTTTTCCGATTTTCATGTGATAAAAGTCCATCATCATTTTTGATGATTCAGAATTCCGTCGTCAGTTTTGCCAAAAAATTACAAGGATGTCCGTTAAGACCTTAGATATGGAGCTAGTTGGTCACCACGGTCAAACAACCTACTTTAAAGGAAAAATGAACCCCACAATACGTAAATCCCCTATTTTACTGACTTTCATGTGGTATAGTCCTTGATATTTTTGGTGATCCAGAACTTCGACGTTATTTTTGTCAAAAATTTACATGGATGTTCGTCAAGACCTTAGCTAAGGAGTCAATTTGTCACCACGACCAAAACAACCCATTTTCAAGGTCAAACGAGCCTTACAGTAGGTAAACCCTCAATTTTGTCGATTTTCATTTAATATAGTCAACTGTCATTTTTTATCCAATGTCATTTTTATCAAAAAATTACACGAACGTCCGTTAAAACCTTACTATACAGAAAGTTGGTCACCACGACCAAAATAGCCTAATTTCAAGGCTAAACGAACACCACAACAGGTAAACCCCCCATTTTGCCAATTTTTTTGTGCTATATTACATTAAATTTTTCGGTGATTTGGAATTTCGACATCGTTTTTATCAATAATTTACACAAATGTCCATTAATACCTTATCTATGGAACCAGTTTCAAGGTCAAATGATCCCCAGAGCACGTAAACCCCCCATTTTTCTGATTTTCGTGTGTTATAGTCCACAATATATTTTGGTGATCCAGAATTTCGACGTCATTTTTGCCGAAAATATACATAGATGTCTGTTAAGACCTTAACTATAGAGTCAGTTGTTCACCACAGCGAAAACAACCCATTTTCAAGGTCTAACGATTCCACAGCAGATAAACCTCCAATTTTACAATTTTTATGTGCTATAGTTGATGAGATTTTGGTGATCTGAAATTCCGATGTCATTTATGCTGAAAATTTATATGGACATCCATTGAGACCTTAGTTATGGAGTTAGTTGGTCACCATGGCAAAATTGGACCTTTTTCAAGGTCAAACGAGCCGCACAATAGGTAGACCCCCGTTTTAGCGATTTTCATGTTCTACAATCCACAATCTTTTTTGGTGATTCGAAATCCGACGTCATTTTTGTCGAAAATTACATGGACATTCATTAATACCTTAGCTATAGAGAAAGTTGGTCACCATGGCCGAAACGTTCCATTCTAAAGGTCAAACGAGCCAGAGAGCAGGTAAACCCTCCCCAACCCGCCCCATTTTGCGGATTTTCGTATGCTATAGTCCATCTGATTTTTTGTGATACGAAATTTTAACGTCATTTTTGTTGAAAATTTACATGGACGTTCGTTAAGACCTTAGTTATGGATCAAGTTGGTAACCACGTCTAAAATGATCCTTTTTAAGGTCAAACGAGCCCCATAGCAGGTAAACCCCCAATTTTGCCGATTTTTTGTGCTATAGTTCGCCATCTTTTTTAGTGATCCGAAATTCTAACGTCATTTTTATTAAAAATTTACATGGATGTCTGTTAAGACCTTAGTGATGGATCTAGTTGGTCACCACGGCCAAAATGATCCATTTTCAAGGTCAAACGACCCCTCAGAGCAGGTAAACCCCATATTTGTCGATTTTCGTGTGCTATAGCCCACCATATTTTTTGGTGATGAGGAATTTCGACGTTATTTTTTGTCAAAAATTTACATGGACGTCCATTATAACCTTAGCAATAGAGCCAGGTGGTCACCAGGACCAAAATAGTCCATTTCAAGGTCAAATGAGCCCCACAGTAGATAAACACTCCAATTTGCCAATTTTCATTTGCTATAGTCCGTGATATTTTTGGTGATCTAGAATTTTGATGTCATTTTTACCGAAAATTTATAGGGACGTCCGTCAAGACCTTAGCTATGGATCTAGTTGGTCACCACGATAAAAATGAACCATTTTCAAGGTAGAACGAGCCCCACAACAGATGAACCCTATCAATTTTCATGTGCTATAGTCAATGAGATTTTTGGTGATTCGAAATTCTGACGTCATTTTTGTCAAAATTTTACATTGACGTCCGTTAAGAATTAGATATGGAGTCAGTTGGTCACTACAATCAAAACGACCCATTTTCAAGGTCAAACGAGCTTAGAGCAGGTAAACCCCTCATTTTGTCGATTCTCGTGTGCTAGTCCACCATTTTTTTTGTGATCCTGAATTTCGACGTTATTTTTGTCGAAAACTTGTATGGACATCCGTTAAGACCTTAGCTATGGAGACAGTTGGTCACCACGACCAAAACGATCCATTTTTAAGGTCAAACGAGCCCCAGAGTAAGTAAACCCCTATTTTTCCAATTTTCGTGTGCTATATTCCGCCATCTTTTTTGGTGCTCCAGAATTCCGACGTCATTTTTGCTTAAATTAACATGGACGTCTCTTAAGACCTTAGATATGAAGTCAGTCGGTCACAACGACTAAAACATGCCATTTTTATGGTCAAATGAGCCCCACAGCAGGTAAACCCCCTATGTTGCCGATTTTCATGTGTTATACAGTGAGAATTAGATTTTCGATGAAATAATGAGAATTTTTCTAATTCTTTTGTATAAAAACATATAATATTTCTTTTTTCTTACCGATTTAACTAAACGAAAACTCTACAGAAATAACAATCGGATAGTTTTTAACGGGAAAATTCAGTGGAAAATAGTATTTTTTTAGTAATGAATATACTTTGACAGTACTTATAACAAATTAAAATTAAAAATTGTCAATAAAATTTAAGGGATTAAGAGCACATATTCCCCATGGTAAATACGTGGAAAATTAGTTTTTTTTTTTACAATAAAATATGTTCCAAAATAAAATCCACCTCAACATGATTCATTTGGATGCATAAAGGTCAAAATAAGCCGGTTGGATAATTCTTCCTTGTAATCCTAGGAATGACGCACAAAATTTTAGAATTTTCAAATATTTAAACACAAACTAAGATATAAGATAATGTATAAACTCAATTCATAAATAAAATATATTTTTCATATTTGGCATTTCATTAAATCCTGTGTATTTTTTTGGCCTACTAAGGTTTTTATACTAAGTTGAAGTATTCCACCACTAAAAAAAAATCATCGCGAATCGATGAGAAATTTGTATCATAAAAAATATTTTTCTCACCTATTTTCATAGAACCAGCTAGCCCACTGTGAAAATGTATGATGAAAAATAAATTTTAACATTTTTTCCTCATTAATTCAATCAAAACATTTGAGTATTTTATGAGAATAGTCACTGAACATTTTCCAGTCGAGAAAATACTAAATCTTATAGTATTGTTAGTTTCCTATTCAAGCCATAATAATCATCTCTTAGTGACAAGACGGCCATATAAGCTACATTCTAAAAACATGAAGACACACTGCATTTATTTATACATATTTTTCCAATTATATATCATTTTATACTTTATAGCTAACTTAATTTTTGGTCTATTTATTGTCATCAATTTCATCAAAGAGAAAAACACTACTAGTAAACAATTTTGTAAGCATGGAAATTGAAATAGAAATCATCTCCAAAATGATAATCCAACCATCTTCACCAACCCCACATGAACTTCACAATTACAAACTTTCATATCTTGATCAAATTACTCCAAATATTTTGATGCCACTTGTTTTTTTCTATCAAGCAAACAATAACTTCACCAACACACACATATCAAACCAACTTAAGACATCTTTATCACATACCTTGACAAAATTCTACCCTCTTGGCGGACGTCTAGATGTAGCCAACTCCCACGTCAACTGCAACGATGAGGGTGTTCCATATGTAGAAGCCATAGCCAAATGCAATCTCTCAGACTTCCTTCTTGATCCACTTCCTAACGAACTTAACAAGTTCATCCCTTGTGATTTACATGATGTTAAAGAGTTTTGCTTACTAGTACAAGCAAACTTTTTTCAATGTGGAGGAATGGCTATTGGTATAGCCATTTCTCATAAGATAGCTGATGCATTGTCCACGTTCATGATTATTAATACCTGGGGAGCTATTGCAAGAGGGAGTATCGATGTACCTTGTCCAAGATTTGATTCTTCCATACTATTTCCACCAAGAGATGTAACAACGTTCAAATCAAGCGTCATGATTGAGAAAGACAACATTGTGACTAAGAGGTTTGTGTTCTCTGCCTCTAAAGTATCAGCACTCAGAGATAAGTATACTGAAAAGGGCAGTGAAAATACGAGACCTCCCTCGAGGATTGAAGCTTTATCAGCTTTCATATGGACACGTTTGATGGCAAGTATTCATGCTGAAAGAGATGAAACTAAGATATATGGCATGGTTCATACGGTGAACTTACGTACCAGAAGTGATCCTCCATTGCCTGATTCCTTATTCGGGAATGTAATGCAAGTAGTCGTTACAGTACCAGCTACAGATAGTAATGATAATAATAGTACTAATGAGGAACAAGATTTTGAGCTAGTAAAAAAAGTAAGAGAAAGTATAAACAACGTAAACAGTGAATTTGTCTCAGGTCTCCGGAAGAAGGATCAAAAACACTTGAGTTTCATCAAAGAGAAAGCAAATGAGCAGAGGAAAGGGGAGCTAGTCGTGTTCAACTTCACTAGTTTGTGTCGATTGCCTTTATACAAAGCTGATTTTGGTTGGGGAAAACCGATATGGGTAGGATCGGCTAGACTTGTTCTCAAGGATGTTATTGGTTTCCTAGACACAAAGTCAGGTAATGGCATAGAAGCCTGGGTAAATCTTAAAGAAGAAGACATGGCTATATTTGAAGCTGACAAGGAATTGCTTTCTTGGTGTAGTGACTGATCCTAAAATTTGAGTCTTTTGACATGTTATAATATTGGAAGTAATGTTTTTTAAATTCTTATATTCATCACCTAAAAGCTCTTACTATAGGACCTTTTACAAACAATACAATATTCTCACTCGAAATACACCTTTGTGGTCAAGCTAGCCCTTCCCTGGACCCGTACATAGCGGGAGCTTTAGTGCACCGGGCTGTCCCTTGTTAGTTGATCACTCAAGAGAATCAATTACAAGAGTAAGATATAAATAGGTCTATCTCCCAAGAGATGGATATAGTTCACAAGTTATATAAAGTTTACTCTCATCACAGAAAAGTTAACTGGCTCAACGCCTCAACCTATTGAGAAAATATTTATGGAAATAGCAGTTAACAAAAGGAGATACCTTTGAAGACGATGTAAGGCAGACGTTGGATAAAATAAAAAAGGGGATATTTCGATCAATTGGACATTGCAGATTCAGATACTACCTGGATTTTACCTTCAAATTTGTTCTTTTTGTTGCAAGTAGTTAGTAGTATATTCTTGTTTTGATATAAAGCATCATGTAGCTTTTGGTTCATTTCTCTTATAGCCAGCTAATGCTTACAAATGGACTATCCTGACAAAGTTTAGTTCCTAAGTACACGAAGACATTACGAGAGCCAACACATTCAGCATCTCTTTGTTCACAACGATTTGCTAAGATCATTCAGTTCCACAGAAAGCCAAATGAGAAACAAACAAACAAATTAGTAAGACTTTGATGCCACAAGTTACAGGCTTCCTAATGACAACCTGCAAAGTTCACCCTCTGTTGTTTATTATGTTTCAATCATCACACTATGTTGAGGCTCTTTTGTAAGCAACCTCTCTACCTCGACGTGGTAGTTCCCTAAAACTCACTTGTAGAATTCCACTAGGTATGTTGTTATTGTTGTACTTTGTGATATTCCGGTTACACCAAGCATAAGTTATTATTCCCATCAGCTTCTGTAGCTTCTCTGATTGGGAATGTATGTAAAGAGTGTGTTGAGCAAAATGCCAAACTTACAACATCTTTTAATCGATACCACATCCATTTTTTTTCTATTTTGATGACAAGGGAAATCCACAGACTACCCTTTGGGTGCGCACAAGGTAAAACCCCGGCTCCTATGTAATAGCTTGCAAACCATACTAGGCAAGACGCGTGCAAAGAGCTAACTTGACCTAAAAGGCAAACCCCTTATTTTCGGTTGGCAAGTAATTTCCTCATCATAAGAATTATAAGCATTGTTGAAGAGTGGTCTTTGCCAAAGGTTCACCAAAAGAATGAAAGTAAATACGTTCAACAAAGTATAACTTTGATAAAAATACTTGCTCCCATATCATTTCCAAATTGCCAAAGTTAACACATATAAACAAATTATAGTTACAACTACAGCTATCAGGATGAAACTGACCAGGGAAAAAAAGGCAATGACACAGAAAATCCCTTTTCCCCTTGATGAATTCATTGCTTCCAAAATGTAAATTTAACCAGAATTATGAAAATTAAAAACAAGGAAGAACAAGCATATCTTAACATTAAGTTCGAGAATGCCCGGTGGATGGCACAAGCACAGCTTCATTGCTTGTAGTATTTTTGGCAGCGAGTTCTTCTAATCGTTTCCATGTAGCTTCACGTTTTGATTTAATCTCATCTTCCTTCAATTCATCTTCTTGAAAGTTGTGCAAGCACTCCTTGAATAGCTCAGGATCAAGATCATAGAATATCTTCCGAATATTCAGTGACAAACTGTGAACAGCCTGATTCCAATGGTTTCTGGCATTTCTTTCCAGTGCAGGAAAGATGATAGGCAGTATCACTTTTCGATGTTGCTTTATCAAATTCTCAATATGATCGTTATTCCACAAGAATAAAGCCCTCTCCGCCACCTATAGTGAACACAAACAGAGTCTTCTGAATTGACAAATTTGAAAATCAAGCAGAGCAAACAAAACAAAAGAGAATTTGTATCCAAGCCAACTCCTGAAGCAACATGGTAGAGACACGAGGCCCTGATCTTTATATTCCAAACATTCTCTATGAGCTCAGTCAGTTCACAAGAACAATATCAGTCGATCAACAATTTGTGAAAACTCATTATGCAAAAACATCAAATAACTGAATTTTCATCCAGATCAATAACCAAAAATGTAAAGAGACCTCTATAATAAAGCAATCGATAGTTTTCCAACATTGTTTAAAATCAATAATTTAATAAATAAAAAAAAATTAAAGAGGAAAGGAAGAAGAAGAATAAGACACAACAGAAGAGCAGGAACAACTTGCATTTTAGTCCCTCAACTTACACAAAGCTTCACCACTGACCTCCTAAATCCCACTAAGCATATTTAACCGTCAACTAACTGGAACAAGCTTTTTGGTCTGTTAGTAGAGGGACCAAAGGTGAGCTAGCTCTAAACAACATGTCGCGCAACATGCACCAACATGCAGCCACACTGCCTGACTTCAATTCCACTTTACTGAAAAGTTGAACATTCTTGTTTTGACACAATATTAAAATAACTCAAGAAGATGAAAATAGTACAACAGAGAATAAGTACAAGAAGTGAATTTGTTTAGCTATATTCCTATGGCCTATACTAAAGATATGGAGCTCACAAAGACCAAAAAGGTGTCAGTGAATTTGTAAGGGCAAAAATTACTCTAACTATATAAACATAAAAGACATTTAGCCTTGAGAGAGTGAGTTGGAGTTGATACCATCAAAATACCTATAGTTCCTTTCAATCTAGACACACCAAAATACAGGCAGGAACTTTTTTCCAGATTTTCCTCATGAACGTACCAATTTTCCAGGAACTCTAACATATAAAGGCATCAATGATATTCACACGTCCACAGGCATGACCCAACTAAGTCCAAAAACTGAAATAACCATCTCCCGAATAGCAGCAACAACTGTTGATTTCTATGCTTTGTTGATACATATAGCATCTGTTGACAATATGTATGTTCCTTCTGCTGAGATTGTCTCGACTCAAACATGCTTCATAAAGTATCATCCAGTTGAAACAAATCATTACTGAGGGTAATTGTCTTTTCCAAATTAGTTTCCATAGCCAATTATGCACCATCTCATTTTTGGCACAAAAGGATGAACATTCTGCTTCTACAGAGTATAGACTATCAGCTTTACCCATCTTAGTCTGTCTGAAATTTGCTTATTGTTTGTGCAGTTACCAAGTCCTTCAAGTAAGTTGAGTAGTTCATCAAGCTCCAAATCCTTCAAATTCCTTTCTATTAACTGGACAAACAGGTTTAACGGGGTAAATAATGTTCTATTAGCTTACACTGTCAAGTACCAATTACCTTGGGTCTAACTCAACCCCAAGCTAGCACAAAGGGAAGATTGTCCAAGCTTATAAGGAGCTCAGGGTTTTCATCCTTCATCGATCTGGGATTTAACTGGGTAATTGGTTTGCTTATATGATTTTGGACTATCCACCCCTCGTTAGCTAGATTTTTTTGCCAGTATTCTGGAGACTGGCATCTACACTATAATTTGCAAATTTGAAGCTCAACTTCAAAACTTCAAATGTCACATTACAGGGGTTTATGTCCCCAAGAAGGCTTGTTTGGGAGGAAATAGGGGCTTGGGCTGTGGATGGAGATTTCAATGTGGTGAGGTTCATCTAAGAGAAAAACTGTTTGAGAAGAACAAAAGACGTGAGAGAATTTTCAGATTTCATAGAAGATCTGAAGTTGCTTGACATTCAACTAGGAGATGGCCAGTATACTTGGTTCAAAGGAGACAATCAAGACATTATCTCCAATACCCTCTGGCATTGCCTCCAATAGTTTTGCAAGAGATTTAAGGTAGATCAGAAAATACTTTTTGCTGGAAATGTACATCATTTTTCTTATTAGAAACAAGCGGGAGAGAGAGGGGGAAAGTAGCATGTATCCTGCATTTTAACTCAAGTTTTCTAAATTAAATGTAGCTTTGTTAAAGGTAAGAGTATTTTACAGATAATTTATCAAGAAGGAGAAAGCCTAACATGCATGGAAGATGCCCCCACGCACACGCACAGAGGAACTTTTTGATAAAAAAGTTCCTCTGTGCGTGTGCGTGGGGGTGGGTGGGGGCCTCTTCCATGCATGTTAGGCTTTCTCCTTGATGATAAATTATTTGAAAATACATCAACTCCCTCAGTCTCACTTTATTTGTCATAGTTTGACTTGGCACAAAATTTAATAGAGTAAGAGTTTTGAAACTTGCTATTTTAAATGTTTCATAACATTTGTGCGGCTAAGCACGTGGAATTTCTTTTCTTATAATAGATCATGGTGAGACTCAAATCCAGGAGCTCTGTGCTCTGGTGAATTCGAGTGACATAAAAATAAAAGAAGAGGTAATCTATAACCACATGTATGGGAAACCATGTTGAAGCGTGTGACCCTCTCATCTAAGCACTTAGGGGGTTGGCTGCGAACAGGTTATCCCATATTAATTATCCATAACTTACCCCACCATGTATATGGGATAACTTATCCCACCACTATTGTATAAATTGTGGGATAAGTTATCCCAAACATGGAAACCAAACAAGATACCAAAATTTTATCCCTGGATATTTATTTTTTTGTCCAAGGATTATTTACTTTTTATCCCTCACACCAAACGATCCCTTAAGCTGTTAAAAGGAACACACTTTTATTTACTCAACTATGTCTTCAATAATGCCTAACAAAGTTTACCGGAGAGAGTAACTACTTGATTGTCAGATGCACCAAATTAGACATAACCTTTTACTTTTATCATGATATTACAACGGATGACCAAACCAGCCAAAAATAGTTGCTTCAATGACTTCAGAGGAATGAACAAGAAGACAACACTTACTACAGGACTCCAAAAGTGGAAGCAACTAAAATAAATGTCAAACAACGGTTCAGATCTCCATGTTATTCCTCAGAACTGACTAATAGTCTGTACAACCAAAAGGGACTCGGCTTTTTCAATCTAATAAGCATGTCTTACAGCTAAAATACAAAGATCCATTATCAGTAACATGCTAGAGCCCAAAGCCCCAACTTTAACCTCAATCCCTAAATGGTTGCTCATTGAACTGGTTGAAATAAAGAGATACAACAATCATATGAGTCCATGAAACTGAACTACAGTCTACAAGAGTAGCACTGGTAAAGCAGAATTCTCTGGGATTTGTTAGAGTCTTACAAGTGTGGAAAAACCACTAAATGATTCATCTAATATCCCCCTTAAAGCTAAATGTGATTACAATGTTTCAATATCTTTAACCATCATTTTTTATGGGAAAGTTCAGGTTCCTTTTCCAATAAGCCCTTCATGAGAAATAGTAAAATCCACCATCATCAGCAGTGGCATTTCTAACAAAGGATTCATAATTTTGAAAAACACCTAATTTAGTATTTTTGAGCAACTTTTGCCACCACACTAGATGTTATTTCTAAGAGATCAATTTTTTTTTTACCATATTATATATATATACACACACACACACGCAGACAAGTAATTTGCTTTTAATCTACTACACATTGCAACTTCCGAATGGAAGGGATTCAATTCCTTACATGTGGCCACCACTGGTCAGCAGTTGATAAAATAGTTTAAACACATAAAGTACAACATATCTCAGCACAAGATAGCAACCAGGAGAAAAATTTCCCTGCAATTAACAGGGATGGAAATCAAAAGAGCCACAACAACATATCCAGTGAAATCCCACAAGTGGGATCTGGGGAGCATAGAGTGTACGCAGACCTTACCCCGACCTTATGGAGGTAGAGAGGCTGTTTCCAAGAGAAAATCATAAGTAGAACAAGCTCAAGAAATCACAGAAGACCTTCTCTTCTTGCCAAGTTTCTCTTTTTTGCTTATATTTTCTCTATTTTAAGAACATGAACTATGTTTCACATTCTTTGTATTATTGAAGAACCAAAATACAGCTAATAAATCGATCTTTATGCTTAGTTAGTATCTTTTTAAAGGAAGAAATGTAATTTATGAATAAGCATCCAGAAGATGCTGAATAAAGTACATCCTGGCCAAGAGCCTTCAAAGCTCCTGTACATATGGCTTTTATGCTAAAGCTAGTTACATCATTATTATTACAACAAAGAAAAATATGCTAGAAACTTTTGACATTTTTTATGTTTTTAGTTATTCAACAACTTTAGTGTTTGCTTGCTATCTACTGTATAACATCTGTCAATTGCATCAGAACTTAGCAGTATAGAATAACAGACAGCTAATTTAGACGATTCTATTCACCTTCTTATGATGGAACTAAGGTACAATGAATGCACAACAATAATCTAAAATAACACAGGACCATACCATCTCAAACTCAAAGGGTAGCCCGTAGCAGCTCCATAAAAGGCTCTGAAAAACACTAATGCTATTTCTAAAATTTCAGAATATTCAGGAAAACTGTAACGGTACAATGAAAGCTTCTTTTCCCGTAACCAAAAAATCCACTACTGCATAGTCATAACTCATCTCTAGACACCATAAGACATGTTGCACATTCATCAACTGTAGATACAAACAAAACTATGACTATCACTGCATTGTGACCTCAAACAACCACAAGAATATAAATGCCTCATCTAAAAGGTAGGGGAGAGGGCAAAATGATATGGGGAACTTTTCAGATCAACCTAAACCAAAAGAAGAAAATAACTTGCTGACTGCAAGAAATTCAGTCCTTTGAAAAGGAAATTGTCTACTTGAAGAAGAAAACAAGATTTGAGAGGAAAAAGAAAAGAAGAAGAAAAAAAACTAGAAGAATTGCATATCAGTCAATTTCTCGAGCTTCAATAATTTTATATTTTCTGTTTCCCATCCAACAACACATCTCCATTGCAATTTATGAAACATTTTAGATAGTATGCCTTCCTATCCAATGTCAATATTTGCTATGCCTGATGCAATTGAAAGAAAGATGAACTCTAAGAGGAATAAGTTCTTATGGGACAGAAGTAGTAGCAACAAAAAGTTTCACTTAGTTTGATGGCAAGTGGTCACTAGTGGAAAAGAAGGGGGTGGATGGGAATTAGAAACTCGAGATTGCACAATAAAAGCATGTCTTTTAAGTGGCTTTGGAGATTTATCAGGACGGAAGGGGTAGTCTAGATCAAAATAATTGAACGATCTATGGTAGCAGACCAGGCTGAAATCCCCCTTCACATATTCATACACTAGAGGGGGAGTATGGAAAGGGATTTGTAAATTGTGGGCCGAGTTTCCATAATTCACCCAGTGTTTTGGGAAGCGAGAAGCGGAAAAAAGCGACAAGGGCTTGCTTCACAGAAGCGAGAAACGTGAAGCGAAGCGCGCGCTTTTTTTTAAAAAAGCGACATTTAGTATAAAAAAATAAATATTAAATAACTAAATAGAGGTAATATAGTCTTAGATTTAAAGAAAATAGATAGTCAATAATACTCATAAGTCATAACATATAAAGCAAGACAATCAAAAACATAATTAAATCACAAAGACTCAAACTCCTATTCTTCAACAAGAACCTCAAACTCTTCAAGTGTCATAACCAAGGGTTCTACTTTGTCATCATCTTCTTCATCATCAGAAGGCTCATCAACAAGGTTTCTACTTGAACAAGAACCTCCAACTCTTCTTTCCTTGCCCCTTAAAGTACTCCCCCTAAACCTATAAATATCCTCCTCAACACCACTTGCCACAGAAACATCACCATAAGTGAGACTTTCTCCTTATACTGAGAAAAAGAGATGAACAAATTACCTGCAGGCCTCAGTCGAGATCTTTAGGAGAGAAAGAAGGGAGGCAGCCTGCTCAGTCGAGATCTTCACGAGAAAAAGAAGGGCGGCAGCCAGCAGCCTCAGTCGAGAGCTTCAGGAGAGACAAGGGAAAGAAAGTCGCGAGGAGAGAAGGGAAAAAGAGTCGCGAGGAGAGAAGGGAAAGAAGAGTTGTGAGGAGAGAGAAGTTATATTTCAGATTTTTTTAAAAAAAACCTAATGTTTTAAAAAAAAACCCTAATTGTCGCTTTTTTTATAAAAAGCGCGCTTTTTTGCGCTTTTTCCTCAGCGTCGCTTCTCGCTTCTTCCTCTGAAGCGAGTGCTTTTTTCAAATCGCCTCGCCTCAAGTTAAAAAAGCGCACAAGGGTCGCCTCGCTTTGAAGCGCGCTTTAAGCGCGCTTTTCTGCGCTTTTAACAACACTGAATTCACCAAATTGGAGGTGGGGAATGGATCAAAAATTAGATTTTGGACTGACTTAAGAATTGGTGATGAGTGCTTGAAACAAAGATATCCTCCTTTTTCAGTTGTTGCAATGACAAAGAAGGAATTGTGGCTGATTTTTATTCCTACATGGGATGGCAGATGAAGTTTAGAAGGAATTAGAATGATTGGGAAATTGAGGACTTTTGTCAATTTCTCCTTCAACAGGATCATACCCACATTGATCAGAGTAAAGGGGATTCACTAGTATGGATAGCGAGTAATGATGGAACCTTTTCATTTAAAAAGTGATATAGCCTTCTAATGAAGTAAACAAGATTTTGGGATACTAGTTGGCCATGGAAATGGATTTGGAGAACTAAAGATCCTATGAAGTATAAAGGTAGCTTGTTTTAGTTGGATTGCAGCATGAGCTTGCCTTACTCAGGATAATCTTAGGAAAAATGGTAATAGATGTTACTTATGTGAAGAAGAGTTGGAGACTGTGAATCACCTTCTTATACATTGCAGAATAGTTAGACAATGGATCTCTTGGATCATGCCTCAGACTGTGACGGAATTATTGGAGAGTTGGCAGCACCAGAGAACATATAAAACTTAGAAGCAAATATGGAGAACTATATCTTTGTGCATATTCTGGACTATTTGGCTAGAAAGAAATAACGCTTGTTTTGATGGGCAAAAAGACCATATTTCTAGACTTAAAAGAAGTGTTTACATAATTTGTTTTGTAGGTGTAAAAGTAGTTCCCTTGAAATATAGATCAATATATGGAGTTTCTGGAGTTGCTAGAGAGACGTTGTGTTTGACTGTATGGATATTCCCAGCAGTCTTTCGTAACTTTTGGTTCTGGTACCTTCTCGGTACTTAGTTAACCTTAACCTTATCAACAAAAAAAAAAATTATGAAACATAAACATTATGTACTCAAAGCATACATGAACCAACATCGCCTACAAAGGTAAGAGATTACTGTTCTATAATAATATCATACATGCAAGTGCTTCCATGCTTAATAAATAGAAGAAGTATATATAGATATAGGCATATAGCTTACACATACCTGAAAATGCAAGCTAGTCAAACATTGAGCAATACGACGAAACAACGGCACCATACACCTTTGGAAATCTGGTGGTTGAGTAGCTTCCAAGATTTCCTCCAACTCACCAAGGAACATGACCTCTTTTGAGCTATTTGTTACTGGCCAATACTTTAACAATCCCCTAATAACTGTATCAGCAAGTTTGCAGTCTTTCTCCACAAACTGTGTCATACAATAAGTTAACTGTTGATGGTACATGGCTAAGCATTTGGGTTTATGCAAGGGAATCAATGTCCGTACAAGAAAAAGCTTGTGTTCCTCTTTTAGTGGCAAAGCAAACCCATTGATTATGCTGCCAAGAATTTCCAGAAGCTCCGCAATCCCATTATGTTTTTCAGTCTCAAAAACGAAACGATAAAATATGTTATTAATAGCCTTCCTGATGTAAGGCCGGTGTACCATAAACTTCCCATAGACACGGTGCAGTATTATTTTCAAGTACTCCCTCTCCCTAGGATCCTCAGAGTCAAAAAGATCAAGCAATCTGAGTACAAAGGAATGATCTATATATCTTTTGGCAACTTTTGCATCAGTTTCAGGTGATGCAACAAACCTCAGAAGGAACTCATACACAATTTGCAGATGTGGCCATGAAGGATCCATGGCAGGTTCATCCTCTTCCACATCAAAGGCCAACGTCTTGTTTTCTCGAGGCTGGGGCATGAGTTCCCTAAACAAATTAGTCGACACCATCTTTACTACCGCTTGCATCACCACTTCAGTAAATTTCACATTTGCAGACGTGACGTACTCCACAAGCTCCAACAACGTCTGTCGCTTGATCTCCTTCTCTTTAAGGTTTTTTGTAGGATCAGTAAAATCAAACAAAACACAACACATATTAAGCTTCCTAATAAACAAGTTCTGTTTCTCAGCATTGGGAACATCCCTAAAACTAGGCAATGCATCATAAGAAGCTGCAACGAGATTCCCATTAAGCTTTAAACTCCCATCTCGAACAAATTTGTCCCCCGTTGAAGCTGAAACAGAATAAGGAGCTGAAATGACAGTATTAGCTGATACCCCAACCTTTTTACCTCCTCCATCACTTTTCTTTGAACTAGTTGAACCAGCCGTTTTCGACTGCTTCTTCTTACCAAATATCTGCTTGATCATATTTCTCTTTAACCACCCACTTTATACAAACAACTAAATATATATCTATCTATATATTCAACAGTA
This sequence comes from Solanum chilense, assembly GCA_032847665.1. Classification (NCBI taxonomy): domain Eukaryota; kingdom Viridiplantae; phylum Streptophyta; class Magnoliopsida; order Solanales; family Solanaceae; genus Solanum; species Solanum chilense. The sequence continues at coordinate 1,445,430 of CM064968.1, forward strand.
AGAACAAGTAAAACTTAATAAAGTCATCAAACTAAAATCAAGATTTCTTCCTCAGCTAAAACCCACATGTCACAAACACAGAATTCAACAAAAATGATGCATTAAAACAACCCCCTTTTTTTTTCGACCCAACTCAGATCAAGAATCAACCAGTACCTGAATCAAACCCATGTGTAAAGTTTGAACCTTTTTGACTTAAAACTTAAAACCCAGATGTGCAAAGATAAATTATATCAAAGAAACCCCACCTTTTCCCAACTTTCTTCTTCCACTACCAAAATGGGGTTTACAAATAAAGTATATTTCACACACGCTCTCTTCACTTTACCCCAAAACAAAGTTCAAATTTTTAATGGAAAAATTGAAATATAATTGCTCTTTCTTTGTTTATACTTACAGAGGAAGATGGAAATTGGTGAATCAATTTTGGGGTTGTTTGATTTTTGTTGTTGTTGTTGTTTGTTGACTGAGTAAATGTTGTTGTTGCAATTGTATGAGTCGGACCAAAAGACCACAGGCCCAGTCTAATCTTCTTTAATTCTTTCTACTTTCTTAATTGGTAGTAAGTTTGGTAGAAGTCAAATGCCCAAACCGGACGGAAAGCAACTAATAATATTCAAATCTTTTAAATATTTGCAAGTAGTATTATTTAATATTTTAAAAATATAAGACACTTTGATTTTATCATTCACAAGAAAAATTTAGAAACAAATTGCAATCTAATGGATTTATTTTAATTATACATAAAAGGTTTGTAATGATCTGATCTGTCGTTATGTAAAGATAGCTCGGGTGGAGTTCTAAAAAAAATTTTAACAAATTATCAAATCTAAAATTGAATACACGACGATTTTTATAGAAATTTAAATCGATTTGAGCTGGCGTCATTCCGCCATAGCAGAAAGCTTCTCACTATGGCAATGTCGATATAATGCTTGCACGGCTGTCAATAGCTCAGCTGACAGAATCAAATCATAGATAAAAAAGATGTTTTTTTTTTAAAAAAAAATCTCTCATTTTTCATGTAGAAAACATTCGAAGGTTACTCCAATAATTCTACTAAATCATCCTTAGTTTGGAAACCATAGAGGAAAGACATTTTAACGCCTAAAAGAGTTAAAACACTGGAATTTTTAGTCTACAATCGTCTAAATTCACCCCCACCGAGTCAAAAGCATGTGTTTAGCATTCTTTATCAATTGTCTGGCGTCCAGGTAGACTAGATTTTCTTACTAAGTAGTTAGACTTGTCTCATATTTCATAATATTCTTGTAGGCTAACGAGAGATTTCATGGTTAGGCTTTCGAACACGGAATATTAAATGATTGAATATATGGAGTTGTGGTTTAGGCCAAAGATGGACTGACTAACTATGATTGATTGTAGGAGTGTCAAAAATGAACTTAAACTAACCCACCCAGAAAAATATAGGAGTTGGGTTCAAGATAATTTAAATTGGAACAATGTCAATCCATTCAAGTCTAACCCATTTTAAGAAAATCATCAATTGAGTCCAATTCAATCTCCAATTTCAACCCGTTTTAAAACTCTTTACTAAGATATTTTCCTATCGTAAAGGTATGAACTATTATCTATTTAACATCTTTTAGGATTTATCTATCCATTTCTTACTTTTTTCAAAAAAAATCTTGAGCTGAAATTTGAATCCTGATTATAAAAGTTAAATATCACTGTGTTAAATTATTGATATTAATCGGGTCAAATTGGACGGTCAAGACCCAACCCCCTTTTTAACCTATTTGAACCCAATTCATTTGAGCCCAAAGTAAATTTGGGTGTGTCAAGACCCAACTTGATTTCTATTTCAACCCATTTTAATATCACTAATTTTAACTCAATCCGCCCATTTGACACCCCTAATTGATTTTATGATATGCTTGGGTGTTATATTGGGGAAGATAATCGTGGTGATTGTATTATGCTTAGTAATACTTGGAAGAATCTTTTGTGTAGGTGATTTTTGTTTGCTTCCAAGTTATGCATGTTTACTGTTTTGTAGTATTATTTGTACACTGCAGTAGGAAAAAGTAAAAGACTAATGTGAAATGACATCATGTCAATAATCTCATGCGATAAACCTTATAGATGAAAAAACATAGTCAAGCTATACATGAAGAAAAATAAAAATTATAATGACCCTGAGTTCTAAAAATCATTAATGAAGAATTATGTTTACTTTGGGGCTCAATGACTGAAGGGATATTCATTTATGAAATCTCACATATCGGAATGAAAAAACGTAGTTTAAACCCTTAAACTGGAGCTTGAAGGTGAAAAACTCGAGTTTCTTACTTTAGAGAAGTTTGATCGCACTGTCTGATAATTCTAAGTGTTGACGTGAGGGTAGGGGTTTTAGTCGACTAACTTCCCCTTTCATTGCACTTAAAATATGTCAAAACATTATAATCTAGGAGTTAAAAGAGTGGGAAAAGACCACAACAACTTTGAAAGAAAACAAGTCGACAAGTTCCACAATGGTCATCTAAGGTCCGTTAATTGATCTACAAGTTATAGATCCCTTAAATAGAAGTCAGACTGAATATTGAATTTCTAAGGTTCCATTTACGAGATCAATCTACAGTCCTTGATTCCATTTATGAAACATAAATTTAGTGTGTGAAAATCAAGCCAAAATTAGGTTTTAAGACTTTATTTTACGAGCTTAATCTACGGTCCATAAAGTAACTCATGATTCGTATACTAGACCCTTAAAACTAAGGCTAAGATCCATGTTTCTAAAGTTGATCTATGAGCAGTGGCGGAGTCATCATATATTGAGGGGGTTCATCCGAATTTCCTTCGGCAAAAAATTATATTATATTATATGATTAAAATAATATTTTAGGTATATATAGTCGATGTCGAACCCTCCTCGGCTATTATGTCTATATCTTTTGTTTTTAAACTCTCTTATCAAAAATTCTGACTCTCTGTCTATGAGCGTCATATATTGTCCATTATTCCATTTAAGAGCCATAAATTCTACCCGTAAATCCAAGTTTTTAAAATTGCCAATCATTTAACTCCTCATGATTTGATAGATATAATTTGATCTAGACGTAGAACTTCTGAGGTATTACATGACCTTAACGGGATATGCACTCTTTGATAATAGATGTTCACAAAATCTTCTAGATAAAGAGGCATAAGTATGTCTATAAAGAAGCCATCTTTTCATAAATCTTATAGTAGCATATTATTTTGAACTGTTTTTTTAAGATCCTCAAGATAAGGTCAACCATAAAAATATTACCAATGATTGTCCACTTCATAACTAGTACAATATCAATGAAATTGATCTGCTTAATAAGATTATATCAAATTATCAATATTATATTTTTTACTTCGAGAGGCATCATTGAGGGTTGCACTTTATATATATATATATATATATATATATATATATATATATATATATATATATATATATATATATATATATATATATATATATATATATATATATATATATATATATATAAAACTTTAAGTAGAAGTCTTTATAGTTCAAGTGAACAAGTTACTATATGATTATCCACTTTGAATATTCAAAAAAAAAAACCCTACTATTTTCTTGTATAAATTAATGGTTTTAAAATAGGCTTAAATAATGTGGATACTATTTACGATAACATGTATTACCTAAATCGACGATATTTAAGTGCAATTCACGTACCAATAGATTAGTATTACAAGAGAAGTGGTAAAAGTAAATAACATATTAAAAAATCAAATAGATGATAAAATAACTTAATTAATATGATTTGTTTTCGACATTTGATAACCCCATTTAATTGGTCTAATTTCCCTTTTTAGAGAAATTTTGTCCCAAAATCGAACCATGAATACCATTAGTGGTGGGTTGGAGATAAAAGAAAAACATAAGTCTACTATTTAACTAATTAGCTACCATCATATATCAATAAAACTTGATCAATTACACACTATAATTTTCCCTAATATAATATGGAGATCTTTCATATAGCAAATAAAAAATTTATATTTGTATGCTATAGCAAAGTTTGCATACTTGTGCTCCATAGTAAACATATAACTGTATAATTCGCTATACATATATAACTGTATAATTCGCTGGCCTAAATTGTATAATTCGTTGGCCTCGCTATGCATATACAACTGTATGATTCGCTGGCCTAAATTGTATAATTTGCTGGCCTATTTCGCTGTAATTGTATAATTCGTTGGCCTATTTCACTGCAATTGTATAATGCGCAATCGTATAATTCGCTGGCCTACTTTGCTGCAATATATGTATAAAATTTGCTTTGCATACAATTGAATCGAAGTAAAATGTTTGTATATTGTATAATTATAAGTGTATAGGAAGAAGATATATGTTTTTCTCTCGCTTTATACAAAAACAGAAACACAATTTATACACTTCTGTTGTATAAAGCGAGAGAAAATTGTATTTCACTGCAATTGTATAATTCGCTGGCCTTTTTCGCTGCAATATTTGTATAAAATTTGCATTTGTATACAATTGAATCAAAGTAAAATGTTTGTAAATTGTACAATTAAGTGTATAGCTCGAAGATATATTTTTGCATGTGTATATACAATTTTCTCTCGCTTTATACAATACAGAAACACAATTTATACACTTCTGTTGTATAAAGCGAGAGAGGCGAGCAGAGAGAGAGTGCTGAGCGAGAATGGGAGAGTGGCGAGCGAGAGTTTTGGGAGAGAGACGACTGGCAAACTTTGAAAATGTTTGTTATGGGGCACAATTAAATCAAACAGTAGCTACTCCATTTATTTTAGGTTATTAGTTTGCTATTATATACAATTATCTCATATAATATTAAGAGAAACTTTCACATATAGCCACTAAAAAATAGCCTAATTATTTTCATAGTCATAGTTTGATAGTTACAATTCGTAGCTATATGTTATAAGGAGGAGAGAGGCAAGCGAGAGGGAAAAGAGTGGGAGAGAGGTGAATTATATATATATAACGGTTAGATAATTGTATATTATACTTATGCATTTGTATATATGTCAAGCGAGATTGGGAGAGGGAGAAGAGATGTGAGTGACAGGGGGCAAAGAGTGAGAGAGGTGAATTGTATATGTATATCGTTTAGATAATTGTATATTATATATATATATATATATATATATATATATATTTGTATATTCTGGCAAATTATACATATACAAACGTGACTAATTATACAAACTCGAAGTCAGCCTACGTAATTTATGTATAATGTTAGTCGTGAGTGATAATTATAGCAAACTATAACTATGATGAGTAATTTAATAATATAAGTTAATTAATCACGTAATTTTCCCTAATATTAATTGCACTTTACTAACTATACAACAATAATTATTACACTTCAGTCTATCCAACTAATAATCAAATATTTTACACTTAGTTGATTATATTTAAATTCATCTCATATCATTATTAATGCCTCAAAATGTGAATATACTGATAAAAATAAATTTATTGTAATTTTTAATGCATATGATAAAATATCTTTGTAAAAATAAAATTAGTCAATGATTTTCAATTTGAACCAAAGCCTTTAAATTTAGTATAAATTATAAGAATCCCATAGTGTGGAATACAAATTACATCTTATCCCTATTAGTTTTTATTTTACAAAAATCCCTTAAAATAAGAGAAATCTGGATACATAAGCGATGATTGGATATATAATTTTTGAAACATTTAAATTCGGTGTTGTTGCACTTAAAAAGGAAAAAATAACGTAGATATCTTTTAATTAATTCAATCCCACAAATCACGTCGAACAGGCTGTAAGCAATTCATCCAATATCTAACAGATTTACAATTTTGATTTTTCAAATTCACAGCTTCTTTATCGAGGAACCATTAATATCGAAAAACTCTTAAATTCAAATAACTCGAAAAAATCGTTGTAGAAGGTGAATATATTGATTTTCTTGAGACTGGGTGAGCGAGGTGATTTATGAAGGTTACAAACTTGATAGGATTGTCATTCAACAATCTATTTCAATTATGCATCTGAAAGCGGCAGTTTTAGGCGAGTTGGGTAACGATGAGGTTAGGAAAGACACTGAAATTGAACACATTGTGAAAGAAAACTCATGTCTATTAAAAATTAAGAACGACGTGGATATGAAATTGTATTTGAAAGTGAAAAAAAGAGTCTGAATTTTTCATGTATCAACTTTTCATTGATACTATAGAGAAGACTGGTGGAGAGATACATAGCTTTGATGGTACATCCGGAGAAATTATGTGTGTGGAAGGTACGAAAAGGGATATAAAAGTTCTTGCTCTGATTCAATGGAGATTTTGTGATTCATATTATATTTCAGAATTAGATGTTGCAAATTACATAACTAATTCAAAGAGTACAGAGGTAAAGACATGTCAAATTGTATAAGGACAAAGCAACACTCGTAGACATTATATCGAAATACAAAATAAATCACAACTTCAATTTCAAAGTGAATAGATAAGATAGAAAAGGTATGTGATTGTTTGATGAAGTAATTTTTTTTTAGAAATATAAATGATGATACACTTTTATTTCTAATTTGTATGATATATTATTCTTATTAAGAGAAGTGTCATGTTGATAAATTTGTTGGTTGTTGTTGATTATATGATATTGATAGAATAGTTATGATACATTAGCTGTAAATTTACATTAGTTTATCAACTAGCAATAATTTTCAATTAATTTTGTATCTATCAGGTGTGTTCGATAGGGTTTATTAGTATTTAGTATTAACAAATAATAAATAATCAAAATGTATTGTATATTGTACTTGATTCAATTTAGTAAGTAATTTCGTATCTTCAATATGATCATATGACTAATTTTTATTATGTGTAAGTAATTTCGTATCTTTAATATGATCATATGACTAATTTTTATTATGTGTATCATGTTATTGTTGTGATGTTGATACATAAAAATTTTGTAAATTATTTGTTTTGGTCGTTAATATGGATGATACATTAATGTGTATCACCCTTTGAAAAGTTGTGAAACACTTTAGCATTGAATGTATCTCGTATATGCATTAATATGATAAAAATATTATATAATTATATGTCAGTGTGCTTTTTGAATGAATGTGGATGGAGTATGAAGGTTTCCCGCAGGCATTAAAAAAAACTCTGATGTTCTAGTGGTTCCAATACCAAATAAGGATGGTGTGGATGATCCAGACTATGTTTTAGATGAAATTGTGCCGGACGACCAAGGAAATGAAGAATAAAAAACACAGATGAGAAGATAACAATAAACACAAATTGTTGCGGATGGTGTCGACAAAATGGTTACAACAGAAGAACTTGTACTTTCTTTCCAAAAGAGAATTGAATTTTTTATTTTTTTTTAAAAAAGACATTAATGTTCAACCATCCTTATGAGTTTCAAATAATTTGCACTTCTAAATATCTCACTTTTATATTTATATTAAATAAGGTGTATTTTTTGCTTGAGTTATTTTGGTACATTATTTATTATGATTGTTGTTGAAATTAATAATTCATTAATATTTATGTGTCAACGTTTTATCACTTAAACAATTATTGAAGTGTTGTTTTAAATATAAAGAAGTTTGGAATGTATCAATTTTTAATTAAATTTTTTTGTGTAACTGTATCATAATTGATTAACTATGATACATAATTTATATAATTAAGTGTCTCAGGAGTTGATCTATTGCATAGTTATAAACAATGTATTATACACATTATATCATATGTACTACATACGTGAATGTAAGTCATGTATCATATATATTATAACTTTGCAACATATATATTTTATTTGATGTATCATATACGTGAATATAAGTTATGTATCATATATATTATAACTTTGTATCATATATCTTATATCATATCAAATAAACGTAAATTAGTTATGTATGTTAAGCTTAACTTCGTAAAACAAAAATGTATACTTTAAAAATTTTAGCTGACCATAATGTATAAAAACTAATATATTGAAAACACAATATTTAAGAAATTACAGAATATTGTAATAGGAATAAGTTTTTAGAGAATTGTCTAAAACTTAAGTGACATTGCCTTAAAAACAAACAAAAAGTGTAACGACCTGTTTAGTCGTTTTGAGCAGTAGAGTTTATTCTGGTAAAAACTGTCTTGGTCGACGGATCTCACGACGGACCGTCACGGGCACGACGGACCGTCGAGGGGGTCTCGTTTCAAAACACTTAGAATTCAGAAATTTGGGTACTGAGATCGACTCTCTGAACTTCGTGACGGAATGGCAGGACGGACCGTAGTAGGCACGACGGACCGTCACAAATCTTTCCACAGAATTAACTCTCTGAACTTTGTGACGGACCTGCAGGACGGACCGTCACAGTCATGACGGACCGTCACAGGTTGCATAACCCTGACTGGGTCAGATTTCTATTAAAAGTTTTTAAGGGGCGTTTTGGACTATTCATGCTTATAATTATAAAGTTAGTGGATTAATGTTAATAATTCAATTACTTGGGGGTTAAAGGAGATAACCTTGAAATAATTAGTGAGTTATTTTTATCATCTTTCATACTTAATTATATGACAATTAGGGTAAGAGAAAAAGGGTTTGAATAAGAAAAATAGAAAGAACAAGGAGAGGGAGAAACGAACGATCAAGAAGAGAGAACGCAAGGAAAGCAAAAGTTTTGGGAAGATAGCTTGATTGATCACGATTCTTCGGTGGAGGTAGGTTATGGTTTATACTATCTTATAGTAAACTCTAAATAGCGAATGATATGTATTGGGTAGTATTACAAAGTCTTCTATATGCTTAATTGTGTGCTTGCATGATGTGATTATATAATTGTGATGAATTAGCATGATGAGGCTATTGAATCTTAAATCCTAAATTTACTTGTTAATGATGATGCCTTGGTATAAAAGAAGGCTTGATGAACTAAAGTAATGAGATTAGAGGATCGGGTGTCACGTTCCGACACCAGGATAGTACATGGATCGGAGTGTCACGTTCCGACACCAGGATAGTATATGGATCGGAGTGTCACGTTCCGACACCAGGATAGTATATGGATCGGAGTGTCACGTTCCGGCACCAGGATAGTATATGGATCGGAGTGTCACGTTCCGACACCAGGATAGTATATGGATAGTAAAGAGAATGAATCTTGAAATATGTTAATATACTCAATCTAAAGAACCTGTTTCCCAAATGAGTACGGTGTGGAGGCTTGAGTCCTCATAGATGTGCTTGGCGTTGTGACCAAGGGTTATGGTAATTGTTGTTGTCACCTGTTAAGAATATTAGTTGATTTTATGTTATTATCTGACATATATTGCTTTCTATTTTGAGTTGGCCGATGATACCTACTCAGTACTTGTGCCTTGTACTGACCCCTACTCGTATTTGTTTTTCTTTGTTAATTGTGGAGTGCATCAAACGTGCCATTGTCTTCAACTCAACCGCAACTCTAGCCAGTCTTCATCACGCCAGATTTCAGGGTGAGCTATTGCTTCTAGCTTGGACTGGATCTTCCTCTTCATGTCTTGATGCCTTGAAATTCCGGCATGGACTAGCTTTTTACTTATTTTAGCTTCTTAGATACTCTTAGATTTAGTAATTTGAGGATAGATGTTCTTGTGGTGATGACTTCCAGATTTTGGGAATAATAAGTACTAAATTTTAGAAGTTATTTATTGGTTATATTAATGAGTTTTAAGTCTTCCGCATTATATTTTGTTCACTACGATTGAAATATTGGTAAATGACTGGGGTTTAGATTGGTTGGTTCGCTCACATAGGAGGATAAATGTGGGTGCCACTCGCGGCTCGTTTTGAGTCGTGACAAAAAAAATCCATAAAACATTGTTTGTGCAAAAAGTGCTTAATTACTAATCTATTTGAACCAAATCTTCTTCAAATTGTGATGTGACTTGACCCTTAGGCTTTGTTGAATCGTTATTCTCGATAACGTATCCACCCTCGGTCTTATTGCTGCCCTATCTCCACAACAATGATGTGTATGCTAATCTGAACAAAAACAATCAGATGGTATAACGAGTTAGTCGCTTAAAAACTCCGCAAATGTAGCTACATATATACCACAATTTCTACAAAAATGTGCTACACAAAACATAAAAACATCAAGAAAAATACTTGATAGACAAGTAACAAAATGTATCTTATCCATATTCAAATGACAAGCTATAAGACAAAGGTTCAAATTGAAATTTATTTTCAATACATTCCAAACATCACTCAAAAATTACTAAAATGAGGATTTTAATGTATCAACATAGTACAATTAAGTAGTGTCCACTATTAGAAAAAACACATTATAAATAATATATTAATTTTCATATGAATGTATCTTCATAGTTTATTTGATACACATATAGCAAAAATATTCTGATATACATTTAAATCACAAACTCTAAGATTCATTATATACAATAGTTCAAAATGAACTTTATTTTTAATGCATTCGAAACACAATTTCAGATGTAAATTAAAAATAGGGTTTTAATGTATCAAGTAATATCCAACAAAGTATGAGAATATTGTACGAAAAAATAATGTATCTTCATTGTTTAATGTGTCAATTTATATCTATCCAACATATGAAATGTCATAATGTAACTACAATTAAAAATTAGGAGTTTTACATAAACATACTAAAATGCCATATCAAACACAAAAGGACAAAAAAGGTACGAAAATACATACTTAGGGCAGTGAAGGTGGAAATTGCCGATGTCGCTTTCTTTCCCTTTTTTGGAATATTTTTTCTTCATTTAATTTTGGAGAAGAAGAAACTTCCTTGTTCGAGTTTCATTACTCTGATTCTTCATTGTAACGTCTCATGCAAAAGTTAAGATCTATTTTCAGCCCAATTTTCTTCATCAGAATCATATATGCGATTAGTATTAGAAGAATTTAGTTGAGCAACACCAATAATAATAAAGGAGCCTGATCCATAGTCGTCAGCCAAAAAATTGAATTTTTTTTGAAGAAGACAATAATGACAACTAAAAACCCTACCTATTCAGATGTTTGAATTTACTTAATTTGAGAGAGAATATCAATTGAAAATCAAATTGATTTGAAAACTGTAACTGCTATATGGAGTGAATTTAGTGAGAGAAAAGAGGAGTAAATAGAGGGTGAAAAAGGGAGTGGGTAAACAAGTTTTGGCTGATGAATTTTATGTATTCATAAGTTAGAGAAATTTAGAGAAATAAAGGATTTATAAAATATTTTAAAAGGATAGAAAAAAATAGAGAATAAAGTAAATAAAGATGTGTGTATAAGTTATTTTTCCTTAAAATTTATTCAAGTAATTGGGCCACAAAATATTTATTGTAACATAAACTCATTGTCGACTGAACCTATAGATAAGGAAAAATAAAAAAAATTATCCTAGACCCAACCTCTTATTAATCTAATTTTGAAATATTTACATTCTTTTTGGGATTTCCGTATACAAATACTTGTAATTTTGAATCATTAATATTTTTTTATCGATTCATATATAGTCTAGAGACGAATGGCTATAACAATAATAGCAGTAAAATATTGTTGCAATGATAAACTAGCTTGTTTAAGCTTCTCATCTTGTTCGTATATTGATTTATGTGCAAAGCCATAGTCACATGCACGTACATCACCGATCGATTAAGTCATAAAATAAATTACTCGTTCGTATTTTTTAATACCATAATATCCAATCGCGCTTTCTCTACTATATTCTACAAATGTATAAAACCATGAACATGAAGTGTATAATTCTTTCAATGTTGCGTTCTTCGTTTTATCAATGAGAGAATTCACTAGGGTTGATGTTGATTTGATGAGGTCCGTAGTCATGTTGAGTGTGATCAAACCTAGGGTTTCAATATCAGCGGTTTTGGAATGAGGGTCTGATCGTAAGAGTTTCTCACACAAGGAAGAAACGGGCGTCTTAATACAAACATCAGTAACTAAATCGCCCTTCACGAGTGTAGATGTGAAGAGGATGGAGAGAAGCATATGAAAAAAATGAGGTAAGAATCAAAGAGGTAGCCATTTGATTTTTTTAATTACTTAGCTCACAAAATTATAATGAAAGGTTAATGGACCTACCCCTCTTTATATAGGAGGAAAAAAGAAAGAAACATTGATTGTGATTTTAATACAATCCTATCTTATAATATGGTTAGTTAAGATCTTTGTCTAAAATATGCAAATTGATATTAATAGAAGTAACTAGATTTCAAAACAAATTTTCAATTTTCAAATGGTCGATGAAACATTTAATTGTAGTTTTTTCAGAAAATAATTTATAAAATGTAATAAATACAATTTTGGTGAATATTCCAGCATAACACTATCAAATTAATTATTGTTATGACTTATTGATCGTGTATATACATAAATTTTCGGAGGAAAATAGAGGGATAGATCTATTATCTTCGAATTTCGAACTTTGTAATTTAACAAATTTAAAGCTAGGGTTAAAAATTCGGGGCTTTAAATTTCATGAGACTTTGTAATTTATCCCAGGCAAAGTTAGAGTTAAGAGTTTGGAGTTCTAAACAGAGCAACTTTCACATTTAGCAAACATAACAATCATATTTGTATCTTATAGCTATAGTTTACATAATTGTGCTCCATCGCAAACTTTATGTTAGCTATGGAGCATCAAATTGTATAAATCGTTAGGGGCATTAGATTTGTATAAAATCGCTAAAGTTTGCTATGGAGCATCAAATTATATAAATCGTTAGGGGAATTAGATTTTTATAAAATCGCTGGCAACCTCTCAATTCAATTTTATGTGTTTGTAAATCTGTATAAAATTTTAATTTGTATACAATTGAATCGGAACAAAACGTTTGCATATCAAATCTCTCTCTTTCACTTTATACAAACACAAGTTCAGACGAGGCCTAGAGTGGGAAAACCTGAATTTTACCATTTTTGGTGTGCTATAGTCCATGAATATATTTGTTGATACGAATCCCGACGTAATTTTAACCAAAATTTTTTTGTCGTCGTCCGTTAAAATCTTATTAATGGTGTGACCCACCTCGTCCAATAATTCCCTTTTTAAACATTATTTTGCTATTGTCTTTGATTTTTATACCCTTTCTCTCTCCATACCGCCCCATATCCATCCCTATAATAGGTGATGGTGCATATTGATGTAAAGTGTGCCTTAGATTACTAAAATACAAAACTATCATAACTTAAATAGAGTAAATTTCTCATCGAATAAATCAAGATTAAGTATTTTTTTTTATCATCTATATCATCAGACACAAAATAAGAATCATTTCTTCATAATCCATAAATTCACTTCCACTCTTAATTTAAGACAACATATTCAAGATTTTATCATCTAAAGCCCATACATTTTACATCAATCAACCATATCCAAAGGCAAACAAAGCTTTTGATCTTGGGGTTTAATTGAACCCAATATCCTCAAAATATATAGAATAAAAAATCTAAATATAAAAATTTGTACTCATACTTTAACAAACAATAAAAAAAAACCTTGAAAAGTTAACAAACATATATTATGACTTAGTAATGTCAATAACAAACATGATGATAATCATGTGCACTTATTCCTCATGACATATGACATAGACAAGCATATTGATTAATTAACACATAACCTAGGGATATGAGATATGCATATACATAATATATATAATGTGCATATTCATGTGCCATATAGAATTATGGAACCTGTCTTAATTAATATTGTTGTTCATATTCTTGTTGTTTATTTTTAGATTTCTTGCCAAGGCTCTTAAACCATTTGAGAAACTTGTTTTTGGAAGCATTTTTGCTTTTCTTCTTGTCATCATTATGTGGAGGAGCAGGAGATTCAGGATCCCATTGATCAGCCCAAGAGAGACCCTCAGACCTAAATACTTCCATTCCTAGCTACTTTTTTCTTCTTCTTAAATTTGCATTTTTCTTTCACAAGTCTTCTCTTATTTTGGGAAAACAATTCAATGGTTACTTTTCATTTTATTGGTTTGTTAGTACTCAATGAAGAATTTATTATATTTGTCAATCATTCACTACATATTTATGGTTTACAACTTTCTTCTCTAATTATACTCCAAGCCACTAATTCTATATTTTAAGTACCATTTTTGTTTAAATTAAATGAATGCCAATAAGATCAAATGTGTAGCTTTAATTTATAAAATATCTAGAGGTTCTCATACGCGAAAATAGGGGTGTACAAGTCAAATCAAATTGACAAATCAAGTCAAATCAAAGATAGAAACCAAGTTATGATTTGGTTTGGTTTGTTTGACGTAGACAAAAAAAAAAACAAATTCTTGATTTGGTTTTGTATTAATGAAAAAGAAAAGTCAGATCGAATCCAAATCAACATAATAAATAATAGTTTATTTCTTTTATGCATAAAAAGGATTAATTATAATCGGTTTTGTTAAATATATTTTAGACTTATTTTATAATTTTCATTTTTTAATGTTTAGATCGATATATTATTTCAAATTTCAAATTTGAATTTATACAGTAAATATTATTTCAATATTGTCAGGCCCCAAAATTATCCCCCTAGACTCAACACGGTGCTTAAAGTTAATCTATAAGTGATTCAAGCTAACATCATAACATGACATAAGACTAATATAACATGATATAATGACTAAAAATAAGAAAGTGCAAAAACGAAGTAGTCTATTAAACTCCAATAGACAAATATCTAGTTTAAGACATAAGTTGAATTTACAAAATCTCTACTAAATGAGTTACTATGACAAACTCCTAGCTAACTATTAATATTTGAAATTCAAAGTAAATATTGAAATAAATGATAAGATTGTCCTCGGAATATGAAAATTCACCTACTAGCAATTGCAACATTGATTGGATCTGTGCTAACCACGGGTATAATTTTGAGTGCCTGAACTTATATTCTAACACAATGAGGAAGAACTATGTGGTCAGTATTTTGAATGTAGTGAGCATGAAAAATATACATAATAAACATGACATTTGAACACACTGAATTTGTAAAACATGTTGATGCAACGACTAAATAAAATAACATGAAGTTGATATATATTTGTTGACACCAAATTTTGATCATCCCCGATAGGAGTTAGTTAACGAGCTTCTTAATTCTAAATTACTTCAAATAATTAAGTTTTATAAAAAAGAAAAAAATTCAAAATAGTTTTCAAATTATTTTTATTTGATCTTAGCGTTTTTTCATAATATATATAGTTTACGCAATTACGTATATAATTAGTATATTTTATAAAATATTCGAAAATTATCTCAAGGAGACTTTTAGTTTTTAGTCTTACTTCACGCTTGGTTAAAATAAATTTCGGCGAATTTAATAGTTTATATTTTTGAGTCATTAGTTTTTGCTTGAGTTAATTATTTTATCTTGTTCAAATTAAGGAGCTCGATAATCAACTAACGTGAGTTCAATTTATCTAAATTTTAGCCGAATTGCTAATCAACTCAATTCGGCTATACTTTAAATGAATAACAATATTTTATTCTGCCATTTTGTTTTACCCAATTTTGAACCAAATTTTCTCGTGTTTCCCTCAAATTCAATGGGCCCGTTTATTATGTAAACGTTCAATGTTACAGAACATTCCCAGCCCATTCTTCTATCCCTATAAGTCTCTCCAATCCAATTCAAAAAACCCAAGAAACTCCCAGCCCAACCCACTTCACAATTCAGCATAACCAGATGACCCGACCCAACACCTCTTTCCTCATCACTAGCACCAAGGACAACCGATCGATCAAGACCCTCAACCTCATTCCAATCCGTTGGAATTAAGAATCAATTTGGTATATTCTCTTGTTCAAGCTAGAAATTTGAAATTGTTGTTCTTATCCGGTTTATCAGCCTTTTGACCCCATTTTCGAACCCTAAAAAATCTCATATATAAGTTGTCATCTTCTTCATAAGAAGGAGGGGATGGAAGGCGGAAAACCGAGGAGAGGTTGGAAGAAAAACGTCTGAGAGAAGAGAAGAAAATATACACAAATACTTAGGTTTTCTTTAATAGAGATAGATTTCAAAATAAAGTATTATAGAGGGTATTTAGGCGCCACTTTCTTCTTTTAAGCCATTCTAGCTGCTCGGCGGAGCTTTCGAAGTTTGTGTGTAGTGTTGGAAGGAACCCGCTGCCTCCTCTTCCTCGTTTGCTGCCCCGAAAGAGGTATGTCTTTCTATCTTTTCGTTTATCTCGAAATGACTCTAAATGTCTGAAAAGTTTTTTTATTTTTTTTTAGCTTCCTTGAGGGCGGTTAGTTACTATTAATTTGGTGTTGTTTCAAAGTGATAAATGTATTCATAGTCGCTTCATCAAGTCGGCATAGTATGAGTTAAAACTATGAGATTTCGAAAGCTTTCTCTAAGATGTTGTATTCTGTTATTTTCCCTCTTCAAGCTTGTTGTCTCCGTTTCGTTGCTTTAAAATAAAGAAATGCTCTTCCCTTTATAATGCCTTCTCTTCTATCTTAAAGATAATGTTATTGAATGCCGGAAGAGTTATTATATAGTTGTTTTACTGTGTCGTCACTCCTCTGCTATTTGTTAAAAAAAAAAGATTGGATAGTTGTTGGCTTGCTATACATCTAGTCCACTTAGAGTTGTTGTAACAATCATTTAGTCGGTTTGAGCAGTAGAATTATTCTGATAAATATTTACTAAATGCGACGGAGCGTCACACGCTGCGTAACCCCACACGATGTCACCTTCCACTATTTTTTTTAATGGGTGTTTTGGACTATTATATTTATATAATTAGTGGAGTAGCTTTAATTATGAAATTAATTAGTGTGGTATTTTTTTATTTATTTCTTTAGTTAATGGGTATTTTTTTATTATTTCTTTAGTTAGTGGGTAGAGAAATAATATTAGAACAATTAGTGGGTTACTTTTACTATTTTTATAATTAGTCTAATGTATTATAATTAAGAGATAATTAAACTCAAGGGGAAAGGTAGAAACTCATCTGCAGAGGAGCAACATTAAAAACTTAGTATCATCAGATTGGAAAGGTTCGAAAGCATTGAGGAAAGCAAAAATATTGGAGGTTGCTTGAATTCGGTTCTTCGGTGGAGGTAGGTTATGGTTTATTTCTATGTGATAGATAAACTCTAAATAGCGATTGATATGTATTGGCTGATATTGTAAAGTCTCCTATTACTTGATTGTGTGGTTGTATATTATGATTGTGTGGTTTGTGGTTGGCCTAAAATTATGAGATTTTTGAATTTTTAATCTTGAATCCTCTCTTTCGAAGTGATGCCTCAAATAAAGAAGGCTTGATGGAAATAATATATCAATGATTTGAAAACAGTGTTAATAAAGGATAAATTAATGGTATTTTTGGATCGGAGTGTCACGTTCCGACACAGTATTTTTGGATCGGAGTGTCACGTTCCGACACATATTTTTGGATCGGAGTGTCACGTTCCGACACGGTATTTTTGGATCGGAGTGTCACGTTTCGACACGGTATTTTTGGATCGGAGTGTCACGTTCCGACACATATTTTTGGATCGGAGTGTCACGTTCCGACACGGTATTTTTGGATCGGAGTGTCACGTTTCGATACGGTATTTTTGGATCAGAGTGTCACGTTCCGACACAGTATTTTTCACATATTAAAGTTTTTCACGACCCAAAACTCATGTCGTGAGTGGCACCCACCCTTAGCCTATTAGGTGAGCGAACCAACAAATCTAAACCCCAACATTTACCAATAGTACAAGAATAATTAACAAAAATAACGCGGAAGACTCAAAACTCTGATTTAAGGTAATTAAGTAAATAAGCTTCTAAAGTTTAACACTTATTATTCCCAAAACCTTGAAGTCATCACATCAAGAACATCTATCCTCAAATTACAAAGTCTAAGAGTGTTTAAGAAAACAAAATAAGTAAAAGGATGGTCCATGTCCGAAATTCAAAGACATCAAGACGTGAAGAAGAAAATCCAGCACGAACTAGGAATAATAGCTCACCCCGAACCCTGATGTGCTGAAGACTGGCTAGAGCTGAGGGCGAGTCGAAGTCGATGGCACACTTGCTGCACTCCACAAAATAACAAAAAAGAAAATACAAGTAAGGGTCAGTATAAGGAACACATACTAAGTAGGTATCATCGGCCAACTCAAAATAGAAAACAATATATACCGAATAATAATATAAAGTCAACCACAATACTTAACATATGGCAAGAAACAAATGCATAAACCATTGACAACAACACCATAATAGGTACACCATCAATCACAACGTCAAGCACACCTTTGAGAACTCATGCCTCCACACCATACTCATTTGGGAAAAAGGTTCTTTGAGTTTGAGTAAATTAATATAATTCCAGATTCCTTTCATTTAAAAGTACCGTATCGGAACGTGACACTCCGATCCAAAAATACCGTGTCGGAACGTGACACTGCGATCCAAAAATACCATGTCGAAACGTGACACTCTGATCCAAAAATACCGTGTCGGAACGTGACACTCCGATCCAAAAATACCGTGTCGGAACGTGACACTCCGATCCAAAAATATCGTGTCGGAACGTGACACTCCGATCCAAAAATACCGTGTCGGAACGTGACACTTCGATCCAAAAATACCGTGTCGGAACGTGACACTCCGATCCAAAAATACCATTAATTTATCCTTTATTAACACTGTTTTCAAATCATTGATATATTATTTCCATCAAGCCTTCTTTATTCGAGGCATCACTTCGAAAGAGAGGATCAAGATTAAAAATTCAAAAATCTCATAATTTTAGGCCAACCACACAATCAAGTAATAGGAGACTTTACAATATCACCCAATACGTATCAATCGCTATTTAGAGTTTATCTATCACATATAAATAAATCATAACCTACCTCCACCGAAGAATCGAATTCAAGCCTCCAATATTTTTGCTTTCCTCAATGCTTTCGAACCTTTCCAATCTGATGATACTAAGTTTTTAATGTTGCTCCTCTGCATATGAGTTTCTTCCTTTCCCCTTGAGATTAATTATTCCTTAATTATAATAATAAGACTAATTATAAAAATAGTAAAAGTAACCCACTAATTGTTTTAATATTATTTCTCTACCCACTAACTAAAGAAATAATAAAAAAATACCCCACTAACCAAAGAAATAATAAAAAAAAATACCCCACTAATTAATTTCATAATTAAAGCTACTCCACTAATTATATAAATATAATAGTCCAAAACACCCATTAAAAAAATAGTGGAAGCTGACATCGTGTGAGGTTACGCAGCGTGTGACGGTCCGTCGCATCTAGTAAATATTTATCAGAATGATTCTACTGCTCAAACCAACTAAATGGTTGTTACAATAGATACCAATTACCCATCGTTCGTCCTCGAACGATCACAGCAAGAAAAGGGGAGGGCGAGAAAGAATACCCGGATTAGTAAAAAGATGTGGATATCTTTCTTTCATATCGACCTCACTCTCCCATGTGGACTCTTCAACTGGCCGATCTTTCCACTGAACCTTGATAGATGCAATCTCCTTTGATCGCAACTTGCGGACCTCCTTATCTAGAATAATTATAGGCTGTTCTTCATAAGACAGATTCTTATCAAGAAGAATTGAATCCCAACGAATAATATAATTTCCATCACCATGGTATATCTTCAGCATAGACACATGAAATACCGGGTGCACTCCTGACAACCATGGAGGCAATGCCAATTCATAGTCCACATCCCCCACGCGTTTCAGAACTTCGAATGGACCAATATATCTCGGACTAAGCTTACCTTGCTTACCAAACCACATCACACCCTTCATGGGTGAAACCTTCAGCAAGACTTGTTCACCCTCCATAAATCCAAGTCCTTAACCTTTCGATCTGCATATTCTTTCTGCCTATTCTGAGCTGCTAGCAGCTTCCCCTAAATGAATTTTACTTTATCTAACGATTCCCTCAATAGATCGGTACCCCAAGGTCTCACCTCAAATGCATCAAACCAACCAATGGGAGACGTACATCTCCTCCCATACAGTGCCTCAAATGGGGCCATATCAATACTTGAGTGATAGTTATTATTGTATGAAAACTCTGCTAAGGGTAAGAATTTATCCCAATGACCACCAAATTCTATCACACATGCACGAAGCATATCCTCCAACACCTGAATCGTTCGCTCAGACTGACCATCGGTCTGAGGGTGAAATGCAGTACTAAGATCCAACCTAGTACCTAATTCAGCATGTAATGTTCTCCAAAACCTAGAAGTAAATTGCGTACCTCTATCTGATATGATGGAAAGTGGAACTCCATGCAATCGAACAATTTCTGAGATATAGAGTGTGGCTAACTTCTCCGCATTGTAAGTCATCTTGACCGGAATGAAGTGAGCAAACTTAGTTAACCTGTCAACAATAACCCAAATAGAATCAAACTTACCCAATGTCTTTGGAAGACCAACCACGAAATTCATTGCAATTCTTTCCCACTTCCATTCAGGAATGAGCATTCTCTGAAGTGTCCCTCCGGGCCTCTGCTATTCATACTTTACCTGCTGACAATTCGGGCATTGGGCAACAAAATCAACAATGTCACGCTTCATTCTACTCCACAAAAAATGTTGCTTTAGGTCACGATACATCTTGGTTGCACCAGGATGTATAGAATACTTTGAACTATGAGCCTCTGTAAGAATAGTGTGAATCAAATCATCAACACGGGGCACGCATACCCTTCCATTAATTCTCAAAATGCCTTCCTCATCAATTTTTGCCTTTTTGGCCTCTCCTCGCAACACCATATCTCGAATTCGGCTCAGCTTCTCATCAGCAAACTGCTTTCCCTTAATCTTGTCAAGAAAAGAAGATCTTGCCTCCACACAGGCCAAAATCCTCCTTTCTCTAGCACTTCCAGCCTCATAAAGTCATTAGCCAAAGTCTGAACCTCTCTAGCCAATGGGCGTCTGGAAACCTGTAAGTGGGCTAAACTACCCATGCTCCCTGCTTTTCTACTTAAAGCATCTGCCACAACATTTGCTTTTCCTGGGTGATACAAAATAGTAATATCATAGTCCTTCAATAGTTCCATCCACCTTCTCTGCCTCAAATTCAAATCTTTCTGAGTAAAGACATACTGTAAACTATGATTATCTGTATAAACTTCACACTTGACCTTTAATGCAAATACAACTGCAGCCAACTCCAAATCATGGGTCGGATAGTTACGTTCATACACTTTTAATTGCCTTGAAGCATAAGCAATTACATTCCTTTCCTGCATTAGCACTGCACCCAAACCAGAATAAGATGCATCACAATAAACAATAAAATTCCCACCTTCCACTGGCAAGGTAAGAATTAGTGTAGTAGTCAACAAGGTCTTAAGTTTTTGGAAGCTTTCTTCACATTCATCTGACCATACAAATGGAACATTCTGCTTAGTCAAATTTGTCAGCTGCGAAGCAATAGAAGAAAATCCCTTGACGAATCGGCGGTAATAGCTAGCTAAACCAACAAAGCTCCTTACCTCTGAAACATTAGTAGGTCTTACCCAACTCTTCACTGCTTCAATCTTAGAAGGATCCACCATCACTCCATCCTTAGAAACTATGTGCCCCAAGAAGGACACTGAATCGAGCCAAAACTCACACTTGGAGAATTTGGCATAAAGCCTTTTCTCCCTTAACAACTCCAATACGATCTCAGATGCTCCTCATGTTCTCTCCTGCTCTTTGAGTATATCAGTATATCATCAATAAATACAATAACAAAGAGATCCAGATATGGCTTAAAAATCCCGTTCATCAGGCTCATGAAAGCAGCAGGGGCATTCGTAAGCCCAAAAGACATTACTAAGAATTCATAATGCCCATACCTGGTTCGAAAAGCAGTCTTCGGCACATCTGCTGCCCGTATTTTCAATTGATGATAACTGGATCTCAAATCAATTTTAGAGAAGACACAAGCACCTTGTAACTGATCGAACAAATCATCAATGCGAGGAATGGGATACTTGTTCTTAATAGTTACCTTATTCAGCTGCCTGTAGTCTATGCACATCCGAAGACTTCCATCTTTCTTCTTCACAAATAAAACAGGAGCACCCCAAGGGGATGCACTCGGTCTAATAAAACCTTTACCTAACAACTCCTGAAGTTGGGCCTTTAACTCCCTTAACTCAGCTGGAGCCATTCTATAAGGGGGAATGGAAATGGGGCGAGTATCCGGCTCCAGATCAATACAAA
Organism: Solanum chilense; assembly: GCA_032847665.1. Lineage (NCBI taxonomy): Eukaryota > Viridiplantae > Streptophyta > Magnoliopsida > Solanales > Solanaceae > Solanum > Solanum chilense. The sequence continues at coordinate 1,467,720 of CM064968.1, forward strand.
AATCAATATCCCTATCCGGTGGCATACCAGGAAGGTCTGCAGGAAACACATCCAGAAACTCACGGACTATCGAAACAGACTCAATCAAAGGTACTTTGGAAGTATCATTCCTGAGATGGGCCAAGAAAGCTAAACAACCCTTACTAACCATCCTCTTAGCATGAAGAAAAGAGATAATACGAACTGGGGTGGAAATATAGTCACCCTCCCACACTAATGGGTCTGTCCCAGGCTTGGCCAATGTCACAGTTTTAGCATTACAATCTAAGATTGCAAAATTTGGAGAAAGCCAAGTCATACCCAGAATTACATCAAAATCAACCATTTCTAGAATAATCAAATCCACGTAAGTGTTGCTCCCCACAAAAGTCACAAGGCAAGACCTATACACCTTCTCAACTATCACAGACTCACCCACAGGAGTAGAGACACGAATAGGCATGTCAAACAAATCACAATTTAAATCAAGACCAGTAGCAAATGAGGAAGATACATATGAAAATGTGGATCCAGGATCAAATAATACAGAAGTCATGCAATCACAGACCAAAAGAGTACCTATGATAACAACATCAGATGTCTCTGCTTCAGACCTCCCGGGAAAGCATAACAATGGGCCTTATCACTTGTCTGTCCATTGCACCTACCAAGCTGCGTTGCAGTAGTTCCAACTTGCCCGCCACCCCTACTGATTTGGTGACCACCATTACCTTGGCCACTACGTCCTCCAGAATGGCGGCCTCTACCATGACCACCTCTACCTCTAACTATTGGGGGTCTGTAACTCTGTTTTGGACAATATTTCTTAATATGTCCAGTCTCTCCACATCCATAACAATTTCTGGAGTCAAGCATAGGTCTCTGTGAGAATGACGAAGTCTGGGGATAACCTCTAAACTCAGAAAAATGCTGACTGGTCTGCGATGGACCCCCAGCTAAAGCTTGCAGTGAAGACTGAATAGGACGGGCTGGGTAACCTCCTGAACTATGCCCTCTGGAGTAAGAACCACTAAACCCACATCCCTTACGAAACTTCTTAAATGTCGATGCTGTGGTGAAGTCGTTTGGCTTCACCCCTCTACCTCTATCACAAAATCGACCACTTCTTGGAAAGATTTTGCTGCAGCAGCTACCTGTAAGGCTGAAATCTGCAAATTTGACATCAATCCCTTCACAAAGCGATGAATTTGCTCTTGTGGACTGAAGCAAAGCTGAGTGGCATACCTGGATAGTGCATGAAATTTAGCCTCATAAACAGTAACAGACATCCTTCCTTGCTCTAGGCTTAGGAACTCATCTTCTCCATAAATAAGCTAGAAAATGATGCCCAAGTCATGGGTGGTGCCTGTGCTGGTTGACACTCAACATACGACCGCCACCACATCTTGGCATCCCCCTGAAACTGATAGGTCACAAACTCAACACCGAATCGTTCTATTATGTCAATCTTATGTAGCAGCTCATGACAATCAACCAGAAAATCATAGGCATCCTCAGATTCAGCACCCTTGAAGACTGGAGGTTTCAACTTTAAGAACTTAATGAAAAGTTCATGTTGATCACCTGTCATTATAGACCCTGTAGTCAATCGAGGAAATGTGCCTACTTCCAATGATGACTCCATGCGGGGAGCCACAACAGCTGCATGTTGTACTCCCGGAACCTGAGGTGCTGGTGCAGAAAATACTGGAGGTGTCTGGCCCTGATCAGATAACCCGCTAAGATAAGCAAGAACCTGATTAATCATCTCTGGGGTAGGCTGGGGTGGTAATTCCTCATCTTGAACCTGTTCATTTTCCCCTTCCTCACCCTCTCTTACTACCTCATCGGTCGGTGGGGGAGTCACTACTCTATTCCTCGCTGGACCAGGTGTTTGTCTTCTACCTCTAGTGGGCGTCCTCCTGCGACCCCTACCACGGCCTCTTGCCACTGCTCCTCCTCGAATTACAGCCCCAGTGGTTGGCTCGGACGAACCCTGTCTTGCCGGTGTTGGTGTTGGCACAGTTGTTGCTCTAGTTCTAACCATCTGCGAAATAGAGTGAGGATGTCAGATACCAATTTGTATCACCTAGATACCAATTGGATCCAAGTAATAGGACGAGGGAAAGAAAGAATGGAGTTTTCCTAAAGTTCTATAGCTTCTCGAAGAAAAGTAAAGGCGTCCCCATACCGTTCCTCAAGACTCTACTAGACTTGTTCTTGTGTGATGAGACCAACGAACCTAACGCTCTGATACCAAGTTTTTCACGACCCAAAACTCATCTCGTGAGTGGCACCCACCCTTAGCCTATTAGGTGAGCGAACCAACAAATCTAAACCCCAACATTTACCAATAGTACAAGAATAATTAACAAAAATAATGCGGAAGACTCAAAACTCTGATTTAAGGTAATTAAGTAAATAAGCTTCTAAAGTTTAACACTTATTATTCCCAAAACCTCGAAGTCATCACATCAAGAACATCTATCCTCAAATTACAAAGTCTAAGAGTGTTTGAGAAAATAAAATAAGTAAAAGGATGGTCCATGTCCGAAATTCAAAGACATCAAGACGTGAAGAAGAGAATCCAGCACGATCTAGGAGTAATAGCTCACCCCGAACCCTGATGTGCTGAAGACTGGCTAGAGCTGAGGGCGAGTCAAAGTCGATGGCACACTTGTTGCACTTCACAAAATAACAAAAAAGAAAATACAAGTAGGGGTCAGTACGAGGAACACGTACTGAGTAGATATCATCGGCCAACTCAAAATAGAAAACAATATATACCGAATAATAATATAAAGTCAACCACAATACTTAACATATGACAAGCAACAAATGCATAAACCATTGACAACAACACCATAATAGGTACACCATCAATCACAACGTCAAGCACACCTTTGAGGACTCATGCCTCCACACCATACTCATTCGGGAAAAAGGTTCTTTGAGTTTGAGTAAATTAATATAATTCCAGATTCCTTTCATTTAAAAATACCGTATCGGAACGTGACACTCCGATCCAAAAATACCGTGTCGGAACGTGACACTACGATCCAAAAATACCGTGTCGGAACGTGACACTCCGATCCAAAAATACCGTGTCGGAACGTGACACTACGATCCAAAAATACCGTGTCGGAACGTGACACTCCGATCCAAAAATACCATTAATTTATCCTTTATTAACACTGTTTTCAAATAATTGATATATTATTTCCATCAAGCCTTCTTTATTCGAGGCATCACTTCGAAAGAGAGGATTCAAGATTAAAAATTCAAAAATCTCATAATTTTAGGCCAACCACAAACCACACAATCATAATATACAACCACACAATCAAGTAATAGGAGACTTTACAATATCACCCAATACATATTAATCGCTATTTAGAGTTTATCTATCACATAGAAATAAACCATAACCTACCTCCACCGAAGAACCGAATTCAAGCAACCTCCAATATTTTTGCTTTCCTCAATGCTTTCGAACCTTTCCAATCTGATGATACTAAGTTTTTAATGTTGCTCCTCTGCAGATGAGTTTCTTCCTTTCCCCTTGAGATTAATTATCCCTTAATTATAATACATAAGACTAATTATAAAAATAATAAAAGTAACCCACTAATTGTTTTAATATTATTTCTCTACCCACTAACTAAAGAAATAATAAAAAAATACCCTACTAACTAAAGAAATAAATAAAAAAATACCCCATTAATTAATTTCATAATTAAAGCTACTCCATTAATTATATAAATATAATAGTCCAAAACACCCATTAAAAAAAATAGTGGAAGCTGACATCGTGTGGGGTTACGCAGCGTGTGACGGTCCGTCGCATCTAGTAAATATTTATCAGAATAATTCTACCGCTCAAACCGACTAAATGGGTTGTTACAGTTGTGGTTCCCTTCGTTTCTTGATTTTGATTTTGTGGTGATTTCTCTTTTCTCGTATGTTATCGGCTTTAAGCTAAAAAGCTTTATTACTTTTTTTGTCATTATCTTTTGTTGTTGTTAATATTGCTCACACTTGAGAAATAAGGTAAAATCTCTGGAAGCTGATTAATACGGGAACTACATGTCATGTTATCTATTATTTGTTTGATGCAACTACTTGTTTTCCTTCACCATTTTCCGATCCCATGGTGTTACGGCTATCTAGTTCTACGCTCTTGGTGTTAAGTGTTGCTGACACATATTTGCCTCTATATGTGATATGTTTTGCTCCTTAATATGTCTATAAATGTTTTAGTTTGCTACTTCGCTTATTTTGTTAAGCCCTGTTTGTTTGGATTGTAATTGATTATTCTTAGGAAGCTTTAAGAAGCATGATGTTACTTGTCTCTTCTTCATTTGGTTACTTATAACCCTTTATCTTAGACACCCTCCGCTGATGCCATGTAATTTACCAAAGTACAAATCCGCTTAAGAAGTTCACTGCGAAAGTTTTGATAATCCATTTGTTGTTATTTGCTCTAAGTTTCATTGCTAGTGCCTACTGCCTTTTGATTTATAGTTATATCTTTGTGAAAGGCATCTCTCATGCTTCAAGTGTTTGATTCTTATTGCAACTAAACGCTAGTTAAACTTTGTTTCGTCTCCATTTATAGTTATATCTTTGTGAAAGGCATCTCTCATGCTTCAAGTGTTTGATTCTTATTGCAATTAAACGCTAGTTAAAATTTGTTTCGTCTCCTTTAGATGTCAAGATTCAGTCAGCAGTTTCGGTTCAGCAGCGTGCTCGTTATTTCCGATCTTATGTAGTGCAGACATATTAGACCCATTAACATAGTATGTTTAGGTCACATTGTGTGAGTAGTTTATTAAGTGTCCTTATAATATATCTTTGTGTTCATCTCTGTATACTTATGGTCTAAGTATATTTGTATCTAACTACAATTGAGTTTTAAGTTATTCTGGGTGTTAAGCTTCTTGTTTCTTGTTAGAAAATGTGGGGTCCCAAGTTTTTGTGTGGTCTGTAAAGTTTTCTTTTCTTGCAAATACTCGTTTTCACTGTCAAGACATGTGGTAATTTTCAATGCAAAGTTTGAACTTCTTTAGTCGGTTCAATTTATATATCTTCGGCTTGATGTGAGATTAAAATATCCTTTGAGGTCATTTGGATTGAGGAGAATTGCCTATTGATGTTTGTTTTATCATTTTGGGATCGACAGTAATTTATTAAAATTGTACGTTTGGTGTGTCATTACTTCCCCTTTATTTCTCACCCTTTTTTACCTTTTTTGAGTTTCTTGTCATGAAGGTGTCGTACTACTACAATTTTATTTTTTTTTGTATGAATTTCTATGAATATTGCTTATGTGTTCGTATTTTTTTGCATGTGAAATCTACCTCGGAGTCCTCATGGACTCCACTCCTCTTGCATTTCGAGAGAGCCATTAAGGTTCAACTTCCTTTATCAAGTTTGCCGGCTAGAAAATTTAAACAAAAAGTACCGAAATCGGCGTCCAGGTCCTAAGTCGCAAAAATTCTAAACATGCCAAGAAGTTGGAGATTTGAAAAAGTGGTCCAAAGGGCCCCTTTTATCGTGAAACTATTGTATTTAATTATTTTTGGGCCTAAGCCCTTTGTATACCTATTATGTATAAATTTAAGGAATCCCATAGTGTAATACAATAATTACATTCTGTTCCGACAAATTTAGTATTTACTAATAATCCTTTAAAATTGTTGTAGCATGATACATTAGTATGTTGTGATACATGGTAAATGATACACAGTAACTTAAAACTGTTAAGATTAAAAGGGGAAAAAATGGAACATTTAAATTTGTTATCTAAATCAGCTTAAATTACGTGACAGTTCATTAGTAAGCAATAATTCAGCACGTAATTGGATAACAATTTCAAATTTTGAAAATTCAAGATTATATTATCTAGTTTGAAGACATTTTTATGAACATCCAGTTATTAAACTTATTGACTGATACATGATAACAATTTTTAAAAATTCGTGATACATAGAAAATCATATGATACACATCAAATTCATGTATCAATGCATCGTCTAAACACTATAACACACTGCGTCGATATGTATCACAAGCACACTTGATGGCGCAGTTATTAAACTTATTGACTGATACATGGTAACAATTTTCAAAAACTCTTGATACATAGGAAATCATATGATACACATCTAATTCATGTATCAATGCATCGACTAACACACTATAACACACTGAGTACTTATGTATTAAACTTATTGTCTGATACATGATAACAATTTTCAAAAATTCATGATACATATGAGATTCCTTTACTAAAATTTTTACTAATTTCAATAGCAATGGTTGCTGCTTCTTTTCTCTTTTTTTTTTTTTTTGTGTGTATTTTGTCAACCTTTGATTTAGATGATTCGCCAAAATCTTTGTTTGAATCCTTCCGAACATTCATAGGATTATGGAAAGACTTTTTTTTCTATTTTCTTTCCAATTTTCATCGTCCGAATCATAAATCCTTCTATTAGTAAAAGGATCCATTAATATGATGTAATAGAACAATGAAAAAAAAACGGATGATGGAGTAAGAAGAAAAAGAAGACCTAGAGACGGCTGATGTAATATAGCAATGAACAAGAAGAAAAAAAGAAGAAAATAAGAACAGATGATGGATTAAGAAAAAGAAGAATTATATACGGATGATGGATTAAGAAGAAGAAGAAGAACCAGTGAACAATGGTCCAATTTTCAGAAATTTCAAATTTTTTGAATTTTGAAATTCAAAATTTCATATTAAATGTTGTGAAACGTTTTTAATTAAAATTAATAATTCAAAATTCAAAAAGTGATTTAGAAGATTGAGTGTTTTAGTGGAGAAAAAATAGGCATGACATTGGGGAAGTGAGTGTTATAGGAGATAGAAGGTTATGTATCTCTAAACTTCTACTAAAATTAAAAAAAAAAAGAATTATGTAATATTTAAAAATAGAAGGGAAAATTAGAGAATACTAAACTTATAGTTGTGTATTTAAGTTATTTTTCCTATTATTATCTTAGTAGTTTAGGACAGGTACAAATCAAATAGGCCCAAAGCCTAAAGCAAAAACAAATGGGTCCAAATACCGGTCCAGGCTAACACAAATCGGCTTTGGACCCGACCCTCTCTCCCTCTCTCTTTTTCTCTCTCTAACTTTACTACTTATTTACTTGTATATTAATTGTTGTTAGTTTTAGGGTTGACGAATCCAAATCCCTGCAAACGCCGCTTCGGTTTTAATGACTTAACCAATCCGAATAAAATAACTTGAATTAAAATTTTACAAGTTAATTGGTCACAGTAGTGCTTCACTTTTCAAACAATTTTAAGTATTTTTTATTACCTCAAAAATCAAATTAGTTATTTCTTTGGCCAAATGAATTAGTTGTCGGATAATCGCAAGTAAGCGAACGTCTTAGATGCTTTCAAAACCTTCCTAAGACGTTAATAAGAATTCTCGAACCCCTTTAAAGTTTTCAAAATGATTTTTCTGCTTATTTCTTTTGAAAATATAGTTTTTTTGATTTTTCTCAAAAAATAAAGTGGGACTCTAAAAAGTTGAAAATCTGAAAAAATAAATAATTTTTCTTTTTTCAAATAAAACAATATTGATTTGAAAAATATAAGTACAAAGTCATGCAATAACTGGAAAAAAAATTATCTGAAGTATGTAAATACTAAAATCAACATAAATCATATGAGCTACTACATGGAGTTCAATATACTGTCAAACTAAAAAGTTTGTGTAATATTTGTCAAGATACGAGACCTGAGTGAGCTAATGTGGGTTCACTAAGCCAGTGTCTATCTTAGACAGCTCTAAATGACCTTTTAAAAATAAATTTAAATATTTCACATACTTTTTCATGAAAAATTATTTATCTTTAAAAGGTTAATAAACTTTATACTTTAAACTCATTTTATTAAAAGAAACTCGAATGCAAACTCATTTATTCAAAATTAAACTATTGTGAGATGTACCTAGATATATATTTTCATATTTCTTATCAATTTAATTCAAAAAAAAATAATTAAAACTTATAAATCATAAAGATTAAATGTTATAGTCATCCTAATTAAATGTTAATACCAAATCATAAATTAGCAAATGATGAAAGGTCTTTTCTTATAGGGAAAATTAAAAGAGATGCATATCATGTTTCATAAAATTACATTGAAAAATTGAACCAACCATAACTAATTGATGAATGCAAATTATATATATTTACTTTGATATTATTAATTTAAAGTTTTACTAAATTTGTTTGTTTTTATATTTTAACTTTAACGAAAACTGACTGAAACCAAACCATGAATATCCTTAAAGGAAAAACAATTGTGCTGATAAATAAATATTTCAGATATTAAACTAAAAAAATAACATCGAAGATTGATTTTCTTATTCTTATTCTTATTATTTCATCCACTTCCCAAATAATACAGAGAAATAATGTATCAGTAGGAAAAATGGAAGACTTTAGTCATCCAAGGATCCGTGGCGCAATGGTAGCGCGTCTGACTCCAGATCAGAAGGTTGCGTGTTCGATTCACGTCGGGTTCAAATTCCCCGATTCTTGAGGATTCAACTTTTTTTATTACTTTCTTATTTTAATTTGACTAAAAACATTATATACGTGCAATCCGTTGTTAATTGACTATTATTCTCAAAGGCATGAAAACTTTGTATGTAAAGAATAAAAATACTCTTCCCCCTTTACCTCTCTTTTTTAGCTAATGATAAAAGCAAATTTCGAAAGTCATGAAAGTAATTATTTTCTCCGTTGAAGAAATTGCCTGCGAGATAGGGGAGACGGAAGAAGAAAAAAATCAAAGTTTCAAGAGTTGCATATAAATCCAAGTCGATGCAAACAACATTATTATGTGCTATGGCAATTTGTAGACAACAAGGACATGTAAAAAAGTACCCAAATATATTTCACAAGGCAAAAAACATGTTCACACAGAGAAATTGATCTAATTGTTCAATTTCCTTCAATATTCATTGAGGATACAAACTAATTGATGTTTCAAGGTTTACACAATCTAACATACAAAATGTGAATCAATGATTCACAATGACAACAAAAGTAAAAGTACAACAAGGATCCATGGTCTAGGACTCATCCCATTCATCATCATTCTTATATGAAACCAATGTGTCAACCTTATGAATCTGCATAGAGAAAACAAAACTCGCATTAGGGTCACCGAAATATCCAGGGGATTCGTATCAGAATCAAGCAGCAAATTGCTCCTACCTTAGTGTCAAAAGAGTGCAGTTTCACCATTTGTGGATTCGCAATCAGTTTAGGGTCACTCTCAATCCAAGTGAATGGAACTGCAACATCCATATCAGTGTATGCTAACACATCAAACACACCTACAGCCATACACACAAATAAAACAAGAAATCTCATCAAGAAACATCCCAAAAGCAACATTGCCATTGTATCGAAACATCCAAGCACAAATGATGCTTACATGGTTCCTCAAGGCATGGCAAATAAGTGATGCTGGACGCTATTTGCCTCATAATCGCTTGAATTTCCCTCATTATTTCTTTATCACTTTTCTCTCTTGAAACACTGGAAAATCAAATAACCATTTAGCTAATTATTTAACAAACAATCCAACATATGAAGACATCAAAAGCAAGCCAGGGTTGAGTATTTGGCTCTGAACTATTTAAGCACACGAACGAAATTATAGGTCTTCTTCCATAATAACTCCAACATACACTTCTTTCAATCCTCAATATTAACCAAAGATGATTATCAGCTTACCCTTTCTGGACAACCTCACTATCAGTTTCGATACTGAAATTCCACCTTTCTAATACCTCACCAGAGGCCTTGCTCATGATGACAAGAACCACCCTTTGTAGCTTTCCAGTTTCCAACCACTCTACATGAACAAAATCATAAAGAAAACAATCATTTCACTACCTAATATATGATCTGAACCAATCTACAACCTCGTCAAAATTCTACAACTTACCAGCAAGTTGGGCAGTCAAGTTGGAAACAAAGGTCTTGACACCTTCATCTTCAGTAAGCAACATTGTGAGACCATATTTCTTCACTTTCTTAAAACTTTCTTCAGGATATACTCCTCTGTTGTACAAAATGCTAAATACATAATCCCGGCAAAAAAAAAAATCAGCATTCAGACAAAACCATAAACAACGAACATATAGCATTGTGTTAAAAGGAATTAATCAATCAACAATGGCCGATAGCCAACGTAAAACTAATTGGAATCAGTCAGATAAATCAATTCATCCGCTCTATTGTAGCCCATTTTAGTCCAATGCAGGTAAATAAACGAAGAACACAAAGCATTTTATTCAATCAATCGGAAAATCAACAACGTATCGATTGATGAAATCTATTCAATCCAATTTCATTACTAATCTGTTCAAACCCAATTTCATTGGGCTGAATTTCAGGTTGATAATTAATTTTCAAAGCAAATTTAGGGGTTTTGTGAAATCTATCTAAATCTGAGATCCCATCACTATGTGAACAACGTGCAAGTCTATATAACCAAAATTTGATATGAAAAAAACAGGAATTCCGAGTTGTTACCTGTTTGCAGCATAGCCAAAATATTCACTGACGATTGCGGCGGAACCACGAAGTGTGATTATGTCTTTGGAGACTGTTCTTGACGCCATTTTAAGATTAGAAAATGGAAGTAGAAAAATGTTATGGAGATTGATTGCTTGTGAGAGAATCAGAGATGAATTTAGGGTTTTTATGAGAATTGAGTAACATAGTGGAAGAGCAACGGCTAGTTTTTGGAAATGACACAAACAACGGTCACACTGAGATGGGTTTAGTGCAAAAATTGGGCCACACTGAAAATTTATAACTTATATGGGTATAATTTATATAATTATATTTTATGAGTATAATTTAGTTTGCTATGGAGCATTTAATTTGTATATTAAGTTTTTTTTGTTTATAATTTATGAGAAAAATGCATAAGTACCCCTAGACTATAACTGAAATTCTAGAGACACAGCTTAACTAAATTAATTTTCTATTACCCCTGAACTTATTATTTTTTTTTTATAATTTTGTGCATTTTTTGTCTTATGTGGCACACTCCGTGGCTCCACGCGATTGAGGCACGTACAAGATATTTGAATGTCACGTAAGTTGAAAAGGTGCACAAAGTTACAAAAATTAAGTGTAAGGGGAGGGGTGGGGGTGCTGGACCTTAATTTAGTTAAATGTTTCTCTGTGATTTTAGACATAGTATAGGAGGGTACTTGTGCATTTTTCATAATTTATGCAATATTCTACTTAATATATGGATACATGAGCGCTAATAAGGTAACAAAATACTTGCATAATCCCATGATTCAAGTTAATCCTTTCAAATCAAATATTTTTTCAAAAAGAGTTCTATAACAATACAAGCATCATAACAACTGGTATCCTCATACCACAAAAGCAAATATAAAATGAAAAATTCATGGTTCGTCAATATTCTTGTATATTCTTCTTTCAAGGAAACTTCATGTTTTAAACTGCGAATTGTATATTAAAAATTATATACTATGCAAATCAATTTTATTTAACCAACAATTAAAATAGAANAAAAAAAGGGGAAAAAAAAAAAAAAAAAAGAAAAAGTTAAATAAAAATGACAAGAAAAGGGGGAAAAAAAAAGAAAGAAAGAAAAAGCTTTAGCTTCCTAAAATTAATGTTGCAAATGACATGCATTGCCAATTTGGATTACTCACCATATTATTTAGTGGATGGCAAAGAAAATATATATTAACTTTCTTTTATATATATATATATATATATATATATATATATATATATATATATATATATATATATATATATATATATATATATATATATATATATATATATATATATATATATAAAGTTTTTTCCGAGATCAGTGAGTGCCGTGGCACCCTCACGGATACTCATAGATCCGCCCCTGTGCGTATGAGACAATTGTATATATTTATGAAATTGAATATTTTGTTATATAGTTGTATATGATACATTTTGTGTTTTATAATATTTATATACCAATTACTGCAACAATGTATATATTGAAATGTATATAAGTGTAGTATATACAAAGCCGTATGAGACAATTATATACATTTATGAAATTGAGTAATTCTTTTTAGTTAACTTAGCTACAATGTATTTGTATATGAGCAAACGAAAATGAGTGTAATGTAATTTTGTTATTACTGATTAAACTGGTTGTATAAAATTCTTATGTTAATTGTATATATGATATTTACAAATTACAATATACAATTATACTTAGGCATAAAGATAACTAAATACAATATCCTTTTCTTATATATATATATATATATATATATATATATATATATATATATATATATATATATATATATATATATATATATATATATATATACTATATACAATTGCCTTTAATATACAATTCACTATATACCTATTAAATTAGTATACAAGTCATTATATACATAACTTAAATAATTTGTATAAAACTAACAAAATATACAAATCTCAATAAACAATTACAATATAATTTTGGCATAAACCATACATCTACATAAAACATTTTTTAGGTCTTTCTTTTATATAACTAAGTGAACATACAAATAACTAAAACATATGTGAATTAAACATGAAATATACTATATACAATTATGTATATACAAATTACTTAAACATATAATTTTATGTATATTTGCTAAGTAACAAAATATTCTCTCTAAAATTGTGTTTTAAGCCACTACCTGATGATCCTGATGTTTTTCAAATCAGTCAATTTCATATTCATTCTCCTCTGAATCACTTGTTATGACTTTTCTCTTAGTTCTTCCTTCAACAATCTTAATGTCGCTAGCTATGACGTTGTTAATAACTTTCTGGATGTCCATTGGGTCATTTTTTTTCTTGGATCTCAATTCTTCCATTGATTGTTCATCTTGAACTTGTTTGGATTTTGCCATAGACCTTGCATTAACCCCAAAATCTTGAGTTAAACCAATTGAAAACGAGGGTAATTTTTCAACAAAATTGACATGCAATGGCATACCTATGGTAAACCTCATAAATGGAGATGATGCATCCGTTTTGATTTTGAAGAACTTAAAATCTAATTAGAAAGAACGATTTTTTAAAAAATATATATGAAAAAAACTAAGCACAATACATATACAATTGTTGAAGAAGGAAAAAATTAAAAAAATTGATTCACGGCTAGATTTTGATGGTTACCTTGAAAGAAATACCGGAGGGAGCACGTGAAATTTTTGTCAATTCGAAATTCAAAATAGGATAGGAGGAGTGATTATAGGAGAAAGAGGTGGAATGAGAATAGAAGAGATAAAATTGATTTGTATATAATAATTATACACAAAATAAAAAAAAAAGTTTTTTCCGATTGGATATATAAAGAGATGGTGCGTCCCATTAATTATGGCAAAAAGAAATGAAACTATAATTATTGAAAGTATATAAATTATACTATACCCTTATAATATAATTATTTAGGGATATTTGCCATCCATGTAATTTTTCAAAAAATAATAATATTCCAACACTCTAAAAGGGATATATTACATGCATATTCAATGTATATCAAGTATACATATACTATTATATAACGTAGAACAAATATATAATAATTATATGTATATATATTGCATAATCTGCATATAAAAGTAATATGAATGACATGAATGTACATTTTTATATATTATGTGTCACACTATGCATAGGAATGTATATGATATGTATAAGCTAGATAAAGCAATTTAAGATTAGTTTAGACTATGATTTTATTGGGTGAATTAATGTTGAGTGGAATTAGAGAGGCCCAAATCTCTCTTATTTGAGTTTGCCTTTTCAAAATTGGAATAAAATATGTGGAATTCAAAAATGGAAGTCGATATACAAGGAAAGGAAAACTGATATACAGGTTTTGGAGGCCAAAATTAGTTATACACTTGATATATTTCCAATATACAAATGATACAAGACAATATACATTAGTATACAGTGAATGTATACGCTGTATATACAGGAGTTGAGCCAAACCAAAAATGCAGATGACCCATAAACTTAGTCCGTGCGTACGGAATCTACGTATCTCAACTTTTATTTAAATTTTAGACAAAAACCCAAAGCCTATGATTTATTATTTTGGGGTGCATAATTTATTTGTTTGTCTTATTTAGTTATTTCTTATTGCAGTTTTGACTAACTTAATTAAGTCCACTAAATAATTTTCAATGTCTATTTTCTTAAATAATTTTCCCAAAAGTTAATCAATATTTTCCTAAATCGTGCTTGTTGTCATAACTCAATCTATCGAGCCGTGCAGACACATACTCTAACATCTACACATGAGAACCCTTACCATCCAAACTCGTTAAAACATATGAAAAATAAATGAAATAAAATCTAATACTCTAGGATACAAAAATATCTTCAATTACTTTGAAACCTTCAGAATATTTACAAGAGACCAACCAAATTTGTAGATGCATGAACTATATAGTGGTACACTTTATATATGAGAATAAGGCACAAATCTCGCTATTAAGGAAATAAAAATAAAAGCTGTCAGAAATAATCATGGTCTTCACCTATGAAACATCACTAACCCTGCAACTAGACTATACTAACTGACACATTAAATATAGTATAGTACAAATAATACATATCATTAAGCATCATCATTCAATCCAAACCTTCCACGTAATGTAATGTAGATAATCAGAAAAGTCATGCAATGCGAAAGTTACATCACCATGACTAAAACATATTCGACCATTATAAGGTCAAATCATATCTAACTCTTCACCCATGGAACCATAAAAACATACTTAGTCCTCTCACAAAATTCAAATTCAAATTGTTAGCGTACCGATGTAGTACCCTAGCTATCCATAGTTAGTTATTCGTGTTGTATCCAAGCCAATCATATATGGATATCCCCGTACTAGGCACAATAACCACGAAAACCGTTTGAATATTCCAAATGTGGTATTTGAGCCAATCGTAGAGATATCTTCTACCCAACGTGACACCTGAGCCAACCATCAAACATAGTCAATCACCATAATCACTAACAATAACACTTGAAATCACAAGTCACAATACTAGTTCATTGCATGAGATCATCAAAATGTTTTAACTACATAGGTTGACTACGTATTCCTTACTATGCCTTGCCAATGTTACTACAAGCCATAGTCTCTATTACATATCTCTGTTTTATTATCCTCGTCATATTATTAATATATTTCATTTTAATCTCTTACGTTTGGAACTTTCGATTTATTATTACTATAAATAAATAAAATAATGAGAAAAAAAAAACATAAAATTACTATTGAAATTGTCTCAAAATCTTAAAAAGTCACTTTAAATTTACGATCACCTTATTATTCACTAAATAATTATAAGCTGATATTTGATTTATTTCAATTTTGATTTCATCTTAAGTTTTACTTCATAAGCCCCCTCACTTTCAAACTGACTCATCCATCCATTTTCTTTTTTTCTTTTTTTTTACCTTCGACGCCAAATTGAACCCTGTTCACCCCCTCCTCTCATTTTTTTCGTCTTCTCCGATCAAATTCTTTATTTCAATAATATTTAAATTTTGAATCCGCTTGCATTTTTAGACACAAAGTGTGGTAGCAGAGAATCATATAAATAGATTAGATAAGATAATGGAAAGGGACTGAAGTTTTAGAATCTTCCGTACAATATAGCTACTAACTTTTACCAGTCTTGTCAATCATCACTTACTGGACTAGACATGATAACATTAAAAGGACTCATTAAATTAATCGGTCTTATTTTATATGATATTTTTTTGATCTTAATATTTAAATAAATTTATTTTTTATTCTAAGTATTTTATAGATTTTTGAATTATCAAATTTTATGACTTATTAAATTTTTTGTAATTTAAAAATATATAAATTTCATTTCAAAAAAATTAAAAATTTCATGTGTAAATTTTTGATCAAACTTAAATTATTAGCCTTTCGAATATGAAAAGTGTCACGTAAATGAGACAGATGAAGTAATTATTTTTAGAAATATTTGAATAGCTATCTCATTCAAATTAATAATTTAAGATAACTTAAGTGGAAAAAGGGACGGATTTACCCTTGAACTTTAATAAAGGGATGGAAATTGGATGGGTATTAGGTTATGGGATGGATAGTTGGGTTATGGGTTAAAAAAAGGGATTAAACGGATAGTTTAATAGGATTAAGACACGTGTAAAAAATTAAAAATTCGTTAGTGAGAGGGGTATATGTGTACCTATAATTAAACGACAGAAGCTTATGTGGATACTAAATATAACGGAGAACATATATGTACCATTTATTAAAGTTCGAGGATAAACTTGTTCCTTTTGCCAACTTAAGTAGATAAATTATTTAGGAAGGAATGTATAAGATGCACTTTGGAATATGAAAACATTTGTATATGTGAAGTTTCAAAATGTGAAATTTATAATCTTAAAAATAATGCTAAATATGACTTGAAAAATGTAAGATTATCTTATTATACTTGTAATTTAATAGTGTTCTTTTTATATATTTATTTTAAAGTCTTTTTTAGAGCTTATTTGGATATGATTTTAGATTAATGATTTGTGATCGTATTAATTTAAAGTTGAAATTTTATTTGAATCTGAAACTTGAATTTCTTATGTTATATTTTCTTTTATAAACACGAAATCCCTATCACCACCACCATCACTATCACTCAATACACGATTTGTTAATCATAAGACGACACATTAATATATAATTGCATATTTCCATGTTCCTTTAGAAATAAACATGTCATTGCAAATTTAGTCAATGTTAGTAGTAACTCTCTATTCTTTAATATGATTCAATCACGTTATATAAACAATCTCTTCACATTAAATATAACTCTATTTTTGTAAAATTTAAAATAATTTATCTTTCTGTGCAAAATATAAACTCATGACTCAATTTTTTACTTTTTTTTAAAAAAATAATCGAATCACAACTCAAAATTTCAAAACATTATTTAAAAAGTAAATTTTTTATTCACATTTTATAAGTAAACACCAATTTCAAATCAAAACTTCAAATTTAAGGCCAAATATGAGACGACAATTTTTATAGTACTAAAATGGAACAACAGCACCAAACAAATTAAAACTCAAAGACAAAAATGCAACTTTTTTGGGGACCATTTCAACTTGCATTTTTGCATGTTAGTTGCACACTAGCTAACTAGCTAGCCATATTCATAAAAAATAAATGTATTCATTGAATCACTTTATCTTACTCATTCGACTCGAGAGATTGTTCGGATAGTAAATAGTTTAGATATTCATTATTAGATTGCATATTCGAATCATCAAGAAAGTTAATAGAAATGACAAATGATGCGAGGTTGGACTATTGACGTCAACTATGATTTTAAACCTTACTTTCAAGGTAGTGATAAATATTAGACTAGACATAATAGATTCGATAAAACTTCATAATTTGTCGAATTTAATGTGAGAAAAATTAATACATATATAACTCGAAATTTTGAAATCTAATATTGATTCAATGCCTATCAACCTGTTCCCACCCTATCGAGAAAGCAAAAAAATATTAATATAGAACAATGATATATTTAAAAAATTGATAGTAAAAGAAATAGATAGCTCTAGCTAGGTATAATTTCAAACCTTCTAATTAGGTCAAAACCTGCATGTTATACATGTAACAGGTGATGATCTGTATTCCATGTACTTTGAATCTTTTTAGTCTGTTTGGATCGACTTATTTTAAGTGATTTTAAGTTAAAATAGTTTTAAATATTTTTTTTGGACACATAAACTCTTTGCTTTAACCTAAAAACATAAAAAATAATTAAAAAATTGACTTGTGAATCAGAAGTCAAAAATCAATTCAAATAGACTTTTATTATGGCCAAACGGAGAGTCACGTTATAATTAAGTAAAAAAATGTGTATTATTTTCGAATTAGTTAAATTTTAAATGAAATGATAGCATACTTTATAATATGTTATTCGAACGCATGAGAGATTTTAGGTTCAAATTTCTCTATCATCCTAGTCTATAAAAAATAAATTGTTTCACACGCGTTTGCCCAATGAAAAAGAATCAAATTCACATATAAAGGACTGTTAAGACATTATATAATTAGATAAATAATTATAAGCATGCTTTCCATAACAACTTGCGTTTTTTTCTTATATAAGATAATCACACATTCCAACTTGTTATCAAATCGAGCATGTAAGAGTTCCGGCCCAAAAAGCAAAAATATATTTGACATTTTCTGATCATGAAAAAGAATCAAACTCATATATGCAAGGTATGTGTTAACACATAATAGAAATATATAATTAGTTAACTAATTAAAAATGCGATTTTTAATAACTTAATTTTTAGATAAAACGATCACGTATACAATTCAATATGTTATCAGAATAGACACGAAATATGCTAGTTAGGTTCCAAATCTCTCCACCAACCAAAGAGCGAAAAAACATATAAATCCACATATTTGGCTAATGAAAAAGAATCAAGCTCAGATACGAAAGAGGAGAAATAACATAATTAAGTATGTTTACTTTAATAATTTAAGTTTTATATAAGATGATCACACACTTTAACATCACGAACTTCAAAAACCGATGGATTCTTGACCACAATGTCATACATATTGTGTGATTTGAAGTTTGTAAAGCTCTTTGGAAGTGAAATGAGATGTGCAGAATCATCTGATTTATGAAACTGCAGAAGATCCGACTTCATCGGGTTGTTGAATCGGGTCCACCCGATTTCGATGAGTCTCTTCTCTAGTTCTTCATAGGAACCTATCATCTCATTCTCTGGTAGGTACACCAACACTCGAGGGCGTGCCCCCGGTGCTGTGGCTGTACCCGTGCCTACAAAGACGAATACAGAATTTAGAGTCAGTACGAGTACAAAATGTCATGAAGGAAGAATATATATACATTTTGCCTCGACTTAAAGCTTATGTTGTCAATTCCTTGTTGAAACCAACAACTTGCCTTGACTAATATCATATCTGTCACAACCCAAAATTAAAGGTTATAATTATGGGTGCAACTAGGTTTCGATATTCAAACCTCCTTAGAAATAAATTTCACTATATATACGTGAGATTACAACTCTTTTTTTATTTATATATAATAAGTGTTGAATCATCTTAATTTTTTTCTATATTTACAATTTTTTTAATTTTGATTTTTCTTAATGAAAAACCTTAACTCTATCACTGCAATCAGCACGTGACGGACTAATTAACCTCTAACAAATATATAAAAACATGAAACACATATAATATATTGTGTAGTCTCCATATATCATCAAAGGAGAGCGCGTAATATTAATTACTGAATCGAATGAGTTAAACTTATATCGAGTGATATATACCTGGATGTGTTGGTTGTTTTAGCTCGAAGGATTCACGAGTAGGATTTTTGATCAAATGGGCAACACCTTTCTTGTCAAATATCCATACGCCAGACATTATAATATAATGATTTAATTTACTTTATATTAGTTTCCAACTCCAAATATATATGGAGATGGAGAAAGAAAAATAATAAAATAATTCATAACTCTTGGAGAAATGATGAAATAATTTCTTATGGAGCAGTAGATATATTCCACTGTGTATGTAGGTTTGCTAGTACATCATGTGATCACTGATCTTTTGAATGACTGGACTACTATTAACCTTTTTGGGGATACTAGTTCATTTACTTTCTAGGTTTTTTAATTTTTTATGTTTCGGTGTCGTTTGGTACGATGGATAGGAGATATCTTTTTTTGTTTAGTTTAAGTTTAATTGAAAATTTACTAATGGAGTCTTTTTAAAAAATTTAAATGAAATTATATATTTGTATTGATAATTCAAAATATGATATTTTTTATGGTAAAAAAATAGAATTGTTTGAATGTCGAAATCTGAAATGTGTCATATAAAGTGGGATATAGGGAGTAATAATTGTGGGACACATTTTATCTTGTATTTGGTTAGGGATATTAATTTAGTGATCTTGAGATTATTTATCCTCTCTAACTATGGAGTCATCTCTGTTAAGGAGTATTTTACCCTCCGATGTAGGACTTTTCGTAAGAATCTGAATATCATTGGGCTCCATTGTTGATACCGAACACCGGACGAAAAAACAAAAAATAAAAAAGAGTATTTATCTTATCATTTGTACTACAATGATGAGACAAGTTGTTTTAAATATATGGTAGGATACTAAAATTCATCGACAATTCCTACTCCTTAAAAGTAACATGAACTTTCACATTTAAACATTTTAAGTAGACTTTATATATTTTAAACACCTTGATAAGGTTCAACCATGTCATTTTGAAAATATGAAAGTAATTTATTTATTTATTTTCGTTAAATGGTAAAAATATAAAAAGAGAGAAAAAAAGAAAGAAGGAAGATAACTTAACCAAAAAATAATAAAAATATTATCAAATGACTTCTCTAATAAATGATAATATGAAGAAAAATATGTGATAAATCAAAAGAGAAAATAAAAACAATTAATGAGAAACAATAAAGTGACTAATGATATGATAAAAATAATAAATGAGAAAAAAGAACAAAAATAATTAATAATAGAATAAAAGTTTTGTGTTGGGACAATTGGACCTAAATTTTAAAAGGCTTGGCAAAATTGGGCCTAAATTTGAAGGGGGTAACGAAAAATTTGGCAATAAAAAGGAGTATGAACTGTAATTTATTTTGGATCAATGAGTATTTGCTAAATTAATTTGAATTGAGTTATGAAGTTATAAATTAGGAAAATTACGCGGCTAAGTAAATTTATACTATTTTTTTAATTGCTCATCATAGCTATAATTTGCTGTAATTATCACTTGCGACTAACAC
Source organism: Solanum chilense (assembly GCA_032847665.1). NCBI lineage: Eukaryota > Viridiplantae > Streptophyta > Magnoliopsida > Solanales > Solanaceae > Solanum > Solanum chilense. The sequence goes on from CM064968.1 coordinate 1,488,662, forward strand.
TATACATAATTACGTGGACTGATTTCGAGTTTGTATAATTAGTCATGTTTGTATATGTATAATTCGCCAGAATATACAAATTATATTATACAATTTTTTAACATATATACACATAAAATTCACCTCTCTCCCACTCTTTTCCCTCTCTCGCTCGCCTCTCTCTTCTCTCTCCCAATCTCGGTTGCCATTTATACAAATGTATATGTATAATATACAGTTATATACATATACAATTTACCTTTCTCCCACTCTCTGCCCTCTCTCGCTCGCCTCTATCCTCCCTATCTCGATATCACTCTCTTCTCTCTTCTCTCTCTCAGTCTTGCTCGCCTCTCTCCTTCCTCTCCCAATCTCTCTGGCCATATATACAAATACATATGTATAATATACAATTATCTAACCAATATACATATACAATTCACCTTTCTTCCATCCTTTCCCCCCTCTCTCTCTCCTAGTTTCACTCGTCTCTCTCCTCCATATAACATGTAGCTACAAATTGTAATTATTAAACTCACATATTCATATTTGGCCATCATCACAATTTCACAAACATAGTATAATTTGTACTATGTACCAATATTTTAATTGCTATTATAAAATTCAGCTCACTAAATACTACTCTTTCCGTCTCATTTTATATGTCATCCTTTTTTTTTATAAATAGTTGATCAAAATTACTTGTCATTTCATGAAATCAATGCATAAATGTCATGATCCGAGCCTACACCCTGGACGTGGCCAGCACTCGAAGACCATTGCTAGTCCCCAAGCGAACCATCATCCTGGCTGAATATAAGCAAAAGACTAACTTAAGCCTACAAAAGCTTAATATAAATTAAAAATCATGAAACTCAATTACAATTCATTAACTCAAATGAAAACTTTGAATAATGAAATTAATATATTCAATTCGCCATAAATAGGCAACTTTAGTCTTTAAAATATTTAATAAAATAAATAAGTAATATAGATTTCTTAACTAAACTGACTATCTATGAAGCCTCTAACTGACAAAGATGGAAGTCGGTACAAGACCCACGACCTCCTAACTAAGCTGAAAAGTAAATGAAATCCTCCGAAAATAAGGAGGCTCACCATGGCTAACTTGAACTCTGGAATGTATCAATGAAGCTCTTGTTGATGATCCTGAATACCTTTGTCTGTATCATCAAATGATGCAGGACAAATGACTCAGTATATAGAATGTAAGGGGAATTCTAAAGTATAACATAAGCTTGAAACTCGAATAAAAAGGATACATACTTACCTCTTTTCAAATCAACTCAAATCAAGAATAAAATATTCAACTCAAGGATTAGATACTAAACTTCAAATATATGATACTCGATTCAATGAAGCCTAAATAAACTCAATGTACTCAACTTAAGGTACTCAACTCGAAATACTTAACTCTTGATACTTAACTGAACTCATTTCGATATAAAGCAGTTTAAAACAAGTGCAATATAAAGAAAAGTTGTTTGAAAACATGATATCAACTCTGTGTATACATCAAGGATACAACATAACTCAAAGATGTATATGAAAATACAATTAACTGATGTATATAAAAATACAATAACTTCTGTGGGAGCTTCTCTAACCGACAACCATCACTTAAGAGCTACAGTGATTATATAACGTTACTCGGCCCACGGTGCCCGACCATCCTAACCTTGTCAGGGTATAGGACCTGAACTGCCTAATGGATCCACTAGTAAACTGTGAAAAGAAATAATCTAAAAGTATGATCTTTTTCTACCCATGATGACTACATGGTTTATGGGGGTTGTGAGTTATCTGAACTCTCCCCCATGTCGGTGCTCAATACTACTCCAAAAAATATACTGATTCTTATGTTTAAAAACATATTGATTCTGTGATTTGAGATTAGTGCTCAAAACTTAGCTTTAAAAAGCTCTCTTGGAAATCATAGTTTCCTCTTTCTTTTACTGAAACTAGCCATAGATTCTGTGGAAGACTAACTCCCTTTTTTTCTCAAAAGTTTAAAAACATTTTGTTTAAACTCTTAAGGATTACTTAGTTTCCTTATAACTCTTGAGAACTGAAATCAACTTGGTACTCTTTGGTTACTTGAAACTTTAACTCTTAGATATACTTAGTTCCCTTATAACTTTTGAGAATTCAACTCAACTCTTTACTCTTTCTTTACTAGAACTTTAAGTCTTCAAAACAAAGTGAAAACTTTTGGTGAAAGACTTTAGAGAACTTTATAACTTTACTTTGACTTGCTTCTTCACTTCTAGACTTGATTTTTAACTTCCTTGAATTGAAGCATGGATTCAAGGTTCATGATCTCATGTTTATGAATGAATTCATGATGTTCAACTTGTAGGGTTCATGTGGAGATATGAGCATGAACTACTCAACTCAAGGATTCAAAGACACTTTTTATCTCAAGGTTGTTTGACGTATAGATTTTGACCGAGCTTTGACAATTTTACTCTTTTTTATATAAATTTCTTCTTATTAATAAATATTATATAAAAAAACTCATTAAACAAGTACTTTAAAAGTAAATTAACAGAAAGACTTATTTTTTGAAACCAACAAAGATCAAAGTCTTCAACTAAGCTAACCCACATTTTCACCAAATATTAACTCTTTATCTCTATTGGACCTTACCAATTCACGTAAATTTTTCCCCACAATAACCCATCATTTTTCGACAACAATATCTTCAAATAGAAGACAAAATTGAACTTCCCAAGAAAGAAATTCGATAAGAACGATAAGATTTTGTTCTATTTAAACATTTACACAAGCGAAGAAGAAACATGATCCAACGAATAAAGATAAATCATTGAAAATTAGATCTAAACATTCATATATAAGGGTAAATTTGTCAAATCTAAATTAATTTATATTTATTTAAATAGGTTTAAAGAATGGTTACAAGAAAATGTAAAAAAGGGAGGTAGACGTAATATCTTAAACCACAGGGAAGGTGAGTGTTATAGAGCGAAGCCTGGAGGGAGGTCTCTGAAATTATCTCTACTTATTAAGTTTTTGTTTCAAGTAAAAGTATAAATATATAAATAAAAATATTAACCTAATTATTTTGAATTTGAACTCTTTTTAATTTTAAATTTTAATATTATATTATATTTTTTAATTAATTATTATTGGTCCACGACCGACCCTACCTATATTTCTCAAGCCCATCAAATCAACAGGCTTATTCGGCCGGGCTAAAAAACCCTTTTCTTAAATGGGCTCCAAAAATCTTAGCTCGACCCTATTAAATCTCGAGTTAGGCCAGGCCTGCCCAACGGGCCTAGCCGATATTGAAGGCTCTATTTGGTATTCCTACAAAGATTATTTTGTTTATTTGTTTAATTTTAATTTATTTTAATTTTCTTTGGTACTCCAACAAGGATTCTTTGATTAATTTATCTAATTATAATTTATACCTACACTAAATAATATTATTGAAATTTCAGGTATATTAATTTTAACTTTGAAGACTTGAATCGTTTTGTTTATTATCTTTTAAGGTTTTTTTAATGGTTTCAACATTGTATATATTTTATTTTGAATAATGAAATCAATTTTGAGGATTAGGAAATTTCACAATTTTTATTTATGTTTACCTTTTAGAATAATTTAGAAATTGTAACTAAAATATAGGTAAGTTTAAAGTTGTATTTTAGTTAACACATATATATAATTTGGGTTTAATTATTTGAATACTTTATATTAGTTACGTAATTGAAACTATTTATCTTTCAATCTATTCATTTTTATATAAATAATAGGCAGTATATTATAATCGTAGTAAAATAAGTCAAGATAGAAAATGATTTACAAACATTTCATGATCTAAGATAGTGAAAGATGAAAAAAAAAATTCATTACTAAAGGAAAGTATAATACTTTTGAAGGAAAAGAATAGATATTAGAAAAAAAACTATGTTTACATTAAGCTTATTATATTATTAAATTAAATTTAAATTTCATAAAGAGTTCAACTTATTACATTAAATTTACTTTTCTTATTAAAATAAAGAGAATAAATTTAGGATTTTTTTATATAATTTCGAAAATTCTTAAGCGATTTCAAATTACAAAAGATATAAAATTTAAGTACTAATAATAAACTTAATTAAGACTTAAAATTTGATATATTTAGATTAAAGACTATAAAGAATCTTTAGAAATATATTTAGTAATCAACTATTCAAAAAATTAATAATTTAGCAAATTTAACGAGTAATTTTTTATCGCGCAAAGCGCGGCTAAGTTCACTAGTAATTATAATCATTTCAGGCATTTAACAAATTACTTGGTTTTTGAATATATTTCATAGTAAAATCTTTGCATTTAACAAATTTACTACATCAATGTTCTACTTTTTTTTTCTTTTTTTACAAAGTTTTGCAACTTTTTTTAAAAGTCATTGTTCAAGCCTCCTTTAAAATTTTGTATTGATTATGACACTGTTTACTTTTAAAAATAAATTGTAAGCACTATCTCCTAACCTATCGTTAGTGGGAAAGTCAAAAGAATTACGATGTCTAGTTCCAATTTTTAAATTAAACCGACGCGTCCCCGGAAGTACCATCTACCAATTTTTTTAAAAGGAATTATGTGTAGTTATACGTAAATATTCATGTGCCTATATGCAAACTGAATCTTTTAAATCATTGTTATTTTTCTAAGACCGACCTCAAATCAAAATTGTTTCTATGGTGGAGGAGCGCGATTAACAATATCGTGGTATCACCCCTATAAAGAAACAAATATTTTTTTTAAAACAAATTTTCTATTCAAAACTTGCTCAATTTTTTAAAACTTTACTCTCGCACATATTAATTGCCTAATATTTGCAATATTTGTTTATCACATAGATCGTATGCTCAAATAATAAATAATTGAAGTAATCTTAATTGTTTAGTAATTTATTTGGGGTAGCTTAAATAAAAATAAGAGATTTATTGGCTTATCTATTTGTCTATTTTTGTCTCCTTGACTTATCTTTATTTAATTGATTAGTATTTTGTTGTGTTTATTATTTCTATCAACTTTTTTGCATGTTTAAATAATCAATTAAAATAATAACATGAACTACTTGTTCGATTTGTTCATCACATAGTCTCATATATGAAAATAAATAAAAATGAGCTTAATTGTTTATTTATTGCTATCACCTAGCCTTGCATGTTTAAATTAACTAAAATTGAAAATTTAATTGCTTAATATTATGTCATCACTTAGCAAGCATATTAATAAATAATAATGAAGTAACCTTGATCGCTACTTGTAACCCCCACATAGATTGCATGAGACACGGCCGGGACCACCTCGAGGGATGTCTAACACCTTCACCTCGAGGTAATTTGAACACTTACCCTGATCTCTGGCTCGTTGACCTTAGCTAGACTTAGTTAGGTTAGATAGGTGCCCTAACGCGCCTTAATTCGTTAGGTGGCGACTCCAAACTCAAAATCCCAAAAGAGTTGTTAGGTCGTGCACAAAACCCGTTTTTGCGAAAAATGGGGCGCGACAGGGTTCATGCGGAATAATTGGCTACTGTTTTATCGAAAAAATTAATTTTCAAAAAGGAGTTGTTTTATTTTAAAATTTTTAGGAGTCGCCACTTAATTTTTTGAGAAAAAACCAAGAAAAACTTATTTCCAAAACAACTTAAACAGAAAAATTATTTTAGAAATATTTAAATGGGTTCGGGATTCCTATTAGTGTCTTAGGAAGGTGTTAGGCACCTAAGACACTCCGCTTAATACGGTTTTCCAACGATTAACTATTTGACTATTTTTGCGATTTAGAAGTTGAATCTTTATTTAGAAATTACTTAGCCAAACTTTACAAATTTAACATATTTATTATTTACCTTGTAATTTGCGAATTTATTCCAAAATTAAATTTCCTTAAAATTTTATCTAAACAAGTTACAAATTTTGCAACACTTATTGTTTTAGGATTCCGTTAAAGTTGAGACCTTTTAAACTTTAACTCTAAGCGACTTTCAAATTCGAACGTTTTTAAAGTTTCAAAAAAATTTCGTTTCGAGTTTGATAAAGCGAAAGGCGTTCAATGGGGTTTGGAGTTTCTAACCTTCAGCTAACGGCATTCAAAACAAAAAGTAAACAAGTAGCGAAGAGAGATAGAGAGAGAGGGAGAGAGAGAGATTTGGGTCCAAGTTTCGGGTTCTGTTCGCCTTGACCGAAACTTGGTCCCACCTGCCGTTGGGTTTTTAACCCATTTTTACCTGTCTTATCTAAACATACATAACAAAATACAAAAAAAAAAAAAAACAACGAGGCTTATGCCCATTACAAATAAAATACAAAATGTAAAATAAAGAGATTTCTAAATCCGACTCTTCAAATTCCTCAATCTTCATGGCATTTGACCCTCGCATGTTTGTCTTGACTCGATGGAATTTCGAACCTTTACGCTTTTCCTGAATGCAAGGAGAGAAGGGTGTCCCAAAAACGGGCTTCTTCAGGGCAGCGACTGAGACGGGAACGAGCAGGGGCAACGGCTTCCACTCAAACGGAAAATGCGAACACGAGGTGATGGAACACGAATTGCGAAATCGAACCACTCGCCGACCCTATTTGAATTTTCTCCAACCTTCCGTAATATTTTCAGTTCCTCCGAAATTTGCTCACCAAAAAAATCCTCCCTCTATCCGGAAAGAAAAACAAACTTAAATAGATAGGGACACTGGGGTTTCGAGGGGAAGGCGGGCGAAACGATTTTGAATTTCAAAAAAAATCCCTTCATGATTGGGTCAAACTCCTTTTCTGCCAGCTCGACCCCATTTCGACCGAAAGAGAAAAGGAGAATTTGTGGCTGTCGGGGGACTTTCGCGTGGGGTAGGGAGATAAAGAGCGTGGGAGAGCGTAGGAGAGAGAGACGCGACGCGGGAGAGAGGTCGCGTGAGAGAGGGAGACGCGGGCTGCTGGGTTTGTCGCGTCTGTTTCTGGGAATTGCTTTGACGTTGAAATCGCGTGAGGGTGCTGACGTTTTCTGGGAATTATCGTGGGATGGCTTTCCGTTTTGGGGTCTGGGGAACGTGTGGGGGGTGCTGGGAGAAGAAGAGGGAGAGAGAGATCGTGGGAGATGAGGGAGCGTGGGGAGGCGTCTTTTGCTGGGTTTTTTGTCCGTCTGGGAAGTTCTGCTGGGTCGGGCGAATTGGGGAAGAAGAAAGAGGGGAGGGGGCCGGGTCGGATCGGGTCAAGGGAAGTGGGTGCTGGATCGGGTTTGAATTGGGTTGGGTTGGGAATTAGTTTGGTATGGGCTGGGATTAAAATATGGGTTGGGTTTAAAAGAAAGGATTTGGGCCTGGGGATCAATGTTGGGGCTGAATATTGGGTTGAAGTGAGAAATGGGCCACCTGGATATTATTGGATGGGAGGCCCAAATGTGATTCTTCCAAATTAAAGGGAAAAAGAGTTCAATAGCCGATTGATTTAAAACAAACGAATTTGGGTGTAAATTCATTAACGAGCTTATTTACCTAGTAATAAATTTTAAAAATAGCGAATCATGATTTTAAACAAAGATGGAGTGATTACCAAAATTAAAATATTTTGGGATAATTTTCGAATATTCACAAGATATACCGGCTATATACACAACTATGTAAGCATTATATCGTTATATTTTCGCAAAATTATAAAACTAATTAACTTGAATAATTTGAAAAACTCACGAAGCTCGATAATTAATTTATACCAATCGTGGGTCAAAAATTGGGTGTCAACAGCTGTCCCTCATTTTACTTGGGTTGATGCAAGCAACTCGAGGAAAATGAAGTTGACCGAACCAATTTTAACTAACCCCATCATTTTCCAAAGGAAGGATTTGACAAAGGGTTTAGGAATTATGGCCGAACCCTTGAAACGGGTTTCCTACATATCTCAGGCTATATGAGAATTCAGGCCACTTGTAGTTCGATAAGCTTGATTTGCCGCACGATTTGAAAGAATCAAAAGCCACCTCGACACCGAATTATGAAGGTATCGAAATGCTCGAGAATACAATTCGAGAGCGAATGTTGGAATACAGCCGAGTTTTCGACATTGAATCCGCCTACATATCCTTATCTGGAATCAGGCTGCATGTAGTTCAACTCGATCGGTTGAAAAGGAAATCTATTATGCTAGATAACCTTCGGTTTCGGACAAGTGACAAATTAAACAAGTATGAAAAGGAGGCTTGTAACCTCTTAGCCATGAATGTGTACATGGACATAACTTCCAAGTTCTTGGCGTATTGTCACTCAGATTGGAAACTTGCTTCCGATAAGTTGAAACCTCCGGATGCGAGACTGAAACTGACAGAACCCAAGAAAGACCGACATGACTCGAGAGGGGTGGTTCGATCGTGGTGGAAGTCGCTCCTCTGCTCGCGTCCTAAGAGTTTGACATTCCTCTTTGGACTATGTCCCAGTTCGCTGCTAAGAAAAAGTTCCACGTTGTGCTGCATCCTTGTTGATGTCGTCCGCACCTGTGGTTTGGTTTGAGAATTCATCCTCTTGGATGCTCTCGACAAAGATTGAGATAAAAACTTGTTAGCTTAAAAATGCAATTAGGATGAGAGATAGTGTCTTTTTTACCATGTCGACACTTCATTGTTCTCCTCCATATTTGACGTCGACTCGATCGGTCTGACGTACAGCAAATAAAGCTTGTGTCTGGCATTTGCAATATAATCTTCAATCTACTCTTCATTTGATGTTAAAATAAATAAATGATGATATGATGCTGGTATTTCTTTTGACGTTGTCTTTGATACTCTTCATTTGACGGTGAGGCATGAAATCCTCTCGTCGTGCATAAAAATTGACTCGCGATGCATGATTTCCGCTATGCATGATTTTCCGCGATGCATGATTTCTGCGAGGCACAAAGTCTTCTCGCGATGCATAAATTTTGACGAGGCATGAAATCTTCTCGTCGTGCATAAAAATTGACTCGCGATGCATGATTTCCGCTATGCATGATTTCCGCGATGCATGATTTCTGCGAGGCACAAAGTCTTCCCGCGATGCATAAATTTTGACGAGGCATGAAATCTTCTCGTCGTGCATAAAAATTGACTCGCGATGCATGATTTCCGCTATGCATGATTTTCCGCGATGCATGATTTCTGCGAGGCACAAAGTCTTCTCGCGATGCATAAATTTTGACGAGGCATGAAATCTTCTCGTCGTGCATAAAAATTGACTCGCGATGCATGATTTCCGCTATGCATGATTTTCCGCGATGCATGATTTCTGCGAGGCACAAAGTCTTCTCGCGATGCATAAATTTTGACGAGGCATGAAATCTTCTCGTCGTGCATAAAAATTGACTCGCGATGCATGATTTCCGCTATGCATGATTTTCCGCGATGCATGATTTCTGCGAGGCACAAAGTCTTCTCGCGATGCATAAATTTTGACGAGGCATGAAATCTTCTCGTCGTGCATAAAAATTGACTCGCGATGCATGATTTCCGCTATGCATGATCTCCGCGATGCATGATTTCTGCGAGGCACAAAGTCTTCTCGCGATGCATAAATTTTGACGAGGCATGAAATCTTCTCGTCGTGCATAAAAATTGACTCGCGATGCATGATTTCCGCTATGCATGATCTCCGCGATGCATGATTTCTGCGAGGCACAAAGTCTTCTCGCGATGCATAATTTTTGACGAGGCATGAAATCTTCTCGTCGTGCATAAAAATTGACTCGCGATGCATGATTTCCGCTATGCATGATTTTCCGCGATGCATGATTTCTTTTTTTTTTTTTTTTCGAGGTATCAAGTCTTCTCGCGATGCACAACTTTCGGCGAGGCATGAAATCTTCTCGTCTCTGTTGATGATGACGGCAGGACGACCTCCAGGTAATGTATCGTCTTGGTCCATAATAATAATAAAATAACTATCTCCTCTGGGGTAATGCATTGTCCTGATTGACAATGACCATCTTACTTGATATTGTGACGCGAATAGCGCCCTTTACGAAAATCGTAAATTCTTTCTTAAGATTCTGTTTGATTCGCCTTTGATTTCTTCTTGGAGTTCTCCTTATTTATTTATCGGAAGAATTTTGCCAATTTCAAAGCAAAGATGTAAACCTGCATCCACAGAAAAATTGTCAGTTCTAAAGATGTACTGATCTGTGTCGATTTCTTCAGTTGTCTTCTCTTTGTATTGCTATCTCCGGTTGATTTCCCGATCTCCCGACTCTTGATAGATAAGATAAAAATTTATGCCAAACAAATGAAACGTAAAAGGGAAAATTTAAGAGAAATAAAATTTAGAGAAATAGTATCTTATAAGGTCACTGCCAAGTCATGTCATATCAGGCTTAACAAACTTCTTTGGGCTTGACATTGATCATTTGCCGGTGAGTCTTCGGAATCACTCCGGACTTATAGGTAAGGCCTGTAATGAAATTTTGAGGCCATTCTCAAAATTTCTGTCCCAGTTTACTGTCTTACTTATCCTTTCATCGTAACTGAGCAGATTGCGGAATTTTTGAGATCTTCTCAAAAATTCTATCGCAGTCGCAGATCTCGAAACATCTTTATTTTGACTTGCTAAAGAGGAAACTTCTTCTGGAGAATTTTAAGTCCCTCTCAAAATTTTGTTCAAGTTTCTATTGTAAAGAGGAATAGAAATCTTACGAGAGATATGACCGAACCCTTGTGGCGCCTACGTATTCCGTTGAGGCAGGAATTCAGGTCAGACGTAGTTCCTCTTAAAGGTTAACAAGAATAAAATTTACAAAGAAACCGACCGAGGCCGACAAAGGCCGCCTACGTATTTCATTCTTGAGAATTCAGGTCGAACGTAGTTCAGACCGTAAAATTTTGGTCTTTTGTTTTGACTCGTTAAAAAAAGTCCAACTTCAAATGAATTTTTGAGATCCTCTCAAAAATTCTGTCCCAGTTTCCATTATGAAGAGAAATGGAAATCTTACTGTGTGTATGACCGAGCCGTTGTGGCGCCTACGTATCCCATTGGAGCAGGAATCAGGTCAAACGTAGTTCAGCCGTAAAATTTTTTAAAGGGGGTAAATGGGGTGACCGAAGCCGACATAGGCCGCCTACGTATCTCATTCTTGAGAATTCAGGTCATACGTAGTTCGTTACAAGAGGGATAAGAATTCAATTTGAACAAATACAAGTAAACAGAATGATTACAAGAAAATGATAGAAAATGCAAAACTAAACTTCACGCGTAGTATCTCTTGACAGCATCTGAGTTGATAGGCTTGGGCCATACAGTGCCATCCATCTCGGATAGGACTAAAGCACCTCCAGATAGTACTTTGCGAACCATGTAAGGACCTTGCCAGTTTGGTGCGAATTTTCCTTTGTACTCGTCTTGATGAGGAAAAATACGCTTAAGGACCAACTGACCCACTTCAAAATTTCTGGCTCTTACTCTTTTGTGAAAAGCGCGAGTCATTCTGTGTCTATACAACTGGCCATGGCAGACGGCGACCATCCTCTTCTCATCAATCAAAGCTAACTGATCAATCCGTTTGCTAACCCACTCAGCATTACTTAGCTCAGCTTCCTGGATGATCCTTAGTGACGGTATCTCGACTTCAACAGGTACGACTTCTTCGGTTCCATATACTAGCAAGTATGGAGTAGCCCCAGTCGATGTTCTGACCGTTGTTCCATATCCTAGTAGAGCATATGGCAATATTTCATGCCAACCTCGCTGTTTGTCAATCATTTTCCTCAGGATTTTCTTGATATTCTTGTTGGCGGCCTCTACAGCTCCGTTCATTTGAGGGCGATAAGCGGTTGACCTTCGGTGAATAATCTTAAATTGTTCACATATCTCTTTCATCAAATGACTGTTGAGATTTGTACCATTATCAGTGATGATGGATTCTGGGACTCCAAATCGGCATATCAGTTTGTTGCGGACAAAGTCGGCCACCACTTTCTTGGTTACCGATTTGTAAGAGGCTGCTTCCACCCATTTGGTGAAATAATCAATGGCAACCAAGATGAATCTGTGTCCATTAGAAGCGGATGGCTCTATAGGACCAATTACATCCATTCCCCAAGCTACAAATGGCCAAGGTGAGCTCATAGCATTAAGCTCGTGAGGTGGCACTCGTATCAAATCCCCGTGCACTTGACATCTGTGGCATTTTTGCATGAATCTGCAACAGTCATTCTCCATGGTCATCCAGAAGTACCCAGCTCGTATGATTTTCCTTGCCAAAGTGAGCCCATTCATATGTGTACCACACACTCCGGCATGTATCTGTTCAATAAGCCTCATAGCTTCAACAGCATCCACACATCTTAGAAGACTCAAATCTGGAGTTCTCCTATATAGGACTTCTCCATTTAGGAAGAAATTGAGAGCCATACGGCGTATCGATTTCTTTTGATTGGTCTTAGCGTCCTCAGGATAAGTCCCGGACTCCAAATACCTCTTTATGTCAAAGTACCAAGGCAAACCGTCTGGTTCTGATTCGATATGTGAACAATGGATTGGATGTTCCTTCAGCTCTATATCCAGTGGGTCGATGTAATCTGTATCCGGATGTTTAATCATCGAAGCGATGGTGGCAAGAGCATCGGCCAATTCATTCTGTATTCTGGGCGTATGTCTGAACTCGATCTTGCGAAACCTTTTGCACAGCTTCTGCACATACTGTACATAAGGTATAATCTTCGGGTTCTTCACAGCCCATTCACCTTGAACCTGACGAATCAAAAGGTCTGAATCCCCAATGACCAATAACTCGTAAACATTCATGTCGATGGCCATTTTCAGACCAAGAATACAAGCTTCGTATTCGGCCATGTTGTTGGTGCAATTAAATCGGAGCTTAGCTGCTATGGGATAGTGTTGACCAGATTCTGACACTAAGACTGCTCCGATACCTTTACCTTGATGATTTGCCGCTCCGTCAAAGAATAATCTCCAACCTGGATAAACTTCAGAGATATCTTCACCCACAAATGACACTTCTTCATCGTGAAAATATGTCTTGAGAGGTTCATACTCTTCATCAACGGGGTTTTCCGCAAGATGATCAGCCAAAGCTTGTGCTTTTATTGCCTTCTGAGTCACGTACACGATGTCAAACTCACTCAATAGCATTTGCCATTTAGCTAACTTCCCGGTCGGCATCGCTTTCTGGAAAATATACTTCAACGGATCCATCCTGGAGATAAGATATGTAGTATACGATGACAGATAGTGTCTCAGCTTCTGGGCAAGCCACGTCAGAGCACAGCATGTTCTTTCCAGCAGAGTGTAGCGAGACTCGTACGGAGTAAATTTCTTGCTGATGTAGTAGATTGCCCTTTCCTTCTTCCCTGTCTCGTCGTGTTGACCCAGTACACATCCAAATACACTATCTGAAACTGACAAATACAGTAGCAAAGGACTCCCTTCTCGTGGAGGAACCAGTACTGGTGGGTTAGACAAGTAGCTCTTGATAGCATCAAAAGCGGTCTGGCACTCTTCAGTCCACTTAGTCGGGGCATCTTTCTTCAACAATTTGAAAATAGGTTCACACACTACTGTTGATTGCGCTATAAACCGGCTGATGTAGTTTAATCTCCCCAAGAAACTCATTACTTCTTTTCTCGTCTTTGGGGGAGGTAACTCCTGAATTGCTTTAATCTTGGAAGGGTCAAGCTCAATACCTCTTCTGCTGACTATAAATCCCAACAATTTCCCTGCAGGGACTCCAAAAGCACATTTGGCGGGATTTAGCTTCAGGTTGTACCGACGCAAACGTTCAAAGAATTTCCTCAGGTGTGTCACATGATCCGAACTCTCGCGGGATTTAATTATGACGTCGTCCACGTATACTTCAATTTCCTTGTGAATCATGTCATGAAAGATAGTCGTCATGGCTCTCATATAAGTGGCACCGGCGTTCTTGAGGCCGAACGGCATTACCCTGTAGTGATACACACCCCAAGGTGTGATGAATGCCGTTTTTTCTGCGTCTTCTTCATCCATCAAGATTTGGTGATAACCCGCGTAACAATTTACAAATGACTGCATCTCATGTTTGGCACAGTTATCAATCAGAATATGGATATTTGGCAACGGAAAATTATCCTTTGGACTAGCCTTGTTGAGATCCCTGTAATCGACACAAATCCTGATCTTTCCATCTTTCTTGGCGACCGGAACGACATTTGCCAACCAGGTGGGATATTGCGTTACCTCTACCAATCGAGACTCTATCTGCTTGGTGATTTCCTCCTTAATCTTCAAACTCAATTCAGGCTTGAATTTTCGAGTTTTTTGTTTCACCGGCTCGAACCCTGGGTTGATAGGTAGCTTATGAGATACGACATTGGTACTCCACCCTTGCATGTCAGCGACTTCCCAAACGAACACATCATTGTATTCGGCAAGTAAATAAATCAGGCTCTCTTTCTGAGTCTCATTCAGGTGGGTGCTGATCTTAACCTCTTTGACGCATTCCGAATCTCCCAAATTCACCGTCTCTGTTTCTTCCAGAATCGGTTTATGTTGATTCTCGAACTGTCGGAATTCTTCTGCTATATAATCCGGTTCCCTACTTTCTTCGTCGTAGTCGTCGACCTTGTCATCTTTTGTCTCATTTTGTTCATTTAGCCCATGACATGACATGACATTAGCGGGTCTGTAACTTATGTTACTGAAATTATAAACAGACAAAATTAGGAGAGTAAAGTATGACAAACAACTGAATAAGTAAAGTCAAAATAAAGAGGCTTAAAACAAAATGCAAACTTCGGGCATGACATGGAGCCATGTTGCCTTTCGAACGTCACAAAATAATTCAAAACTTAAACAATTTAGAAAATGTAAAAATGGCGGGTCTTGGGTATCCTCCGGACAACCACCGATTTTGGTGTACATAAAATAAGTCTTTTCTACCGAAGAGTTCGGGACATCAGGATCGGCGTGGAAGTCCAATTCTGCAGCACCTCCCCTGGTTCAGCATCACGAATACCAGCTGACTCAACCTCCTCCTCGACAATAGCATTGATCTCTTCGAAGAGGTCACAGATTCCTTCCCCAAAGTCTTCAGGCTCGACACACTTCCTGATTGGAAAGGATTGATACAGAAACGGGATCGGCTTAGCCAACTCTTGACCTATTTTCTTCTTCATCTTCATGTCGTCATCTGTGGGGATGTAACCCAAACCATATTTGGATCCTTTAAGAAAGGCCGGAATAGGCTCAATAGTTCCTTGGGAATCTCTTCCCAATCCGAAACCTGGCTCGAACCCATTCTGCAGCATCACCGTGGCTATCATTTTGTGTACGGCTGGCATGGGGTTTCGCGGGGCCAAATCCTCATTGGTGGCTTTCACCAGCTCCACCGTGTAAAAGTCTGCGCCTTGCGGCATCTCATCAATGACCGACACCTGTTTGCCCGAGCGACTTCCCTCGCCGTGAATCACTAACTCTTCATTTTTCCATACAAGCTTTATCATTTGATGGAGAGTAGAGGGGACGGCTCCAGCCATGTGGATAAACGGCCTTCCTAAAAGAAGGTTGTAGCTAGTGTCTATGTCCAATACTTGGAATTTCGCACTGAACTCTGCGGGGCCCATTTGAAGGGTCAAAGTTACTGCCTCCAATGTGTCTCTTTGCACTCCATCAAACGCTCTTACATTGACCTGGTTTTGCTCCAGACTCCCCAGGTCAAAATTCAGTTGCCTCAACGTCGACAGTGGGCAGATATTCAAACCGGATCCATCATCTATCAAAACACAGTTGACAACTTTTCCACGACATATCACGGTAATGTGCAGTGCTTTGTTGTGGGTTCTTCCTTCGACTGGCAACTCATCGTCACAAAAGCTGATCCGGTGCCCCCGAATGACTTGATGAATTATGGCAGCCACGTTGTCACTACTTGTACCTGAGGGTACATATGTATCATCAAGAGCTTTCATTAAGGCCTGCCTGTGGGATTGAGAGCTCATTAGCAGGGCCCACACGGAGATCTGAGCCGGAGTCTTCTCTAAATGTTTGACGATGGAATAGTCCTTCGGTTGCATCCTTCTCCAGAACTCTTCTGCTTCCCCCTCGCTTATCGGCCTCTTAGTATGGTCCTTCTTCTGTCCTCCGAGAGCAAGCTCATCAGGAGTGTAGCACCTTCCGGACCTGGTCATGCCTTGGGCCACAGCAGTTTCAATTACAAATTAAGGCTTGACGAGAGTTTCTGAAGGCACCAAGGCAACAGCCTTTGCGGGTGTCAGAATAACAAACTTTCTCTTTTCCTTGACGCTTAAAGAAGCGACAACCCTTTCCAAGTCCTCATGCACAATAGGAGTAATCATCTTTGTTTCACACCCGTCTTCATCCGTCTCAATCATATTAACGTTGCTACCTCCATGATCCGGCAACGGATTTGTGTTGACGTTTGGCGCCGCCGGCTGAAGAGAAACTACCTCCTGATCGATCAGGTCTTGGATTCTGTGCTTAAGGTTGATGCAATCTTCCGTGTCATGTCCAACACTGTTGGAATGATAAGCACATCTTTGATCTGGCTTGTAGAACCTTGAGTTGACATCCATGGACTTAGGTCCCACAGGGTGGAGGTATCCATCTGCGGCTAGCCTCTCAAATAGTTTGGTCCGGCTTTCGGCAAGTGTGGTAAATTTCCTCGAAGGCCTTTTTTCAAATATCAAACGGGAAGGATCATAACTACTTTGCTGAGGGGGAGGTACCTGCTGATAATTTCGAGTATTCGGACGAGGAGCTTGCCTTCGAGGATAAGGGTATGCCTGGTAATTTGGTACTGGAGCTAGGTAGTTCGGGAGGGGGTTCTGATATAACGGAGCTTGGACTTGATAAATGGGCGGAGGTGCTTGGTAGCTCGGCTGTATATTGGCACAATTGGGAGCAATATTCGGATAAGGGTAATCTGCGTATATGGGAGAAAACTTTTGGAGATTTGGGGGTGGGCTTTGGTATGATGAAATTTGAGCATTCGGATAGGTGGGGGCAGTATTGTGGTTATGAGGATGATTGGATTGTGAGTAGTAGGATCGGGAGGGCCTGGAATGATCTCGGGAGTGTGACGGGTCTCTAGGGGTTTTTCCTCCCCCATACGAGACAGCAGCAACTTCCTCTCTTCTCTTCCTTATCAATCCTGAAGACCCAGGTGACGCGGATACACGGGCTATTTTCCCCGATTTCAAACCATCTTTGATAGTCTCGCCAACTTTGACTATCTCAGCGAATTTAGCTCCGACTAGCAACATGATTCGATCATAGTACTCTGGTTCCTGTACCCGCACAAACACTTCCACAATCTCTTTCTCGGTCATGGGCGGCCTTACCCTCGCGGCTTCTTTCCTCCATCTGTAGGCAAATTCTCTATAGCTTTCAGTTGGTTTTTGCTTCATCTTCTCTAGAGAATACCGATCGGGAACTATTTCGACATTGTAGGAGAATCGGTCAACGAAATCTTTAGCCAACGCATTCCAATTGGGCCACTGTCTGGTTTCGTGTGAAGAAAACCACTCGAGAGCCTCTCCACATAGACTTCGGCTGAAAAGCCGCATCAACAAAGCCTCATCCCTGCCAACTCCCACGAGTTGGTCACAATATGCTCTCAAATGCGCCATAGGGTTGCCTATTCCCCCAAAGGTGTCAAACTTTGGAATTTTAAACCCTTCGGGAAGGTTCAAATCTGGGTGGATGCACAATTCTGCATAACTGAGTCCGACGACGTCTGGGATGCACTGTAGTTCTTTCATAGCTTTTTTGATTTCCTCCTTTATATCAATTTTTACTTCTTCTTTTGCCTTCCATTCTCTTTCCTGCTCTTCATAGTGATCCAACTCAGAACCGTGCACCTCGTGCTCGGTAGGAACGGGAATTTGGAAGGTGGCTCTTTTTGGGAGGGGTGGAGCTATAGAAGGACTTGGGACGTTTTGGGTGGTCTGGTAGTTCTGTGGGTAAGCCTGAGGATTGGTGTTCTGGTTTAAATGTTGATAAGGTATTTGGGGATTGAAGGCAGTTTGAGTTTGGTTTTGATTTTGTGGTGGTGGAGCAGTTTGAGTGTTCTGAGGATAGGGTGGCATTTGAGGGTGGTTATTTGGAAGAAGTGGAGGAGTTTGGTAAGATACAGAAGCATATTGGGGATGTTGGGTTGTTAAATCTATCACAGATGGATTATGCACAGGTGTAGAAGACTGGTTCTGAGTCGGATCCATGTTTGCTGAAGGGAAGTAGGCCGGAGGTCTTGTATCAGCAATATTATCACCAAATCCAGGTGGAGGCGCATCCTGTCTCCGTTGCATTTCGACTTTCATTTCAGCAATCTCTCGCATTAGTTGCATGATCAGTTCGTTCTGTTCCACTAAGGTGGGCTGAGCCACCACAACATCAGTAAGACGCGCTTCGTCGTTGTGGTCACCCATAACTTTCTTTCCTTTGTCTGAATTGGGTCTAGGGAAGGAATCTGTAGGACCTTTCGATCTGGTGAAGTAAGGATGATCTGCCAGCTTTGATCGACACAGACCAGTTAACAGGTACCTGAGAAGTGAAACAACTCAAAGGCAGATTTGTTAGTGCATATTCGGGGTACAAAAATGCATAATATCACATAGAGAACAGATAAACACACAAGTTGCTTTGTTTGAGGATATCTTTATCCCACGAATGAGAACTGGAAAACATTTTTTATTTTTATTTTATTTTTTTTTTCAACAAGCAGGAGTTTGCTCTTTTTTTTTTGTGAGAAACTTGAGACTCGAAAATTTTGGTCGGACATCTTGCAATAGTGGCTTATGTATATTTTTTGGAAACTTCTGGCTAGGAGTGGGGTTTACGATATCCTCATTCATAGCAACAGAACACATAATCAGTTAAACACACATATGTACATGCATATCGCGTCCTAAAACATATAGGGGGACCCTTTTGTGCCAAGGGTAGGCCTAGCGCATTCGAATGATGTACGTGTGAATTTGAACCAAATAAACAATTCCCCCCAAAATAACATTCACTAATGAATAATAATGTTTGCACAAAGGGAAACAAATATTAAAGACAAACCCACGCAGGGGCAATTCGAAAGTACAACAATAACAGGCCCACGCAGGGGCGAAGTTCACTATGCTGCTCCAGATGATCCTGCTCCATCGACGTCACTCTGAAATTTGTATTGCTGAAACATGTGCCTTAGTATCAGCAGAAAACCTTCACCCAGACGTCCTTTGTCTTCCAAGTTTTCGTATCGCATTCTCTCGATTTTCTCTTTGATCCAGTTATCAAAATCATCATAACCACGTCTCAGTCTTTCAACTTCTCGAGTCACCTTCTCAAGAGCGTCTTGATTTTCTGCAAACTTAGCGTACACCTCCTTGGTCTCTTCTTTTATCTTTCGTAGCTCGGCCACTGCTTTGGCTTCTCTTTCTGTTATACTGTGAAAGTTACGTGGAGTTTGAAAGGAGACGTTTTGTATGTCCTTTTTGAGCCATTCTTTGTAACCTTCGTCGTACCCCGCATTGAAGCGGTCAGGTTCGATGGTGTCCTTATTCATACGTTTAGCGCATTTCCATTCTCTGAACATTTCAAACGCGTCGTGAACTCTATCATCTCCAATATCGTACACATAAGCGCCATAGTACGCTTCTTTGGGTATAGTTTGTCTTCTTCCGAACTGCCGCAAGACTCGAAATGGTGCGTAAGGGCGAATTCCCCAAATGCCTGGTAGAGGAAGCACAATATTTCTACGACTTCCCACGATGACTTCTTTGGATATAAAACGGTTGAGCATCCATTGGAGGTCTTCTTCTCCTAATTCGGAGAAAATTTGGGCCCATTTCCCCTTTGTCCTCCGATTGTTCATATTTGCCCAATACAAACGGTCATTCAAATCCTTAAGGGTATTTTTGTTGTCGAGGGTATGTAACTCCTGAGTCCCAGCACCCTTTATTAAGTGGCTGAGGATCCACCACTGGAGGAGTAAATTACATCCTTGAAAGTATCGGTGTCCCTCTTTACACTTTCCCAAGGCTCGATACATGTCGGACAGGATGACCGGAGCTATAGGATAGTATCTTGTTATCCCCTGGTTTTCATATCCTTTGAACAAAGTGTGGACGAGTGTTATGACTCGGGTATTGATACTCAAACTCGGACCATGAGGGAAGACCATTGTTCCCAATAACGCCACAGCAAATGCCAGGGGACGGATCTCGTTCCATTCTCCGTAGGAGATCTTGAACTCTCGATTGTATGTGACGTAGAAGCTCGCATGCCCAAATCGGATATAAAGGTCCTTCAATGCTACATGGGATTCCTGGCACCAGTATGCAAAGTCCTTTCTCAACCCAAACCAGTTTGTAATATTATCTACGGAAGGTTTATTGGGGATGAAGATGTCTTCTTGCTTTCTTGTTCTTCTTTCTATTCCGGTGCCCACGGTGTCTATACAGTCTCTTATTTCCTCCAAAGTTGGGGTAATTTCGGCAGTTCCAAACCGAAACACCATCCTCCGGTTATCCCAATATCCCGTGAGTACCTCAATCAGTTCTGGCCAACCATTCATATTGATCAGTTCTGTCAATGCACCTACGTATTTGTTAAGGGTCCTTCTGTGATCTCCATCCAAATCATTATACCACATTGTGAGTTGAGGTGGCGCTGAGATGACCATGTCGAACTTCGAGAAACGATCCATATCTGTAAAAAAGAAACCAATTATATTTCTCCCCTCCCCAAAACTGGTTTTCACACGTACATTATTCGAATGTCAAACAATATGATGTGTCGCGAGGTCGAAGACCTTAGACACGATTTTGGTATTTTTTTTCTACTAAATGAGCTTAATACACCTTGGGTATTAAGCTTTCTTAGGCTAATGCTTAATTTGGTTTTGGTTCCGCTCTATCTTAGGCTTTCTAGAATAGTTTTCAATTTGACGGTTACCCGAGTCGGACAAACATCGGGGTGAAGCTACCAAACAAACGTCGGATGACCACATTCCAACTAATTGTTTGATACTTCCAAATGAATTCTTGGGGTATATCTGAGAGAAGTCGCGGTAAGCCGCGTAACTTCCGTTTCCTAATGCAATCTATTTGCCATTTGGCGGAAGTTATGCCTTGAGAACAATGCAAATTTTCAAAAACTAAAGCTTTAAACAATTTAGACAAGTAAACAGTTATCACAAATAGTCAAACGAGTTAACCTTAAGGTTAGAATCCTCCAAATAGTCCCCAGCGGAGTCGCCATTTCTGTTTTATCGAAAAAATTAATTTTCGAAAAGGAGTTGTTTTATTTTAAAATTTTTAGGAGTCGCCACTTAATTTTTTGAGAAAAAACCAAGAAAAACTTATTTCCAAAACAACTTAAACAGAAAAATTATTTTAGAAATATTTAAATGGGTTCGGGATTCCTATTAGTGTCTTAGGAAGGTGTTAGGCACCTAAGACACTCCGCTTAATACGGTTTTCCAACGATTAACTATTTGACTATTTTTGCGATTTAGAAGTTGAATCTTTATTTAGAAATTACTTAGCCAAACTTTACAAATTTAACATATTTATTATTTACCTTGTAATTTGCGAATTTATTCCAAAATTAAATTTCCTTAAAATTTTATCTAAACAAGTTACAAATTTTGCAACACTTATTGTTTTAGGATTCCGTTAAAGTTGAGACCTTTTAAACTTTAACTCTAAGCGACTTTCAAATTCGAACGTTTTTAAAGTTTCAAAAAAATTTCGTTTCGAGTTTGATAAAGCGAAAGGCGTTCAATGGGGTTTGGAGTTTCTAACCTTCAGCTAACGGCATTCAAAACAAAAAGTAAACAAGTAGCGAAGAGAGATAGAGAGAGAGGGAGAGAGAGAGATTTGGGTCCAAGTTTCGGGTTCTGTTCGCCTTGACCGAAACTTGGTCCCACCTGCCGTTGGGTTTTTAACCCATTTTTACCTGTCTTATCTAAACATACATAACAAAATACAAAAAAAAAAAAACAACGAGGCTTATGCCCATTACAAATAAAATACAAAATGTAAAATAAAGAGATTTCTAAATTCGACTCTTCAAATTCCTCAATCTTCATGGCATTTGACCCTCGCATGTTTGTCTTGACTCGATGGAATTTCGAACCTTTACGCTTTTCCGGAATGCAAGGAGAGAAGGGTGTCCCAAAAACGGGCTTCTTCAGGGCAGCGACTGAGACGGGAACGAGCAGGGGCAACGGCTTCCACTCAAACGAAAAATGCGAACACGAGGTGATGGAACACGAATCGCGAAATCGAACCACTCGCCGACCCTATTTGAATTTTCTCCAACCTTCCGTAATATTTTCAGTTCCTCCGAAATTTGCTCACCAAAAAAATCCTCCCTCTATCCGGAAAGAAAAACAAACTTAAATAGATAGGGACACTGGGGTTTCGAGGGGAAGGCGGGCGAAACGATTTTGAATTTCAAAAAAAATCCCTTCATGATTGGGTCAAACTCCTTTTCTGCCAGCTCGACCCCATTTCGACCGAAAGAGAAAAGGAGAATTTGTGGTTGTCGGGGGACTTTCGCTTGGGGTAGGGAGAGAAAGAGCGTGGGAGAGCGAAGGAGAGAGAGACGCGACGCGGGAGAGAGGTCGCGTGAGAGAGGGAGACGCGGGCTGCTGGGTTTGTCGCGTCTGTTTCTGGGAATTGCTTTGACGTTGAAATCGCGTGAGGGTGCTGACGTTTTTTGGGAATTATCGTGGGATGGCTTTCCGTTTTGGGGTCTGGGGAACGTGTGGGGGTGCTGGGAGAAGAAGAGGGAGAGATAGATCGTGGGAGATGAGGGAGCGTGGGGAGGCGTCTTTTGCTGGGTTTTTTGTCCGTCTGGGAAGTTCTGCTGGGTCGGGCGAATTGGGGAAGAAGAAAGAGGGGAGGGGGCCGGGTCGGATCGGGTCAAGGGAAGTGGGTGCTGGATCGGGTTTGAATTGGGTTGGGTTGGGAATTAGTTTGGTATGGGCTGGGATTAAAATATGGGTTGGGTTTAAAAGAAAGGATTTGGGCCTGGGGATCAATGTTGGGGCTGAATATTGGGTTGAAGTGAGAAATGGGCCGCCTGGATATTATTGGATGGGAGGCCCAAATGTGATTCTTCCAAATTAAAGGGAAAAAGAGTTCAATAGCCGATTGATTTAAAACAAACGAATTTGGGTGTAAATTCATTAACGAGCTTATTTACCTAGTAATAAATTTTAAAAATAGCGAATCATGATTTTAAACAAAGATGGAGTGATTACCAAAATTAAAATATTTTGGGATGATTTTCGAATATTCACAAGATATACCGGCTATATACACAACTATGTAAGCATTATATCGTTATATTTTCGCAAAATTATAAAACTAATTAACTTGAATAATTTGAAAAACTCACGAAGCTCGATAATTAATTTATACCAATCGTGGGTCAAAAATTGGGTGTCAACAGCTACATAACTACAAGGAACTAATTATTTCAAACTCTTCTCATTCTCTTACATACTTCCTCCATATTAGCTCAAATAATTAATTGATCTTGAAAATTCATAATTGAACTCAAAAGTTTCTTGAACTCTACTCTTAACTATCTCTTGAATATGAGTTATGAATTCAATACAGAATACACATATTTACCACATTTCACCTATCTTTCATAATTGATACATTAATAAACAGAATTAACTCAAAATCAACATGATACTTTATAATATTCACTCGATTCAATTTTCTTTTTTCGTATGGACCTTACAATCAAGTGATTTTCTAGAAGTTTCTCAAAATTCCTTTGTCCCACATCAATAAATCTCTTTATTTCTTACCATTTAGGGTTCTATAAATATAAATTCTATAATTATTGAACCCCATTCAGTTCATTCAAGCACAGACCGGAAAGATGATTTTAGCACAAAAACAATTTTCTTGAAAAGGGAACTTTAGGAATAAGTCCATCGTGAAGTCTGCTACTCTTTTTCATCGTCTTGTTTTCGAGTTGTTCAAGTTAAGGTGGAATCAATCTTCGTCACTTGTTGTTGTCCCGAAAAAGGTAATATTCCTTAATTTCATTATTTTGTTTGTTAAATATGCTAGAGAATTCACTATTAGTTGGTTTAGTGTTCTTCTGAGAAATGTATTTATTTTCTTTATCCCATTCCCTATTTTTAGATTTAATTTTTTTGGTTTCCCATTCGGTATTCGGTATCCACATTGGAGCCTAGCTAAATTCAGATTAGCGCCGGAAAGTCTCACATTGGGGGTAAAGCGCTCCCTAACAACCGTACCCAAGGGGGATCGAACCTGAAACCTCTTGGTTAAGGATGAAAAAGTACTTACCAGTCTACGACAACCCTTGTTGAGCCTCATTGGGTTCGGACTAGTCGCATTTGTTATAAACACTTTACCCCCCAAATGTAGGACTTCGCAACGCGAATCTGTATTTAGTCACGATCTAATGTAGGTACTGGACACCGGGTGGGAAACAAAAAAAATAGAATTTGATCGTAGAAAAGATGAAAAACAAATGCCCCCTCTTTCTTCGGAACTTGGACTCAATCCACATCCCTTGCTTGAACCTTCTACACTGAACTCAATTCAATAAAGTTTTTCTGTCTGATAGGTGCTATATATAGTGGGCAATTCACCTACTAATCGACATTCTAGAAGCAACTTCTTTATTCTATTGGCTATCGATTTTGAGTCTTATTTATCTAAAATAATCTATAAGAAAATTACTACCGCTATCAGCTGTGACCCAGAATATAAATAAATAAAACTCAAAGAATTTTCAAAGTTAGTCAAATATTTTTAATCTGCCAATCAATCGCACGCTTAGTGAATAGTGTTTGTTATACTATGATGATCTATTAGAAATTCATATATAGCTAATTTACTTTCTTTCAATTTTATTCAATTTATATGATATAATAAAATTTCGAGATTCAAATAAAAAAATATTTGATTGTGATTTATTCATATTATCCTCTAAATATTTTAAACTATCAATTTTGTGACTTATTATAGTACTTGTTACTTAATTTTTTAAATACGTTTATTATTTTTCAAAACCCTTATAAGATCATAGTTCTGAATGCACCGTCAAAATAAAAAAATCTAAATCATGTTAATAAATTGAGATCACCCTACTATCAAGGGTTCATCCAAACCCATTCGATAAAAATATTACTGTTTATATATTGTTAAAATTATTTATATATATATATAATAGATATTGAATTTCTTGTGTAGCTTTTCGAATATTGAACCTCTTATTAAAAATTTTAGTTCACTAATTAGTATTGGTGGACAAAATAAGAGGAGAAAAGGCCAAAACAAGCGGTACAACAGAAATTATACTGCAAGCAGTCTTTTTTGCACTCCACTAAGCTGTACTGTACCTTCTTCAGCAAGGCGTCTCTCTCTCTCTATCAAATTCTCAAATTCCTTATACAATTCTCTTCTTCTCTTTCACTTTTACGTTTTGTCATTTGGGTGACTCGTTTTTCTTTGGGTTTTTTCGGAGTTGTTAGAACATTTGGTTAAAGGTATATATAGTCATCATTAGCTCTCTCCCATGCATACGTATTTCTCCATTTTGTTCTCCGTTAATGGTTGTGTAGCTGTAATATGTACATGGGTCATATTAGGATTTTCAAAGTTTTTAGTGTTTGTGTTTATCTGTGAGTACCACCTCGGTTCTTCGATGTACTCTTTTTTTTTTCAAGGCAATGTAATGGGTGTTGTGCTTTGTGTTTATAGCTGTGTATTTGTAATCTATACAATGGGTCTCATTCAGATTGTTTGTTTGTTTGTTTGTTTATGTATACAAATAAACAATGCTCTCTTCCTCTGTTTCTTGCATTTACTCTGTTTTTTTCAGGCAAAAGGACCAGTGTTTGTGCTCTAGATTTCAGTTTTTTTGAATATTCAGACTTTTATTGTTGTTTATTTACGTACTATATATACTGAACAATGCTTTTTCTCTGTTTTTTTCACCTAAAAAATGAATGGGGTATCTGTGCTCTAAATCTTCATTTTATATCATTGTATGCCTCTTTATTTGTTATCTGTACAAGGGTCAGATTCAGATTTTTGCTGCTGTTTATGTGTGTTTAGTTTCACCGTCTATGCGTGTATTTCAATAACTCTGTTTTTCATCCATAACCGAAGAATGGATATTTGATTCTCAATTTTCGCTTATACTTGAGCCAAATTCAGAAAATTTGCTTTGTTCATGTTCATTTTTACCATCTAAGGTGTGTTTGTGAACACTGGGTTTTACTATGTATCTCTTTGATTAACTTCATGTATCTAAGTTCGCTGATTAGTTTATGTGATGTGCAACTCTGTTTAATTACTTACACATGTTTCCTTATCTCTGATGTTTGGTTTTGAGGAGAAGTGGTAAAGTTTCTTTTAGGTTCGAGTTGTGAAAATAATCTCTTTACTGTATACAATAGATCTTGTGGTCGGCCCTTTCCCTAACCCGTGTATGCATATGTATATTCTTGGTCTTCAACCATATGTAAAGTGTCTGGTAGTTCTATCCTCTTTGTTAGCTGAACAATTTTATAGATTTCAGTATTCATGTTTAACTTATTTTTTGGCTTTAGGTTATCTGAAAGATGTCATCTGAAGAGGAAACAGATATTAGTGAGTCAGAGATGGAAGAATGTGCTGATAAATGGTATCAGAAGTTAAAGGAGGGTTATGGGAGTGAAAAGATTTCAGGTGAAGTTTATCAATGTCCATTTTGTCCTGGACAAAAGAAGCAGGCTTACAGCTTCAATGATCTTGTCCAACATTCTTCAGGAGTGAGCAAGGGTGGGTCGCAACGCAGGAAATTGAACGATAAGGCGAAGCATTTAGGCCTAACAATGTACTTGAAGAACAAAGATTCTCTTCCAGTGGCTGATGAAATGGAAACTGAATTACAGCCAACACATGATTATGGAAATGATGTTGATGAGAAATATACATTTCCTTGGATGGGAATTGTAACAAATCTTCCTGTTCAGTTGAATGGTAAACGTTATGTGGGAAAGAGTGGCTCATGGCTGAGGAATGATTTGACAAAGAAAGGGTTTAATCCATTGAGGGTACATCCATTGTGGAACTATAAGGGTCATTCAGGGAAAGCGGTGGTCGAATTTGGAAATGATTGGAAGGGATTTGCTAATGCAATTAAGTTTCAGAATAGCTATGAATCACAACAACAAGGGAAGAAGGACTATTTAGTTTCACAATATAAGGGAGATAAATTATATGGTTGGGTTGCAAAGGCTGATGATTACAATTCAGCAGATATAATTGGTGACTATCTGCGAAAAAATGGAGATCTAAAATCCATCTCTGAGGTTGAGGCAGAAGAGAAGCGCAAAGCTGATTCGCTTGTCTCTAGTCTGGCTAATACAATCGAGGCCAAACGCCAGAGCCTCAAGGAGATAGAGAGCAAATGCAATGAAACTTCCATGTGCCTAAGCAATGTGATGAATGAAAGAGATGCAATGATCAAAAAGTATAATGAAGGTACATATTTTCTCCTACAGAACATATTTAGCTAGTTTAACATAACAGTTTGAATTTCAAAGTAACCTCTTATTAAAATTACACTTTCTATTTCCTACAGACTTCCAAAAGATGGAGAAGAATGCTCGTGCTCAACTCGAAAAGATGTTAAAGAATCAAGAGACAAGTAAATTGTATATTGAAGCACGACGCAAAGAACTTGAGTTGCGTGAAAAGGAGTTGATGGAAAGGGAGGCCTTCAATGATAATCAGAGACAAGACCTTCATTTGTTGAAGCAAATGGTTAGAAAGTCTTACTTGATTAACATAGTCTTATTTCTCTATGTATGTTATGGGAGATGGTTTGCCGCCATTGTCCCCTTTGTCCTAAGTGTGACACTGCCCTTAATAACTTAATTAGTTTTCTAAGAAACAACGGCATATTATTAATAGAAGGTGAAGTTAAGGTTAAGGTGTATATACATCAGATGAAGTTTATGGACTTAGTCTTAGGCAGTTGATATGGTACTGGTGGCTTCAGAGATAAAGATAGCCAGCAGGACCAATGACATCTAGTAAATGGTTGATCTTGGAGGGGTGGGATGTGGGGGGGGGGGGTACTAGCTAGCATAAAATAGCTAGAATATGAATTGCTGTATAACTGATTGACTTCACTGGTTAGCCAAGAAAGTAAATGGAGATATAAGCATATGGAGGAATAAACTACTACCTATGAGGTACAAAAATAAGATGTTATAGGCTCATATATTGTAGAACTAAGATAGTGGATAGGCACAAGGACCTGAATAAGTAACTTCATCTGGATTTTGCTGTCAATTCAAACAAGCTTCATTCATCCATCACTCTTATTTTTCCATGCTTATTTTACATGCATCTGAAATCTTCTTCCTTGCAGATATACTAATAAAAAAAAGAAGCTACAAGAATCTAGTATTAAGCTACTTTTAACTTTGTTCTCATTAAGCCTTGTTGATACTGTCTGTCATTGCATAGTCTATGAATATACAGATATTGTCTAGGCCTATTCTTCATTTTGGGAATTGATTAACTGTAAAATTTCACTATGATGTGTTTAAGAATGAGAGAGCAGCAGAGGAGCAAAAGAGGTATGATGAAAGAGTCTTGACTTTGGCAGAAGAACAGAAGGTTGTAAGCTCATGCTGTGTGTTTACTCAATGTCATGTATTTATGTAGTTAGTCTCTGACATCTTGAGAATTTTACATGCAGAAGGCGAAAGAAACTCTCCGTCATAAGAACATGGAGTTTCAAAAGAAACTCGACTTAAAGCAAGCGCTAGAGTTGGAGATTGAACGTCTCACAGGTGCCAAGAATGTAACTGAACAAATGGGAGATGACCAAGAGGTGAAGAAAAAATTAGACGAGATCGAAGAGATCCTAAATGAGAAAAAAGAAGAACTAGAAGATCTTGATGCTATGAATCAAGCTCTAGTTGTTAAAGAGCAGCGGGCAAATGTTGAGTTAACAGATGCCAGGAAGGAGCTGATTGATGTAAGTACAATTCTTTCAAGTTCTGCAATACCCTTATCTATTTTGTGAATGAGACTCAGGTTTCGATTTTTCCTCCAATGGAGTAAGAAACATCAGAATGATTAGGAGCAGACTATAGCACGTTCAATTCGTTACATGTTCAGTTTTCGTTCTCAACCTATTACAAATTCCATGCACCATTAACTGAGTTCCTACCACAGTCTACGTTGTTGAACATTCAAGTATTCTTACAAAGTGAAAATTTTGACAAATGAAACATGTTTCATGGCATTTAGTTATTAAAGCAGCACTCTTTTCGAGCTTCCATTGGTGTCAAGAGAATGGGAGAACTTGATAGTACAAGATTTTGTGAGATAACCAAGAGCAAATTCCTTGGACCAGATGCAGATTTAAAAGCTACTCAGTTGTGCTCAATCTGGGAGCATCATCTTGTTGATCCCAATTGGCATCCTTTCAAAGATGTAACAAGAGAAAATGGTTCCAAGGTAATAATGCACCATAATAGACTTATAGTTGTTTCCCATATCTTTATCCCCTAGAATCAAAATACTAACAACTTAATTCTTTCTTATGTTTTGGTAGGAAATCATCATTGATGATAACGACGAAAGGCTGAACAGGTTGAAGCATGAGTTTGGACAAGCCGCTTATGATTTGGTAACTGCTACTTTGATGGAAATGAGTGAAGGTCCCAGTGGTAGATGCATAACAACAGAGCTGTGGAACTATAAGCTAGGAAGGAAAGCTACCCTCAATGAAGGAATAACATTTGCTCTCCAGAAGCTGAGGACCAGTATAGGGAAGAAGCATTTATAGATTACGTACCATTTTTCGAATGGCGTGTTATACATTTTTCTCTATGGTGATATCTATTTTAGACAAAAGAAATTGAACCATTTTAAGTAGGTTCCTTCAAAAGAAAGGAATCCAAAGCACTTGCTTCAGAGAATCCAAGATTGTCTATGGAATTGCAAAAGCAAATGTGCACTTGAGTAGTAGTAGTATCCAAGTAATCTCAAGCTTTCAGACATTGAACAGCATCTAGAATGTGTCTTTTCATTTTGAATGACATTTATCTCATTACTTTAGTATCTGTTTTAGTCCTAAGTATCTCGATGATACATCGAAGTGATGAATGTTATCTACATTGGTTTAGTTTAAACACCAGGTGCGACTAAGTTTTTTTCCATTTTGAATGACATTATCTCATTACTTAGTATCTGTTTGTCTTTCCAATCTCATGATACATTGAAGTGATGAATGTTGTATTCAAGTTCAAAGATTAAAGCAAGACTAGAAATGAACTCCAAAGTTCTGCAATTGAGTAAAATCATAGTGTAACAGACCAATAGAACGTAGATTTTTTCGATTTAAGTAAATCACTATAAATTACTGAAAATACAGTAAATACACTTCTCAAGCATCAAGTACTACAAAACAATATACTGATACTACTACATTGTTCTTAGAACAGCTGCGGGCTGCATATTTTTGCAGCCGCTTCAGCTCTTCTACATACACCACCAGATACAAAAAACCACAGGTTAAAAACAAATTCATTAGGGTCTAAACAAAAAGTACATGAACCACGAGTCTTACATACTGTGTTATGATCACCTCATTTCCCTATTTAGACTCTAAAGTTCTTTCCAACAAATGTCTGACCAAATTGCCAGTGTGATGGGGCTATGTTCCACGAGGTAGACTTGCGTTTATCGCTAGCTGTAACCCTGAATGACAACGACTGACCAACCAAAACGGAGTTGGTTTGCCAGTTCTGACCCCAATTACGACTCAACGTTATCCAGTTAGTCCTCGTACCCTTCACCATAACCTTAGTAATGTCACCTGCACCCGCGACATTCGTGACTAAAACCAAATTGAAGTAACTAAAACCATTGATAGTGAACCTTATTCCACCTTGCTTCCTACATGGCACCCTGCATAAACAAATTACAAGTGACGTTTAACTTCTATACGCTAACATAACAGTGTAAAAGAACATTTATACTATCGCGTTTACACTCAAGTGTTAAAGTTAAATTGTACTCAATGTGAACATGTATAAATGGTCATTGTGTTGTAGAATTTAAATCCTATGTTACCATAAAACATGGACCGTTAAGTAAGGAAGGAAACAAAAAGCAGTGTGGCTGTGACTTTTTCACACCACCTAGGGGTTTGGAGTGTTTGACATTCAAATGGAGACAAGTTGCCCAATTTTCCACAAACAAAACGCTTCAAATTTTTCATAACTGACACGTTTATCCGTTCACTTTTACTTGTTCAATAAATCTTGAAATGAAATTAATATATTTATAAATAACGTAAAAAAATTGATAATTCAAAAACTTACTATAAAAAATTAACTAATTTAAATCTCAAAATTCGACAAATACCGAGACGAAGAGAATAACAAACAACTAATAAAGGAAACCAACTCAACATGACCCCACAAAAGAAAAAGAAAAAAGAACAAGAAAACACAAATAAATGAAAAAAAAAGAAGCACAAAAAAAGAAGCTAACTGAGCTCTTTTACCACTCATGGCTTTACTCGTCATGAATCCAGATTAGTCCATCAATAAATTTCTAATATCGAATATCTATACACTTTCTAAACAAAACTATACATAAGATATATTCTTTGAAAAAAAATAAAAAAATTTATTTTTATCAAGTTATCAGTTAACGCTTATATAACATATAAGTAGTTTGAAAAAATGCTTACCTACGATAAACAACAGGGACGATACCAGCACGATACTCCGCGATCTTGAGGAACATAGGCATGGCGAGATCGAAATGAGTACGAGGAGGGTTACACCAACCACCATTATCATTAGGCAGTGCATAATTTGGAGGACAAAAGTTAGTTGCAGTAATTAAAATAGAAGGACTTCCAGGATGACACCATTGTGGTTGATTGTCACATTTGATCTCAAAACAAGCTCCACAACTTAGTCCATTGTTGAATAATGCTGTGCTTAATGCTGCATTGTTTACACCATACCCTTGGCTATAAAGATTGCCATAACCACATGCTCCGCCTGTAAATTGAACGTCTATGAGTCTAGTTTGAAACAATTTAGTCATAAAATGTTGTCAGAGTAGTGAGATATCTACATAGTTACGAACTATTTTCGTTGTCTGTTTAAAATAGCAAGATTAAAAAAATTTGATACATTATACATATTTTAATTTAGGATCAGACGATTTAAAAAAAATTGTGACCAGTCAAACATAGACAAATAAAATAAAACAAGTGGGGTATTTTACAGCCATAAAGTAACTTGATTAGAACCTTTTAACATTGTGAGAAATTTATAATTAGCTAGCTACAAATAATATTTTACTAAATTAGTCATATTACCTACTATGACATGCTAAAATATATTAAGTGTAAAAAATATTTATATTATCAATATATATAAGTTAAATATTATTTTCCTTTTTAGTTCAGTTTAAAAAGAATATTCTTTTCTTTTGACAAGATTTTTAACACCACAAAATAAAATAATATTTTAATACATTCGATATATATTTAGTACGATTAACACCAGATTTAATGCAAATTTAAAAGTAGAACAAGATCTATGCACAAAAACAGAACAACAAAAAACAGGACAAAACCCACTGTCACTAGAGATTTACTCTAAATCAAAAACATAAATAAAACCAGAAAAAATGTAGTATAATTGACATCATAACATAGCAAATTATAATAAACAAGTATCAAACACAAAGTTGTAAAGTTCAAAAATTTCTACACCTCAAAATTACCTGCTACAATGAGTTAAAATAATACGAAATAGTTGAAAGTGGAGTCATAATTAAACGACAATTAGTTCTTCTAAGTACTTAATAAGATTATTCCTACATATTAAATAAAAATAAAAGAAGTTTAACGCAAACTCAGAATTTGAACCAAAGCTATTAGATTATGTTGAACTTATAACCATCAGTGTCACTCTGGTTATAAAATTATACTGACAGTATAAATAAGTTAAATTCGAGAAATGAAGTATACTTACCCATAGTACCAGAAGCATCACTACCACCATAAAAAGTAGCATGAGCATTTTGCCATGATCCACCACTATAAACACCTGGAATTCTACCTTCTACTCCTACTAAAATTACTAGAATAATTATTAGAAAAAACTTCAAAATCTCCATTTTAAAAAATATATTTTTTTTGAAGTTAGAGAAAGTATTATGAAAAATGTAATTTTGGTTTGAGAAGAGAGGGAAATGAAGACTACTTATGGAAACAACATAGAGGAGGGTATTTTTGTCATTTTAAGTAATATTAATTATCTCATTAGGGATTAGCCTACCCCTGTCTCATAGTAGATGGGCACTTTGTCTCCCATGGTGATTAAGTAGTCATTATTAGATTGATTAATTTTCTTGTTCTACTCTTAATTCGTATTAATTAACTTCTTGAAAAAACAAAATTTGAATTTTTAAAATTTGTTTAAATTTAGAAAGGTCATATTAATTGTAGGTGTAAAATTCAAAATAGTAATAATTTTATCATAAAAATAGGTAGAGGAAATTCTATCACTTTATGTAATTTTCAGAAATAGAAAGATTATTTCAAACATTTTAAAAAAAAATATATGTTAGAATTTATGATAAAATTAAAAAGTTTGACTGTCGAAACGTAAATTATAATACATAAATTCGGAGAGAAATTAAAAGTAGCACTTTAGTCTTTATATCTATTATTAATTCAAGTAATACTCATTCGTTCACTTTTAATTATCATGATTTTTATTTTTAGAGTTAAACAATAAAAACTTTGATTAACATTTTAAGATGTTTTTTTTTTCATCATATTGATATGTAAAAAATTATAATTTAATAGTACTATTCATATAATTTTTGAATATCTAATTTATTTTTTTAAATATAAAATTAATGTAATCTAATTTAAATTTAAAGATTAATCAAATTAACTTTCAAAAAAAGAATATGACAAATAAATATGAACGGAAGGAGTACGTAATTATGGATTTTTTATTATTTATTTTAGTGGGTACTTTACGCTGCAATGGAATTGCTTCGTTTGAACGGATAATATGGGGTCCATCGTAGAAAATAATTTTTCCGTTTTTTACTTTTAAAATTACAATTTTAATTTCTTTTATTAAACAATAATATTTTTTATATATATAAAAAAGACATTAAAAATTGTTATTTTTATGTAATCCAAAGTCCATTAATACATACATTAAAAGATGAGGGAAATAAGTCAACAATTTACGTGAAAATGGAACCGTTTTCACAAATATAGTAACAACAATGTGGAATTTTGGAAGTTTCTGTTTTTATTTTACTTTTTCCTTTTTTTGTTATTGGAAATTTTTTTATTTTTTCTAGCGGAAATTATATGGCACAATTTGAATTTCGAAAATCAAGTATAGTTTAATTTTATAGATTTTAAAACTATGTAAAAGTAAAAGTAATATAAGTCATTTATAATTAATAATTTATAATATATATAAAAGATATATAAAGTTATAATTAAAATAAATATTTGTTTAAATTTTGAAATCAGAATTATGTTATATAAATTAAGAAAGAGTGTATTAATGCGGGAGTTGTTTCATGAGGTCTTTCCATTCACATATATGACATAAAATGACAATCTACTTAAAGGTGATTACGTTTATAAAACATATACCTGTTGGATTTTTGAATTGTTGATCGGTTTTTACACACACAAAAAAAAACTAAGATGATTTCTTTTTAATCGTCATAATCTTGATAGATAGAGTTATTTAGTATTTGTTGTTTGTAGGACGTGATAGATATTTTGTGAAATTATTTGAGGTATGCTTAAGTTGACCTAGAGGCTAGACACCTCGACTATTAAAAAAATTACTTAAAAATCATTTAAGTTTGATTAAAGTAAATTACTTTTTAAAATATATTTTTAGGTCAATTCAAACGAACTCAAATCACTCAATACATGTCCTCATTGGTGTTTTGATTAGCTTATTTATGTAGTTATTGAGTTTTAACCCTTTTTTTTATGCATTATTGAAAGTGTTTGGGAAATATATAAATATCGAAAAGGTAGAATAAAAAAAGATAAAATCAAGTATTTTCAAATTATGATTTTTAATTTATAAGTCATTTAAAAAAAAAAATCTAATACAATAGTGACCCATACCCCATCCTCATTCCCTAAATATATTTTTTCACGTTATATATTTTGAAGGTATACAATTTATATAACTTTATAAATTCAAATATATATAACAATATTTTAGAATAACTGAATCACATTGTTGTATAACACAGAGATACAAGGGCAAAACATACAACCCACTAGTACAGAGTCTAACTATGTACTTTTTAGTATATTTTGATTTTTAATTACATGTATCTGACATGTTTAAATAAACGTATTTTGAATATATGAGTTAAAATTAAATATAAATTTATTCTAAAAATATTATATTCAAGCATAATTAGCATATATATAAAATATATTAAATCTCTTGCTCGCTTATCTATAGTATTTAAGGACACTATCTATAATTTATAGTATATTTGATTATTATTATTTTTTTTGTTGTGGAAAGGGGGGATGTTTCTAATTATTATTTTTTGTCTTTTTTTTTCTAAAATACTTGTTTAAAAAAATGAAGTATTTGACTAACTTCTTAGAGAATGTTTTGGAAAGAATAAGAGAAGTAATTTTTCAGAAGCTAAAAAATAATTTTATGAAGTTTTAAATTTGATACTACAAAAATTTAGTGTTTTTTAAGGACATTGTTGTTTTATCTTCTAAATATATGAAGTTAATTTATAATATGTTTGATCGAGCTTTTAAAAGGTTAAAGGTGTTTTTTTCCTTTTAAAATAGTGGGATGTTTGACTATGTTTTTAGGACAATACTAATTATTTTAGAAGAAAAATACAAGTTTCTTTTCATAAGCTAAAAAATAATTTTATTAAGTTTTAAATTTAATACTACAAAAATTTAGTGTTTTTTAAAGATATTGTTGTTTTATCTTCTCGATATATGAAGTTAATTTATAATATGTTTGATCGAGCTTTTAAAAGGTTAAAGATATTTTTTTCCTTTTAAAATAGTGGGATGTTTGACTATGCTTTTAGGACAATACTAATTATTTTAAAAGAAAAATACAAGTTTCTTTTCATAAGCTAAAACATCTTGTTTTTTTTAAAAAAAAAAAAAAAAAATACACTAAAAAACTCTTTTAAAAAAAAATTGTTCAAACATTAATTGTTGTTCAAAAGTATTTTTCAAACTGACTAGCCAACTTCTTTTCGATACTTCTTTGAACCAAATCTGTTTTTCTTTAAAAAAGAAAATACATTTCAAAATAAACTAATTTTAAAAACTTGATACTATTAATTTTTAATCAAAACTGAAAATAGTAAAAAAAAATAAGTACAAGATGTTTGTTGATCTACTTTAACTAACAAGATAGAGTAATCCAAATTTTAGGCGTTATTAGCGGCTCTATTATTATACTAATTGCTTTTTAATGTAATTTCAAATATGATAGTAAAAAGTTTACACTACAATTGACATAGTTGTAATTTATATTAAATTATTATAAACTATTTTTCAAAGATATTTATACATATTTGAAAAATTATAGTCAAGAAAAAATGATTTTTAACTCTACATATTTAGAGTTCCATACCTTTTGTTTTGGTCAGTAGGAGTTTTTTTACACATAAAATTGGATTTTGTGCATTTATATATTATTTTATTATTTTTATCATTATCTTTTGTAATTTATCTTTGAAAAGAAAGACCTATTTTGATATTCTCACTCTTTTTCCTTATTGAAATTATTGTTTGAGGCCTGACTTGATATAATTATTTGGAGAGAGAGAACATGTGAAAGTCTTATTATGTCTGGTTTAATTGTTGACCATAGGGACAATTATAATATTGTGTATAATAATTAGCTTTTCATTCAAAATCTTTTCAAGTTTAAAATCGAGATAAATAAAATTTGGTCGATTCATGCGTATTTCAATTAATTTTATGGTATATTTGATCTATTTTTGAGCAATATATATAATTAGTAAAAGAAAAAATCTACGAGTATCCCCTTAATCTATGTCCGAAATTCCAGAGACACACTTATACCATACTAAGATCTTATTACCCCTGAACTTATTTTATAAGTAATTTTCTACCCCTTTTGGGCCTACGTGGCACTAGCTTGAAAAAAAATCAACCAGGGTTGGACCCACAAGATAGTGTCACGTAGATCGAAAAGGGGTAGAAAATTATTAATAAAACAAGTTCAGAGACGTAATAGAACCTTAGTATAGTATAAGTGTTTCTCTGAAATTTCAGATATAAATAGAAGGGATAGTTGTGCATTATCCCGTTTTATCTATCAATGTATAGGCAAATAGAAAGATTACAAAGTTAAGGCAGGGTTGATGGTTCATGTCATGTTGATAGAGAGAATTGGTGAGAGGGGGGAAGAAGTTGAATAAATTTGTCATCATTAAAAAGGAGAAAATGTTATTTGATTTTTGAAGTTTTGATGATTAAAACGAATTTCGAATTTAGCGGGGGATCAGATCTCATGTGAGATTGAGAATGCGTGTAAAATGAAAGTGACAGCTAACTAAAGCTGCAACTCTATAGCACCTGTTCTGGTTGGTGCGCGTCTTGCCTGACCCTCAATCAATGACATTGCTTCTTGTGTTTGTGCATATATGTGTTGGGTGGTCTTGGGTCTTCTCAACCCAAAAGCTAGCTCAAAGGTTGAGGCTTTCCCTCACACTTATAAATTGACCACCAGCCCCTTCCACTTCCGATGTGGGATAACCCAACAATCTCCCCCTTCACACATCGGGCCTTGGGTCGGAGAGAACGACAACCCAGTTCCTCCCGGTGGGCTGAGACTTGTTAACAACCTGGGCTCTGATACCAATGTTGGGTGGTCTTGGGCCTTCTCAACCCAAAAGCTAGCTCAAAGGTTGAGGCTTTCCCTCACACTTATAAATTGACCACCAGCCCCTTCCACTTCCGATGTGGGATAACCCAACAATCTCCCCCTTCACACATCGGGCCTTGGGCTGGAGAGCGACAACCCAGTTTCTCCCGGTGGGCTGAGACTTGTTGACAACCTGGGCTCTGATACCAATGTTGGGTGGTCTTGGGCCTTCTCAACCCAAAAGCTAGCTCAAAGGTTGAGGCTTTCCCTCACACTTATAAATTGACCACCAGCCCCTTCCACTTCCGATGTGGGATAACCAACAATCTCCCCCTTCACACATCGGGCCTTGGGCTGGAGAGCGACAACCCAGTTTCTCCCGGTGGGCTGAGACTTGTTGACAACCTGGGCTCTGATACCAATGTTGGGTGGTCTTGGGCCTTCTCAACCCAAAAGCTAGCTCAAAGGTTGAGGCTTTCCCTCACACTTATAAATTGACCACCAGCCCCTTCCACTTCCGATGTGGGATAACCCAACAATATGTCCCCTATTCATTGACAAGTTTTTGCATTTAAACAAGTTCATTTACGAAGCAAAGTCATCTTCAAGATAGAACATTGTTTATACTCAACGAGAGACCTAATGATATGGTGTAGCATCTTTTGTTGTATTTCAAGTTTTGTGTCTTCTGTTCTTATATTGTAGATATTTCCTGAGTTATAAAGGAGCTAAATCGTATCATCTATATTTTAGTCAAGCCTCTTTTCAACATTTGTTTGATGTTCTCTTAGGTAAAGTTACATAGGAGTTTACCCTTGATGTGTTCTTTGAAATATATTTTGGCTAGAGTTAGCTAGTATAGTGGGGAAACATAGATATTGTTTAGTTCTTGTTTGGTAACAAAGTTGTTACAATAAGAGAGAAGTAATTAGTAAGATAATTCCTACATTACTTGAGTTTGTAAATTGAATTGCGCTCTATTTTGTGGTAAATGGAGTTGAAGTGGAAATCCTGTAAAGACAGGGGTCGTGGTTTTCTCCTCCCTTCAGTAAGAAGGTTTCCACGTAAAATCTCTATATTTTATTAACTTTATGTTAATTTATTTTCCACAATGTTATTCTGTCAACGAAATTGATCCATTGATTGTTAATGGACGTATACATTCTATCACGTAGCCACATATAGTTCAGAGCAGCCAATCAGACATCCTTCATCGAAAAACTATACTACGATCCTTCAATCACAACCCCCAACTCCCCCCACCCCACCCCACCCCCAACCCAATTTGTACTTGCTTTTGCCTGCAAAATAACACATGGGGGAGAAAAGCAAAGGCAGTGTGTGACACCAGCTAGATGACATTATTAACAGTAAAAACTAATACAAACAGAGCATCCAACGCACTTGGTGGGCCAATACTTTCCGTGATTAACGGCCCACTGGCAAATGTCAATATGTGGGCTTCAATTTGTGAGTCAGGGCCCATTTAGAGACCCCGCGTATCTCGAGCCGCACACACTATATAAATAGAAAAAATTACTGAAATACACGTCTTATAGTTCTCTTATCTCTAATCCCTCCTTCTGTTCCTAAAAACCTCTAAAATTTCTTTTTTCTTTAATGTATCCGAGTTACATACTAATGTATTCAAGCCAGTATTTAATATATCCAAGCTACATACTATGTATTCAATTTATTTTATAATATATTCGAGCTAGTTTTTAATGTATTCGAGCTACATATTATGTACTCGATTTATGCTATAATGTATCCAAGATACTTTTAATGTATTCGAGCTATATATTAATGTATCTGATTTGTGTTACTTTTTAAAGAATTAATGTAATTACAAACTAAAGTGAAATATATTGTAATTTCATATTAAAACTATGTGATTCCTAAAATTTATCCATATAAGTAACACGTGTTTATATCAAACCTATCTCGACCTGAACACATTATAGTACTTACACTCAAATTAAATTTAGTCCAATTGAACATTTTAGACACTTCCAATAAGATGTATTAATTATGTAAGAGCATGTCATTAAGCATAATATATATATATATATATATATATATATATATATATATATATATATACATATACATATATATATAGTGTCATGTAAAATATTCAAGATAAATAATGACTTGAGTGTTAACTTTACGACCAAATTATTTTTTACTTTTCCCCGACCAATTATATATAGTAATTATTACTTTATTCTTTTTCCTTTTTTTTCTGTCCTTTTTTGTCCTTTTAATTTTTTTTCAAACTTACAAACTGTAATCCACATTTAACAGTTTATGTTAGGTGTTTGTATGATTATTAAAATTGAGTAGAAGTTTCTTGGTAAATTTACAGGAAAATCCAATGATCATATCACTCCAAAATAATAATTAGGCAACATCCAAGCTTGGCTTTATTTAAATTTCAAATTTAGGTAATTTCGTTTCTTAATCCTATTCTTTTCACTTAAGATAAGGATATGTTGGTACAAAATAAATGGAATATCCAAATTTAGTTTAAAAAAATTACAACATTCATTTTTTTAAACAATATTTTGTTGTAACAATTAAAAAAAATCAATTTTCATGTTATATTATATTTTATTTTATTTGTGATGATTTTTTATCGGTATAATAATTAAAAAAATATTCAAAACATACTATTATATAAAATAAAATTGATTGTACTTTATTTTTGGGAAAATAAACTCTTTCTAGTTGAAAAGAGGTTTCAACCATACTTGAAATTCTTTACTATATTATGCAAAATTTTATATTCCGTCAACCAAACAACCCTTAAAGGTACAATTAAAGTTATTTTATCCATTTCAAAATAAGTGATATTATTAGCTTGAATGTTCATAACTGCTTAAGAAATTATGCATTATTAAAAATAAAAAATGTTTTAAATAAATTACTCCTAATCAAAGAAAGTTAAGGGTCTATTTGGAAGGACACCCTGGTAATTGGATTTGATGTAATTATATTGTTTTGTCCTATTTGAAAGGACAGGTAATTACTTCATTTGTCCCTATTAACTTGTCTTACTTGTCCCTATTTTCTGTTTTAGTTGTTCCTATTTACTTGTCCATTTTGATAAATCAAGAAAGGACAAAGAAAGTTTTCTATTATATCCTCATTTAAAACATCTTGAAAATTTTGAAGTTTTAGTTCCATAATTAATAAGGGTAAAATTGTAATTTCAATATGCTAATTATTGCCATCTTAATATGTGTGTCGTTTTTAAAGTAGACAACTAAATAGAGACAGAGGGAGGGAGTACTTGGTCAGCATGTAATTGATGTAATTGGCAGGGGTAATTACATAGTGTAATTACCACCTGATTACTTTTTTATTTTTTTGTTTTAATCTTTTTTTTACTTCTATTATTGTAAGTTTTTTTATTATTATTATTCTAAAATTTGTAAAAGTTTATTTTTTATTTTATATTATTATATTTCATTTTCTTCTCGTTCTCAACCTTACTTTACATGATTCTATGTAGTTTTCTCGTACTATTTATTTATTTATGCCATGTTTGTTTCCTCATTAAAATAATTTTATCAGTATTCTAATTTTTAAATCAAAATAGAATTTATTGTTAAGTAAAGTTATAGACTTACCTTTTTTTTATTAAGAAAAAATAAAAATAAATCATATTTATTGTTACGTTGAAATCTGTTAAAAGAGTATTATGTTAAATATTTTTGTTTTGAATTTATAACTTATGTTATATTTTCAGTTTCATTTATTTTAGTAATATTGAATTTACATTGCACGTCATTTTTTAAGTAGACTTGATAGATTATATTTTTCATACATTTAATAATTTATGACATTTTATTTATATATATTTTTTTTATCGAACATGCATTTCACGATGTTCGTAGAAACTTCATACTTTTAGTTGTTACGATCAATTCAATTGAATGAAATATATTAATTTGAAAAAGTATAAATCAATTATTTTTTACAATATTAGTTACAAAAAATATGTTTATTGATTAATATATTTACAAAAAAGAATATATATCTTAAATATTTAATTTTATGTCATTTATAAAGTTTCTTATTTATCTAGTATAAATTTTAAATAATGAGTTTTTATTTTTAAAATTTACTATAAGTATATGATTTCAATTCTTCATTCAAGCAAATAATGTGTAATTACATTATGACATCCAAACATGACATGTGTAATTACAATATAATTATATTGTGACAATCAAACAAATCATTGTAATTACTGGACAATATATTAGTAGACTGATAATTACTATCTTAATAATTATACCTATCACAATTACCAACTGACTTTCCAGACAAACCCAAAATAATGGTTCTTGATTACGTAAACCAACATAATTCAGAATAAGATCAATTTGCTTTTGAAATTTTACAAAGTAACTTAATTTTGAAACCAAAAAAGTAATCAATTATCATGATTAAAGAGTTATAATAATGAGAAACATCTATATATATTTAGTGGCACATGCATACTAGTAGGAATTAGAGTGAGAACGAAACTTAAAGGACAAATTTTGCCTCATATAATCATTAGAGCATGTTTTACAGCCACCTAATTTTACCAACTTCTAAACATTTGATTCTTTCATATTTATTAGTTCAAAAATCTCTACTTGCCTCCTTTTTATCTTTCTAGTTTTTTAATACGGAAAAGGGTCAAAATTATCCGTAAATTATGTGAAATAAATTATTTATTTTCTTTATTATATTTTGGAATTAAAAATACCCCCGTCGTTATCCTAGGAAATCACGAATATCCTCAAGAGTTAACACCCCAATTTTTTAGTGGCATGGCAAGCTACATGGGACTAATCCCTCCACCTAAACGTTGCCAACTAAGATTCACTACAAAAGAACTTGACCTTTCGTGGTGACAAAGTCACGACAAAATCTCAAAATATTGCCACTAAAGGTTATGAGTGATTTTTAGTGGCGACTAAGGCTCCAACAACCATTCGCTAGTAAATTCTATTTTTTCAACAAAAAGTTATGACAATTAATTTTCGATTGCAAACTAATTTTTAAAAATATATAACTTGCAATATCAAAATTAAAAACATCCAATATTTTTATTTTAAATTCATGAAAATTACTTCTCGATTCACAACTCCTACAATAATGCATCATTGTACATTTTCTACATTTACATATGACATAAAAATAAAACAATATCTTCAAACTCCTACTTGATTGATATCATTTTTGTTTTTTTTTAAAAAAAAAAATAATGAAGAAAATAACACAAAAGAATTTAATGTTAAAAACTTTTAGTGACGATTTTCTGGGCTTTAGTGGCGTCTATGGTCACCGCTAAAGGTCTAGTTCTTTTGTATTGAATTCTAGTTAGCAATGCT
Source organism: Solanum chilense (assembly GCA_032847665.1). Classification (NCBI taxonomy): domain Eukaryota; kingdom Viridiplantae; phylum Streptophyta; class Magnoliopsida; order Solanales; family Solanaceae; genus Solanum; species Solanum chilense. The sequence goes on from CM064968.1 coordinate 1,532,031, forward strand.
TAAGTGGAAGGATTAGTCCCACGTGGCTTGCCAAGTCAATAAAAATGTGGGGTGTTGACTCTTGAGGGTATATGTGATCTCTTAGGATAACAGTAGGGGTAGTTTTGATCCCAAATTGTAACAAAGGATATAAGTGATCTACTTCATATAGTTCAAGAGCACTTTTGACCCTTTTTCGTTTTTAATATTATAAATTTTCAATCTAGCCAATTTTAGATATGTATTAATTAGTTATCATATAATTTTCTAATTAAATACTTTTTGTGTCAATCATTAAAATACTTAAAGTTCTGGGGATATTTATTAAAAAAAAATGTTAGGTAAATGATTCAGATAATAATGATTCAGATAATAATGCCCCAAAAATAAACATTTTTTTAGTAAAGTATCTTCCATGGAAAATACCTTTTTCATACCAAATGTCTCTCTATCAAAGTTTTAATTTTTTAGTTTTGCAAAACTCACAAATCTACATATCGATCTTCCATCATGCAGCTGCGTATAATTAAGTCAGTTAAAGATGAGTAGGCACGGCGTAAAGCTAGTGCCAATAGGATATATAAACAATGACAAATCACGTTATTTTGTACTAATCGATCAGTTTTAAGCTGTTGCGTGACGATTACTCCATCTCTTAAGAAATGACGCAAGGAGTCTGTCTTATTATAAAGGGATACTCTCTTAAGCTTCGATATGCGTTATATTATTGTGTCCTAATATCACATTGCATAAATTTGAATTGTGATCTTATTCCTTCTTAATCACTCAAAAACAAAAGAAATTTTTTTAAAAAAGTTTAGATGATTTGACTTGAAATTTGGAGTAGAATGAATGTATTTTTTATGAGACATTTACCAAATATACTACCTTCTAACTTTCTTTTATTTTCATAACCTAGATATATACAAATAAAATGGGATAATTGCCTATCACCAAGACCTTACAATTCAAACTAAAAAATCATCTCCATGCATGAAATATTAAATATATAGAATGGTCAACAAATGAATTTATTAATGTACTTTCATATGTATATGTCTATAATTAATTAATTCATGTGTACGGAATTAATTTACTTGGAATTTAGGTTACACCAAATTAAATTTGGTTCTTATCAACAACAACGGTATCTCACATGCAATGGGATGATGAAATTAAATTCCCCACATCATCATTTCCACATGCTTGTCTCATTTTCACACGTACTATTAATGTCACGGGTGAAACTAGAATATAACTTATGGATTCAGATGTTTGTAATTTTTTATTCAATTTTTATGTTTTGTCTGAAGAAATTTATCGAATATATACATATTATTAATCTAGAATTTAATAACTTAAAAAGATTAGAATTTCTATTTCTTCGACTTTGAAACCTAACTCCACCTCTATAATCAATGTGAGATTCCCTCGTTTAATTTTTCTCCTTTTGTATTTATTTTTATGTATATATATCACTATCACACGAATAGAAGAGAAAAAAAAATGGAAAGAGAAGGAGGAGGACCATCAAGGGGTTAGATTCCTTTCCTCTTAATCAAGAATTTCGAAAATGGCGAACTTAAATACTTAATTATAATCATTTTAATTAAATATGTCGATTTTGAACATCTTTTATTTTTGCAACTCATCAACGACCCTTCACAATTTAATTTTCTAGATTCACATTAGAATTCCGATTTCGAACACTTCACACTTAAGTCTTAGGAGCAAGAGATCTAAATAGAAAGTAGTTTACTTTCTTTTAATCAACGTGAATCTAAATTAATTTAAAATTAATTCTTTCAAAATATAGAATGTCTTAGAAGAATATAAAATGAAATAGAATAATGTTGAAATTATAGAAGAAAGATAAGATATTATCCATGTGATCCTTACATACATCAATTTATTTCCTTATTATCCACCGAATAATTTCCCCTCCATCAATTCTTTCTTCCCTCCACTACCTTCGATTAATCGATAAGAATAAAATATGTGTACATAATATGTTTAAACATAAAATCAAAAAAAAAAAAAAACATGAGTACAAAGTACTCAATGTGTGACATTTATAATTACATATTGAAAATAAAATAATATGTAATATTATTAAAATTGAATAATTGAAAAAAAAAAAAAACTTAAAAATTTTCAGTCATTTTTGTAGAATTGATAGGTCAAGGTAGACACCTTGCATATGTTCATCTTTTTAGTTACAAAAAATCTGCAAAATTTACTGACAGATTTTAGAGAGCAAACTTTTCAAAATTGGAATAAATAGAAAGTGACACTGTAGAAATATAAGGACTTATTATAAAACTTATTTTGACTATTGCTTGAGGAAAAAATATAATTTATAGCATTACATGTACCCCAACAAACAAATAAAGTAAATAATTTGTGCTATGGCGTTACTACTATAATGAATTGAATTTGCAAAACCAATAAAAAAATTAAGTTAAATGTATATTTTAGAATAAGGAGAAGGCTCAAACTTGTCATTGAGCTTTGTGAAATAGTCTGAATATGCTATGTGTTAATTGCTAATTATGAAATAATAAAAGTAAGTCATGATTATGATACTAAATTATGAAATAGAAAGAGTAAGCTTAAAGGATTAATAGTGTTGATATGTGTTTACAAATTGCAGTAGCGGCACCACCTAAATCGCTACATCACCAGCGATTTTACCGTTTTGTTATAAAAGTTTTTTCATTTATCCTTTTAAAATTTTTATTAATATTTTTTACCCTTTAGGCACGGAACTCAGTTATATTTGTGTGATACACAAAAGTAGGCATGCTCATACCAAATAGCCCTTTTTGGTTAGGAGTTGGTTTCATTGAGGACCATTTTAATACATGCTCCCTAACTATCATGGATCCTTCCCACTCCACATACAATCTTCCACTTTAATGCCACCTTTCTCCTTATTTTTCTACACCTTTCCGTTCTTGGTTTGATATTTATCTTGAAATTTCATTATTATAAATTCACACACACAAAAAAATCAACTGTAGAGGCAACTCGCTTTCTAGCAAAGACGCCTACTAATTTGAGACTATATACTTTAAAATCTAAATTCGCTAACCAAGGATTATCTACATTCATTCTTAGAAGGTAGAGTTGTGATCTTTTTTTGATCATTCCAACTAATTTATATTTACATTATATCGGAGTTTCAATTATCAAGAAATGATATAAGAAGTTCCTCTATACTCAAATGCTTGAACCCGAAACTTATAAGAAAAATCTCTAGAATTGTTAATAGCACGTGTGGCCATCAAACTTTCTCATTTGTACCATTGCGGTTTCCTAAATTAGCAGAAAATGCTATACTGCCTCTTTCTACCTTTTGTTTCAACATATTTTTAGGACCATACTATTTTATATTATTTTTTGTCAACATATTTTTAGGACCATACTATTAAGAAACAAAACCCATATTATATCATAGTCTACTTGAGGACCCAAACTACCAACTTAACTAACCTACAAGAACATATTTAAAAAAGAACAAGTACACATTTTCTTAAAGAATTGAAGTGTACAACTCAAAACTTTTATACATTAATCATGGAATACGCAAATTTTTACACTATCAAGTTACCTAAATGACAATTACCAAACCGAGTTCATAAATATGTAATATATGTATAGTACTTAACCTAAAAAGAAATCAGAAACATGCTATACATATTAAAAACTATCAATCAATCATGTAAGGAAGTGTACAATCCAACGTAATTTAACTTAAATACACTACTAATAATGCATGTGAAAAAGAAAAAAAAAAGGAACCTTCCATTTGAAGAATGCTGAAGAATTATGGATCGCCAAACATACCAAGAAGAAAGGAGTTTTCAACTAAGAGGCAACAACGATAACAATAATCATAGTAAGACTTTCTCCGTTTCAATTTCCTTTGTTTGATTTTAACTCGACACAGAGTTTCTATTAAGTAAAGAAATCCATGTATATATGTCCCAGCATAACTAACATAAGAGCAGAAAATAAGGCTATTACCTCAAATCTGTGATGCATCAACTATAAGGGAAATGTGTAGTGGGTTGGAGAGAAGAGTCTTAAAAGGCTACAGTCAAATCAAAGCACACCCATGCAGTATGCTTCATTCACGACATACTCGTCGTTTCCAGCCTATGACATACTAGAGCAATAAGCAACACCGAAAATAACAGATAACACCGTCACATAAGGTATGTCTCCATTGAAAGGAAATACTAGTTTGATCTAAAAGTTCGATCAAATCATAAATCTCTTGCTTACAGCAAGAATGGAGAAGTAATATCTAATATAGTTTAAACAAAATAAAACAGAAACCCCAAAGGATTCTGAAAACATTCTAGATAGTCTCAAGTTTTAAGCTGTGCATGATTCTGATTACCAGAACCACATGTGATGGTTACCTTTTTGTAAACCTAAAAACGATGTTCACGTCGATGAGGGTGCCCGTACAGAGGGCCCGCTGAAGATGAAGGGTACTCAGGAAGCATGCTTCTGGCAGAACTGAACACAGTAGATGTACCACCATGGAGGTATTCTGATCGCAAACCAGCTGGAGGGGGGTTAAACTCGGGCTGGGAGCGCACTGAGTTAACAGGAGGATCATGGTATGATAGCCGCTCACGGTATGGCACATATGAATCATTAATCCCACCAGCAACCTGGAGTCTAGTTTCCAAATTCAGAGGCTGACGATACTCACGAGGCTCTGGGATTCCCTCCCGTCTGTAGTGATCATGTGACTCTAACAATGCTCGTCCTCTGTGAACATCCGGATTGCCTATCACAGTGTCCCGCCTATAAGGATCAGCTAGTTCCACCAATCGCCTCTGCCTGTAAGAATCATTATGCTGTATCACTGTGTCCCGTCCATAAGGATCACTTCCCAAAGTCCTGTTATACGCATAAGATTGAACAAGTGGTGGTAAAGGTCGAAGAGGGGCTAATGGAATCAAAGTAGATGTATTCAAGCCCCTTCCATGCAAATGAGGATGTTCACGGTACCCACGATCTTCAACCTGCTCGCGGTACAGACGATCTTCAGCCTGCTCGCGGTACCGACGATCTTCAACCTGCTCGCGGTACCGACGATCTTCAACCTGCTCGCGGTACCGACGATCTTCAACCTGCTCAAATTGTCGAGCGCGATCAGGACGTCTACTTTCATCCAGACCATACCTTTTAGCTCTGTCTCGTTTGGGTACCACATTGGTCTCAAGTCTGAGCTGTGTCTCATTGGACCTGGACCCTTTGACCACAGTCCTGAAAAGCTTGCACAGGTCCTTCACCTATCAATTAGAAACAAATTGTCGGTAATGAGAATCACCAGAAAACTGAAGAGACAAACGATTAGAAACAAATTGTCAGTAATGACAATCACAAGAAAACTGAAGAGACGACACCTACAAATTATCCATTAATGCAAATAAGCACAAGTACCTGTTCAGAGGATAATTGGCAACGGAACTTGTTCCTGGTGTAATAGTTTTTCTTTATCGCTTGCCTGAAAGTTTCCTCTGCTAGTGGTAAGCAATCCTCAAGAACAGTAAAACGAACCTGAAATCAATTTTCAATAAGAATTAATACTATGCATAAATCCCGCACCCATTGAACCACGTGTGAACAGAAGTGCCAATAGAATTCTATTTTTTTTTAAAAAAACATCTATGTTTGTGAGGAAGTCTTTGAAACAAACCAAGATTTTAGACATCTACATACTTCCTCTTCAAGAGTAGTAAGTTACAATACCCCCACCCGACCCGAGGGCCACCCGCCACAAGCAGGTGTCTGACAAACAACCACACACAAATGCCACAGAAGTCACAGCTGAAAGACAATAGTCTGAAGGTAAATTATGATTCAAGGAGAGAAGTCATGAGTAACGTGGTCATCAGCAATAGGATGTTGCAAGACACTAATAGAACATTGAGTAGAAGATGGGAGTCACAAAAATGTTCTCCTATCATTTGCCCACAAATGGACAAATTATGAAGCAACACAAGCTGCAGTTAATAACTTCAGAAGTCCCCTTTTGATGCACTAAGAACAAGATTAAATTTAAAATCTATTTTCCCATCTTCACATCAGTCTGATGATCTGCAACATCAATATGACACTGAAGATTTGCCGGGGGAGGGGGAGAGGAGGGGGGGGGGGGTTAAAGAAGAGAAGACTGGCCTTATGTTAACCACCAACTTATCTTGGCATGTCATTAGGGTTTCCAAGAAAGAAAACCCATATTTAGGGGTGCAAGATACTCCGACAATGACTTACAACCACTATATCTTGACCTTAAATCTGTGCTAATAAAAGATACTATGCCTGAAAAAGTCTACTATCTCTAACATGCAAACAACAAAAAGAAAACATAGAGCTTAGTGATGCCTCTCATTTGCATTTGGTTTTTAAGAAAACAACAAAAATAAATTTAGATCATTTTGATATTGCCTCAGATAACAATAGAAGACCATTTTGATATTGCCTCAGATAACATTAGAAGACCATTTTGATTTTTAAATTGCTTAACTGACCATGCCAAAATCGACAAAAGTATAAGCTCTCATGGGATACTATCAGGATAGGTATACAGAGAGTTGGGATGAAGTTGACGGTCATGAAAAATGCAATGGAGGAGCTGAATAAGGATTTCTCACGTAGTGAGAGAAGGACCAAGCTAACACCCCCCCCCCACACAACCCAATCGACCATATTCTTTCTTACTTGCAAATCAGCAGAGACATGGAAAACGAAAGATAGAAGAGATAGAGGGTCCTTCGTAATATCTTTTTGGCAGTAAAAGAAAGTGCAACGGTAGATGTACACATGCCAAAGCATCAGTCATCTGAATCATAACTGATTAAAAAAAGTTCATCTGATTGACATAGGTGCTTGAAGATTATACCAAAGCATTGACACAAGACTGATCTTATTGGTGGCCTAAAGTACCAGAGAGAAGGCAACTTTGTTTTTAATCAGTGTTACACTGCTGCATTTTTCAAAGCCAAGTTTGGCACAAGGAAAAAGGAAAAAGGCTTGGAGCAAAATACTCCAGACTTCAAATAGACGGAAGTATTACAAAAGGCATTCAAAAGAATAAGATTGAAAACTCTGTGGCATTCAAAAGAATCAAGCCTCAGAGTTTCTTCGCAACTATCGTGGCATGTATGCATCACATGCATACAAGATTAGAGAAAACTCTGCTGTATGAATCCAACGTAAACTGCACAGAAGGAAGAAACGAACAACTTTAAGGTGCCCATAGAAATGGGAATAAATTAGTATTCCGTCTCAATAGTATTTCGACCGTTGACTAATCGGGGCTAACACTACAAAATGAAAAATGTCAAAACACAAAGAAAGATTGATATTATTAGAAATGCCCAAAAAAATCATATTTGTGAAACATAAACACACATTAACTTATGATTCATGCATATATCTTGAGTCACACACCTTTTTGATTGTTTGGCGAGCCATTTGTTTGGGCGGGGCGTACTAACCACATGCTACTAACCACAACGTGGGGGATTCAAATCCCTCCCCCTCACCCACACACTAGCCGATTCAAACCTTGTAACTTTAGGTCTCAATATGACATTGATTTTTCAATTTTATAAAACAAGATTTAGCTAATCAAAAAATACATTCCTAGTATAAATAACTTTTTAAAATTATATAAAAAGTATTTGAACAATATGAAAAGGTTGTAGTCAAAGAGAGTAGTTTGTGTGCTCAAAAAGTAATAGTATCATCTAAAGTGAAACCGATCGAGCAGATTGAGAAATATAGAACTTTTCAACTAAGTTTATTGTCTATTTATTACTATCCTCTTCAAGAAAAAGCCAATGGGATAACATGCACACCTCAACATCTAGGCGCCTCGCTAATGCACCTTGGAGAGCATCTTCCTCTTGCTCTAAGATTTAAGTGTGCATGACTGATCCCCTATTTAACGCAATATAATATATAAACACATATATAACAAAACCATTCTAAATTTACAATCCAAATGAAAAGCCACAATTTTAAGCTTCTATTAGATTTATGACGAGCTTTCTTATATAAAATTTCTAGCTCCACATCCTTGGGAATATCACATTACTTCATAACATTACCTCAACAATTGATATATCTTTGTCATTTATAGTCCCACTCTCACTTAGAGGGAGCTCATTGATATCTACATTAAACTAGCACCTTGTGGAAACAGAGCACCCAAACCTCATTGCCCTAGTTTCAAGCTTTAATACAAGGAGCATATATCCTCCGATGAAAATGAACACCGAACAAACCGAGCTTTATAACTTCCAATTTAGCTTTTGTAAATTTTGATATTATATATTACCGTACAAAATAAAAAATACCAAGTTTCTATATCATATAAACTAGTTTAATTGTATCATGTATATAATCACTTGGTATGTTGCTCAAACTCTCCAACTGTGTTGCACACACGTGTTTGTTGGAGGACCTCACACAAACATCAACGCTTTTGAAAAGTCTGAGCAACCTAAATTACTTCCATTTATATATTATATGTGTATATATAAATATATAAAAATTATTAAATTATATAACTACACTACTTTAACATCTTATAAATGTTTGAATTTACATATAAAAAATAATAAAATACCAAGTGTGATTCCACAAGCGATTACAAGTGGAGTATGGAGAGGTCATATATAAGCAAACCTTACCCCTACCTTTGGGAGTAGGATTTATTCTCTATAGACCCTCAACTGAAGAAAATAATGAAATTACATAAAATCATATATAACAATTTAATTATAAAATTATATCATTTAAGAGGCCATTTGCACAAAAGGAATTTGTTTACATCTCCTTCGTTATCATTTGCATGAATTTTTTTTTCTAACCAAGAAATCCTCATGTGACCCACCCTTTAGACTAATCACAACCTTTTCAACTCGGTTGAAAATGGGCTCCCCCTCTACCCTTCTCCACTTAAATACCAAGCTTCCTTTGCATGGTGTGGGGCTTGAACCTGCGACCTAAGTCACAAATCCTTCACCTTTTACCACTCGAGCTAGGCTTGAACCATTTGCATGAATTTACTCTAGCATATAATCTTTCAAAAAATTGCTTGTTTCTCAAAAAGTATTTTGAACTCCATACAACTAGGCCAAATAGGCTCCAAGTGAGGCGAGCACTGAACAACTAGACAAGTTTTGTGTCTCGCTTCAAGCTTAAGCCGGCCTTCAATAAAACTCACCGTCATATTGATTAGCCAAACAAATTCCAAAAATACTTTCTCGAAAAGCACTTTCAAACAAAAACATACTTGTCTAGATAAGCGAATTCTAAAAGCTTAGTCAAACAAGCTATTTGACCAAAAAGATAAGAAAAAAAACAAATCGAACTAGATATGTTTCAACTTGATATTGTTCTTTAGATAACCAAAAATTACTTTCTATTAACCAAATTGACCTAGACCATGGACAAACATCCTTGCTTGAAACTTCAGCTTAAATGTGCTCATGCAAACATTTATAAGCTAGCAACTCTACACAAAAAGGGTACTTCTCTCATATGTCAACTACAAACATTGTCCTTCGCCAACAATTTTTTTAAAAGGAGAAAGGCAATCGAAGATTAAGAGGACATTGATAGCACAACAAGCTAACCTGAGATGGAAATTGAGAGTTGAACGCCTTGGGTTGAATGTTACAACCACCACGTCCTGCAGCTTTGTAGATCCCATACATCAACTTCAAGTCAATATCATATAGGAAAAGCCGCATCCCCTTGTAAATTTTTTCCACAGTCTCTTTCTTGTTTGCTGGCAATCCTAGAACCTTGTAACGATAGCAATCCTTTTTAGTCTCAGAGTTGCATATGAAGATCATACCCATGCTATTAGCCTTCATCTTTGCAGAAGACTTCTTTCTTGATGACTCGGGTTCGTCTTTGCCTTCAAGATCAATATCCTTACGGGCCACCCTAGACTTGTCTTCATAAGCCACTTTCTTAGAGCTTGGCTCAACAGCTTTGGAGACCAATTTTCCCAAGTCTTTCTCACCCTTGCCAATAGAGGCTACTTTCTTCTGAACTTGCTTATCTTCACCTTTCTCTTGGGGGGTTCCATTGGCCTTTCTCTTTCTATTATTATTCCTTTTCCTCAATCTCTTAGTTTTTTCTTTCGAACTTCCTTCCACTTTCTCCTTATTGTTTGCATTTATTTCATTTTCATTTTTTTCCATGCCTACACTTTGTTTAACACCTTCCTGTTGAATGGTGTTTTCTTGCTTAGTACCTTCATCGTTACCACTAGCATCTTCTGCTTTCTTATCAGCAGTACATGCTTCATCCCCTCCAGCCACTTCATTTTCTATATAATCTTCATTCTTAGCAAGTTCTCCCTCTAAAGATTCAAGTTCTGCTCCATCATGTTCTTCTGATCCATCATTTTTTTCCTCCACTACTTCTTCTTCTGCACCATCATTTTCTTCCTCCAAAGTTTCAGCTTCTGCTACATCATTTTCTTCTTCTGCAACAACAGTGACCGCCGTTTGCTCAGTCACTGCTGTTTCCACAAAGACTCCAGTTTCGACGTCGTTCTCCATCTCGCTGGAGTCTTTTGTCAAAACAGCTTCAGAAGCAACAGGAGCACCTCCAGATCTATTAGTTGAGGCATCGGTTTTGCCTTTTGCGCGCACCATCACGAACCTAAGTATCTCCGAATGAAAGGGTGTCAAAAACGGTAAGTAAGATCCCTAATATATAATCAGAAGACCAACGTCGATACGTAGCCACTAGTGCATAGCGCAAACAACAGAAATGAGGTCACAAAATCAACACAAGAAAGGTCACAAAACCCTGTCTATCATAAACTAGAAATGAATTGAGTGAAGCAGCTAGAAACACCCATTCAAATTAGCTAAACTCATTAATGAATGAACCACTTCCTCTATCCATACAAAAAAACTAAATCAGACCATAGCAAAATTCAGAAAAAAAATAACTCGATTCGCCTCTAACCCTACCCCTATACCTCCAAAAAATGTGAACAGCAACATACATCAACATCTAGAATTTCAATCCCACCACCTTAACAAATAAAAAAAACATAACAAAAACTAAAAGACAGCAGAAACCGATCTCAATTTAGCAACACATACAGAATTCGACTGAATAATAAATAAATTGAGATTCATACAACCAAAAAAAGCTGATAAAAAGCATGAGATTCATCAAAATCAAAAACCTAATCGGAAATCTATTCCGGCATCGATAAAATCTATGGAAGAACAGAAGGAAAACTCACCTGAAGAGAGCGCCGACCGAACGGAGAAGCAAAAATCCTCAGCAAGGGCTTGAAGTGAAACTCCCTTTATGTTTTTGTGAAAAAATTTGAGTCTATTTATATAGGTTTTTAATAATATGTAAAAGAGAGCGGTGATAAATCTGAACCGTCAATTAGTCAAATGAAAATATTTAAGATAATTTAGTAATTAATTTTTAAGAAATAGTAGGAAAAGACAAAACAAAAAAGGAAAAAAGAGAATACTGTGCTTTTTTAGAAAAATAATAATATTAATATTTATTAGGTATTGAAAAAAACATGAATTATTTAATACTGGATTTTTTTTATAAAAAGTTTTTTTTTTTCTCTCCATCAGTTTTTCAAAATCTATAAATATAGTTCGTTAATTATCTTACCTGAATAAAGGTGATATTAAAATCATCTGTAATTAAATTTTATTCGTTGGCAACTCATCGATCCCACTATGAACCTCCAGTAGCCTCAACTTTGAACAGAGACGAGGCTATAAGAACAAATTATAATGTTTAATATGGACGAACATCAATAAAGTGAAAATGTAACGTCTCGAAATTTGAAAAAGAAAATAAGTTTTGGGTTGTAGGTTGTGTCTACGAGATTCATCTATCAAGTGCATGAAATTCATGCACTTGCTTGCACACATTGAATAACTATTGTTTAAAATAACATGTGTTATTGATCACAATATATTCGTAAATTATAATTATATTGTTAAAAATTTATTACACTTTTTTCGAATTGATTTATTTATGTTGAAACCTAAAGAAGTCTCAAATTCTGAAGGTTAATGTTACGATGGAGATAGAAGTAAATTGAACTTCTTTCTTATTAGTCATTAATTTATGAAACTCACAAGCATAGTGATATGATAACAACAATATAATGTCTAATTAGAACATTCATTTACTTATCTAATTTTTTTTAATCAATATTAACTTTTGTATCTCAATATAAACTACTCATACAAATGGTGATAATGACAACAATTTAGATTTTGAAAGAAAATATGTATTTGTTACGATCCAAAAGTTGAGGTCACGATGACACCACTCAGAGAACTATAATTTGGTGTGTAAACCCAAAGAAATAATACATAGGAGACTTTCAAAGGAAAGTCGGGCCACAACCGAAAGAAATGAAACACAACAAGGAAAATCTCAAAACCTAGTATCATAAGTATAAAGAAATCTAATACATTTCTAAAATCTGGAATACATCTCAAGTATTTGTAAGAAATCAAAGACTGTAAATGATAGATGGAGATTAATGACGATCCACAAAGCAGGATCTCACCACAAGAAGAAATCACTAGATATAATCAAGCACTACGAAGATAGAGCAGAGGGAATACAATGCACATGTACTCAGTAGGTCAGATCAATATAGCATAAGCAACTAATCAGACTTAAGAAATAGACTATGAAACGCTTCCACTGGCATACAGAAAAGTTTCATTCTGGCATTAGTGCTGCCAATTTATATAATAACGGTGTGAATAAAGTAAACAATAAGGATACAGAGAATTTTCAAATCAACAGATTAGCAATTTACACAAACAATAAAGCTAGCCAACGTGATGCAATGAGCCGATGAAAAAATGTGGTGAAATTCAGGTTGTCGCACAACCTGTCGTTTACACCTTGCTGAGTTTTAGCTTCCAGATAAGGACCCATGGGGACTCGTAGTCCATATACCCATGTGCATTCACGAGGCGCTGCTGAATCAACTCTACTCTATCTATGGAGTCGTGCAACAAATCATTTCCCCAAGGTCATACTCCAAATGAATCGAACCATCCAGTGGGAGATCGACACCTCCTCACACACAAAGCCTCAAACGATGCCATCTATATGACGGTAAAGGTGTATATGAGTCAAAAATGTAAATCTAAAACTATTTTTTTCACTTTCATTAGATGAAGAGTATATATAAGTAGGTAGGGGTATATGTGAGTCATTTGTATAAGATAAGCGTATATATGAGCATCTTTCATAACGAGGGGTATATTAGCTCTAAATTGTCAAACTTGAGGGGTATATCAGGCATTCCCCCCCCCCCTAATTTTTATTTACTAAAGAACGATCTTAATTCTCCATAACATGCTCGTCCTCCTATAGATAGTTTGAATCTTAAACATGTCGCTTATTGAAATAGACTCAAAACGAAAGCAAGATAAATTAATTGAAACACAAAGAGTATATCATTGCAGAATCACTCTTACACCTTACATCATAGCCTTAATATTCATTTCTTTTCCACAAATATCATGACATTGGTGTTTGTTGCATCTTATTTTATATATGCTTGTGGTTGTATGTATATATATATATATGCTTGTTAAATTTATTTTCGTTATCATTGGCACAGTGATCTGAGTCATTTTAGAGGTAAATATTGAATTGAGATTCAATTTTAGAAAGTTACTTAAAGGCGACGAAACGAAAATGAGATTGAGATGTAGTTGATAATTTTCTTTAAAAATTAAAGTCATAAAAATAAAGTTAAAACTATTTGTTAACTTCCGTTATGAAGGAATATTGATTGTATTGAAGTGTTAACCTAATAAGGGAATACATGAGAGATATATATAGGAGATATAGGAAGGAGTACTAATCCTAATAGGACTAGGATTAACGAGTACTAATCCTAATAGGACTAGTATTAGTACACAGTAAATACTAATATTATTTAATACTATTATTTAATACTATCTGTTATTATCCCCCCTCAAGCTGAGCTGAGCGGAAGCGAACGGAAGCTTGGAACTGAGGTAATCGTGTTGTCGGCTCGGGAGAGGCTTGGTGAGAATATCAGCCGGTTGTTCTTCAGTAGGTACATACTGCACAGTCATGGTGCCGGCCTGAACTTCATCGCGAACAAAGAGACAATCGGTATCAACATGCTTCATTCTGGTGTGTAGGACGGAATTCTTGGCCACACAGATGGTTGATTTGTTGTCACAATAGAGAGCAGGAACAGTCTGAGTGGCGCGGAGTTCGCGAAGAATATATGTGACCCACATGGTCTCAGCAGCAAGAAGAGCAAGGGCACGGTATTCAGCTTCAGTCGAGGACCGAGAGACCTTGGGTTGTTTTTTTGTACACCAGGAGATCAGGTTTGGCCCCAAAAAAATGAGAAACCCCGATGTAGATTTTCTGTCATTTTTATCATTCGCCCAATCTGAATCTGAGAAACCCCGAAGCTCCAAGTCTCCGGGTCGAATGAGTAAACCATGACCAAGAGTGCCAAAAATGTACCTGAGAATGCGTTTTAGACAATGGTAATCATGTTCACTTGGTTGATGCATGCGCTGAGCAACTCGGTTGACAGCAAACTGGATGTCAGGACGGGTAATGGCCAGATACTGTAGAGCCCCAATGAGGCTGCGGAAGTGGGTGATATCGGCAAAGGGGGTGTCGGCTCCATTCGTAGACGAAGAGACTGCCATCGGTGTTGGTTGACTGGTGCATTTTTCCAGTTCAGCTTTCTGCAACAGATCTCGAGCATATTTTGACTGATGAAGAAACAAGCCGCTGCCTGTCCGAGTGACATCCTGAATGAGAGCTGCAGTAGAGCCTGTAATAATGATATCATCTACATAGACAAGAAGAATGACTGTACCGTGTGCTGAATGTCGAGTAAACAGATTCGTGTCTTGTACGCAACACATGAAGCCGAGTCCCTGGAGGAACATTTTCAGACGTGTGTGCCAAGTACGGGGGGCTTGCTTGAGCCCATACAGAGACTTCTGGAGTTTGCAAACATGTTGAGGGAAACGAGGATCAACATAGCCCGGTGGTTGCGTCATGTAGATAGTTTCATCAAGCATGCCATGAAGAAAAGCATTGGAAACATCTAACTGATTTATGAGCCAATTGTTGCGCACGGCGAGTGACAGTACCAGGCGAATGGTTTCCTGCCGAATAACAGGACTGAATGTCTAGGAGTAATCAAGCTCATACTCTTGATTGTAGCCTTTAGCAACCAAACGAGCCTTGTACCTGGAAATACTGTCATCCGCATTGTGTTTAATTTTGTACACCCATTTACAGCCCACTGGGTGCCGCCCATGGGGCTTAGGTACAAGAACCCAAGTTTTCTGATCAGTCAAAGCCTTAAACTCGTCATCCATAGCATGACGCCAATAAGCATTTTTTGAGGCAACAGAGTAGGTTGTTGGTTCACTATCGGGAAGAGGTGTATTTGGTAGTATGGTAGCCTGAAATGTTTTGGGTTTAAAGATACCAGCTTTGCCACGGGTTAACATGGGATGAGTATTGGGGAGTGGCACGTGCGGTGGTGATTCGGGGGTGGCCGGGAAGGACCCAAAACGGATCGGGCTGGAGATGTTGTGGGTATGGGGTGGTTCGGGTTGGTTGTGGGTGGTGGTTGCGGGTGTATTGTGGGTGACGGTCGAAGGGGTGATGAGGGGTGGTTGGGTAGTGGGTGGAGGTGTGGGGGAAGGTGGTGAGGGACCCTGTGAGTATGTTGGAAAAAGGGAAAGGACGCCAATGTATGATGTATTTGTGGAGGAGGAAATAGACTCGTAGGGAAACTCATTTTCGACAAATTTGACATGACGAGATATGTAGACTTTATGAGTTTGTGGGTCAAGACAGCGATAACCCTTGGATGTAGGATGATGGCCCAAAAAAATACAAGGACGGGATCGGGCTTGTAATTTGTGAGTAATATGAGGGCGTAGCCAAGGGTAGGCAAGACACCCAAAGACGCGGAGGTTGGTATAATTGGAAAGTTCTTGGTAAAGGAGTTGATAGGGTGATTTGTTGGAGAGAGTGTGACTGGGCATTCTGTTAATGAGGTAGTTTGCGGTGGCTAGAGCTTCTACCCAAAAGGAGACAGGGAGATGAGATCGATGTAGAAGAGTAACCACCGTTTCAATGAGATGGCGATGCTTACGCTCAGCCACCCCATTTTGTTCGGGAGTGTATGGACAGGAGGTTTGATGTATAATTCCCAGGGATTGCAGAAATTGGCCAAAGATGTTATTGACATATTCCTTTCCATTAGGATTAAGGAGTACTAATCCTAATAGGACTAGTATTAGTACACAGTAAATACTACTATTATTTAATACTATCTGTTATTACGTTAGATGAAGAGTATATGTGAGCTTCTTTTGTAACGGTAAGGGTATATATGAGTCATTTGTATAACGACTGGGGTATATATGAGTCACTTTTTTAACAGAGGTATATTAACTCTAAATGACAAAGTTAAAGGGTTTATCAATACTTTTTAAAAAAAAAAAAAAGAAATAGTAGGAAAAGACATAGCAAAGAAAGAAAAAAAAAAGGAATATTGAGCTTCTTTTAGAAAAACAATAAAATTAAAACATATAAGGTATTGAAAAATACTAAATTTTTAGTACTCGATTTTTCTAAAAGAGTTTTTTTCCCTCTATCTATTCTACAAAACCTAAAAATATAGTTAGATAAAGGTGACATTAAAATCATCTCTAATTCAATTTTATCATAAAAATTTAGATATTGTAAATAAAAATATCTCTACTATTAATCAAGATTTAAAAGTGGAGTTGTTTTACTTCCTCTCAATAAAAAGACAAAACCCTAATTTTCTTTGTAAGAATTGCAGTAGAAATGGAGGATAATAGCATTAAGACCCATGCAAAATCTACTAAGAGTTGCTATGGTGAAGGGGAAGGGATTAAGAGTTTATTTCCTAGGTTATAAGAGTTTGTAGTATGAGGCTTTGCTCTATTTTAAGTAAAATATGAAGTTTGTGTTGAAATCATGTGACACAGGTCGTGGTTTTCTGCTCCCTTGAGAAATGAGAGTTTCACAAAAATTTTTGTGTTTGATTTACTTTGAGATATATACTTTCCACACTATTATTCTATCAAGGGACCTGATCCAATGACCATTAATGAATGAATTTATAGTGAATTTTTTTTTTCTTATATTGTGATTTTAATGAAGCATGCATTTCTTAATAGTGGCATTTGTCAATTTGTTTAAATTTTAACTTGTAATAAGGCGTTGAACACTTTTTAGAATTGTCAGTAAAATGCATATTTATTGTCGCTAAAAATCTTTGTTAGTGTAGTGCTTTAATTTTTCTTTGTAGTATCATTCTTTGATACTATCTCCCCACTTGCTAAGGAATAGAGTTTGCCTTTGGAAAGTGAAAGTCAATAAATAAGAAAATATCAGTATTGAATAATACATACTAATTACATTTTCTTTTTCTTTTTTAAATAAGAATAAGAAGAAGAGAAGTTTCATTGTACAAATACAAGTGATAAAAAAAGTACTAAACATTTTGACAACTAAAGGGTTGTAAACATATGGTGGTGTACATTGATAAAAGCAACATTGGTACATATATATAAAGAAAAAAAAGAAGAAGAAAGAAGAGCTTTGTGTTCTTGAGTAATAAAACATATTGTTTGATACTTTTCACCACAAATAATAATTTCCCAACTATGAATTATCTCATCATGTGCATAGTTTGGAGCATAACATTTGAATTTCAAATGTATTATTGGGATTTGTCAACATATAACTCCCATTTTTATGATTTGATGTGCAAGTCATGTTCAATTGATTCCCAAGTTGGATGGTCTGCAACAAGAAATTAAGTTGCATAAAAAAACATGTAACAAATCCATTATATTGCACATATCATAAAAAGTCTAGTTAAAAGCAGAAAATTAGATAACTCATAACGTGACGGTTATTTTTATTATGATTTAACTACTTAATTGATCCGAATAATTTGAATTATTCAAATCCTGAACAAAGTTCTAATATTATTAAGAGGCTATTCAAATAGTTATACTATGATGACATTCTCGAACACTCTTATTTTTAGCCACTAACAACCATCACTTACAACTAACATTGTCTATCATCAACCGTTATCAACAATCATCATAACCATTAATATCAACAGTCAATGTCCCACCAATTACTAGTTATTATTCCATCAGTTATCTCTATAATCAGAATGATCACTATTGTCAATCACTATTGTTACTATCATCACCGTCAATTATCACCATCATCCACTATAATCGATCATCTTTATCATCTCAGTCATCACTAACTACTATCACCAACCATCATTGTGCAACAACCACCCACACTACCATTATTAGTTATCACTCCATTATATATCGTACAACCATCACCCGACTTTTACCTACCACTCGCCAACCATCACCTTATCACCTAATAACTTTGTGGATATAATGTTTAAATTATTTTATTTGAACTTTATATTTATTAATTTTTTTTATTAATAAAATAAATTTCAAAAATACAAATGTTGAGAAAATTAAAATAAATTTCAAAGATAAAAATAACAAAGTGGAAGAAAGATTTACCGCACAACGTGCTTCAGTACAACTCCATAGAGGGGTTGGGACACAACTTAAGTAATGACACCATGAGCAATGTGCATTACCATCCCATCCATTTGTCAATAGAGCTAACCCAAGGATAAACCTACAAAACATCATGTCACTCGAAAAATATCTGTCGATAATTCTTCATTTTATAAAAGTAAAATTTATAATCTCAAAAATAAGACAGATTATCTACTACAATTAAGAGTAACTAGACATAACCAAGGGTTCTGGTGAGATGAATAAAAATTCTTTCATCCTTAACTAATAATCTTATTAGGCTGATGCATATCCAGGATTTAAGAAGGATGGATGCACTATTACGAAAAAGATGCATTTAAGATATAAATTTGATCAGTTTGACCTTAACGTTCTTAACATTGAACCCTTAAATTTTGAAAATCATAAGTCCACCATATAATACTACTCATTTCAAATTTTAATATACACATTTGATTTAATTATATAAAAATTTACCATGATATTTTTTTTAAGATCCAATATTATACACTTGAATTTATGAAAGATTGAAGCAAGAAAAACAAAAGGTCAAAAGTATGACTGATAACCACTTGAAGGAAAGTTACTAACAAAGATAAGATTTAAATTTTTACTTTTGCTTGCATAGGTGCATCCAATCATTATTGTATATTCTTATATGCTACTTTTAACGTGGATTCACATCTCTATATTTAAATATTTTTTTAAAAATATAACACTACTATATGTAATCTAGAGAGGGGACCATGGATTCACGTGAATCCACAAAACCCCTCTAGATACGCCTCTGCTCAAATCGAAGCTTCAATACAGATATCAAACACCGAACATAAAACCTTCCGAAAAAAATTACTTAATAGTACTACTTACCCAGTTAAGATAAATGCTAATGAGAACATCAATAGTATGTATTGATAAATCTTGTACTTGGATTTTTTTGCAGCCACAAAATAGCCAGGAGGTGCTTTGTTTAGATTAACCCAACCAAATTGTGGACGAAGCAAAAGGACACAACCAAGAAGAAATCCAGTTACAAATCCACCAAGATGTGCAAAATTGTCCACATGAGGAAGAATTCCAACAGCTAGATTTAATGCAATTATGAGAAGCAATGTAAGTAGTGTTGCCAACTGTTTTTGATAAACCAAAAAAAAAAAAAATTAATTAGCTTAGTCCATGATTCACTATTAAAAAAATCACTATCTTTTTTCGGAAAACGTTCAGAATATGCAGACTCATATTTTGATTTAGTCAGTGAGAAAAGCAAAAAGAAAATATTTAGAGGTTATTCTCATTGGTTCAATGAGAATTTGTTTCATATCATGTGTTTTTCTAATGATCACCTGATTTGGTGAGAATATAGTCGAAAAATCATATTTTATATAAACAACACAAATTTTCTATTGATTCACGATGAGAATGACTTGTTGTTTTCTAGTAGTAATTGTATCTATGTTATATATTTTGACAATTATACCCTTATCCTCTACAAATTGTCGCATATTTGCTTTCGACTTTAATCAAGTCTGAACTTGAATTGGGTGAATTTCACTTCACATATTAAAATCTTTTTAGAAAAATGTCCAAATATACCCCTTTAATTACTTTTGACATTGATTTATAATTACACTGAATTATTGAAGCTCATGTGACCTTTTTATTAATGACAAGGGTAAGATAAACAATCTCTAAGTATAACAAAATGTAAAAGTCATCCCATATATTAAGAGGTTAAGATAGTGCAAAAAAATTCTTTACGCTGTCAGTCTGTATAAATTAAATCTCCATTTGAACGCAAAAGAGTTTTAATTAAACCATACCTTGTTTTCATATAATGTCCAATTTGTGATGAGTTCAGAAAGCATAGCTCCAAGTAAACCAAACAATGCACCAGAAGCACCAACTGAAATTTTTTTCCTCACAAATAGAGCTGATAATAAACTCCCTCCAACCCCAGCCAAAACATAAAGTGGACCAATTCTCACTACAAAAAAACATAGTAAAAACAATGTTTCACCACTACAATTATTTCAATATTACGAGTTTTTAAGTTACATACACTGACATCAAATAATACTGAAAAAAGGGCCAAATATACTCCTCATCAAATAAATGTACATAGTATGTGAACATTTGTTACACTATAAGATAACTACTTACATCAAACATGATTAGTAATTTAAAACAATGTGATAACTTGTTATAACCAAGTTCTTTTACATTATTGCTCTTTTTGTTCAAACTTATGTGAAGGTGTTCGAAGTATAATGGGGTCAAAATATTTAAATTCAACCATGTATAGACTACGGGCACTTCAAATATTTTAAAAAATACGCAAAAACTACAACAAGTCAATATAAACTTATAATCAATTTTAAAGAAAGTTAAAAGAATTACATTTTAACTGTCTAGGTAATAACACCTTCACGTAAATTGAGACTATAATAATTATGACTTATTCAACTCACCACATAAAACTAGGACAATCATTTACTTACAAAATCCAAACTCTTGCTCAAGTCGAATGCCCACAAATAATAAGCTCAACATATTGGCAGCAACATGAAATACACCAGCATGTAACCACATGCAAGAAAATAGCCTCCATATTTGTTTTCCATCAACTACTTTATTCACATCAAGAGCACCCAATTTTTGTAACCTATAAGAATTTTCAAAAAAATAAAAAAATGATAACTTATCTCGAAATAAATTGTAATCAGGATATAAAATATCGATGAAGTACTTTACGTTATTGTAGAGGGGCCAAGTAAAGGGTTCTCATGAACATCTTGAAATGCATAACGACCAAAGAAGTCGATACCAAAACAATTGTTACTATTATGAGGACAATCGTTAACGTACATAACAAAAATAAAAAGTACAATATTGACTACAATAATTATAGGGACTAGCCATGGGACCCATTTTTTATAAGGTTGATAATTTGGTGGTGGAATCTGAGGAGGATAAGAATGTAGACGCTGGTCACGTTCCTCGAGGCCAATATTACGAGGTTGTACTTTTATCTCGAGGTCTGACTCCGACGAAGAATTTCCCGACGGAGTCTTCCTTCCCATGATAATATTTGCCTTCCTAAGATCGGAAGAACAAAAATAGGGAGAAAACACCAAAAAAGAAAGAAAAAAAAAGAAGAAAGAAATGAGGGGTTATGGAATTTTTATGTGAAAAAGTGTATTGGTTGATGTAGCACTAATTGAGGGAAAGCATGTTGTAAGCCAAAAGAAGAAAACAAAAGAGAAATGAGAAATGCTCAAGTTTAATTAACTAGTTAATTTTTCCGCGCATATCGCAATATAATTCAATACAAATTAATAAGTTGCAAAGATTTTTCTAAAAAAATCGTTATTATCTTTTCTTTACAAGTTTCAAACTTGCTGATATATATCCTTACCGTTACGCTCTCTCAACTTTCACAACAAGGGGT
Source organism: Solanum chilense (assembly GCA_032847665.1). NCBI lineage: Eukaryota > Viridiplantae > Streptophyta > Magnoliopsida > Solanales > Solanaceae > Solanum > Solanum chilense. The sequence goes on from CM064968.1 coordinate 1,554,180, forward strand.
TAATCATTATACTATGAAAGATTAAATTGTATATAAGAAACTTTTTTTCTTCATTATTTTAGTCCAAACATCTAGGACTAAAATCAGGTTTCGATGTTCATTAAACTTCAAAAAAATCATATTTCACTCATTTCTAATCCTTTTTAATATGAATAATATACACATACAAAGCTTATAACGGGTATATTAATCCTGAAAATATATATCTTAAACTATAATTCTAAATAAATAATTTTTAGGAACCAAATTACGAAAATTTGTTGTTTTTAAAAGCTATCACAATTTTCAACATTACTTCAAAAGTTCATATCTCATTCGTTTCAAATCTATTTTACTTTGACTAATTTAGGAATGAGAAGTCTAAACAAGTAGATCAGAAAATATATGGTTCATGTCAAAAGTCAAAATAAATTATTTTTCATAAATCAAATTTTAGAGATCACCATTTTTTTTCATAAAATTGTGACAATTTTAGGTAACTTAAAAAATTCATATCTATCTGTCTCATTATATATGTCATCCTTTTCTTTTTAGTCTTGTAATACCTTGAATTTTTTAAGTGAAGACCCAAATCATTCTACAACACCTCGCAACTCTTCTCTCAAAATTTGAATCATTCGTGTAACACCTCAAATTTTGAAAAAAGGGTAAAAAGGGCTGGCAGGCAAGTGCACGCACCCAAAATAGACCATGGACCCTTCACATTACCCTAAACGACGTGATTAGGGGTCCACAACTCAACCGTCCAAGACTATCAAGATTTGGTCACCTGGACGGGACCCTAGACGGCCTGTGGTGACTTGTACGACTCGTTTAGGGGTCCTTATAGGTCACGCATCAGCTGTTAAGTTAAGTTCAATTCTTTAAATGTGGAAATGATTTTGGATATGAATTAAGGTCACTAGAATTTTCTCCTACAAAATTGAGTTGAAATCTTTTTTACTGATTGAGTTTCAATATGAGATTTTACTTGGGTCAACTTCAAATGATCTTACCGATTGAGTTTTAATTATATCAAATTAAATATTTATGAGTCTTCTTTCCAAATACACCAAGTTTGCTCCATTTCGAGTTTGGAGTAAAATGTTATGGTCGTTTTAGTAAGGCTCTGTCAGACAGACGAAGTTTTATAGATGGCAATACGGCCGGTGAAGTGTTTCACAAACTGTGGAGCCTTAAACGGTCCGTGAAACCTTCCTTTTAAGGCGCTTCACATTTTGATATTTTCTCTATGTCATTTTAACTCCTATTCTAAGCCTAAACCACGACGTTTTCATCTGGTTAAAGGCTTAGAAAGTGTTAATCAATTATTTTATGTTCATTAACACTTCAATTCATTAGAGTAAGGTTCCAACAGGAAAAAACTAAGGTTTTGAGCTTCGTCGATTCCGCCAAGAACTTTGTTCTTTTAGATATTTAAGACTATCATAGTGCTATGTCAGGGTGCTTGTTTTGATAGTCACTATTCAATTATGTTTAGAGGTTTCATAAAGACAGTTATTATACTCCCGTTTGACCTATTGTGTTCTTTGTCAATGATTTTAATATTATAACTTAATTACATTTATATGAAAAATGTTTCTTTCAAATCTTGTCTCTTCGAATTCTTTTAAATTAGGTTTTCACTCATGTCTCTTTTTCTTTTATAAGGCTATTGTGCACAACTGATGCACTCACCACAAAGTCCAAATGCGAGCAATCTAGTTCGAATGAATTGCTAAGTCATAACTATATCACCATTAAAAAAATGTCGTATAGTCAATAAAATTACTATTTTTCTTAATCAGATGTCTCATATTCGAGTCATGAATATGAAAATACTTGGTCAAAAACACTTACTCCAAACAATCCTGATTAATTAAGCTCCAATATAATCAAATAGGAATCAAAAAAGAATGTATAACTATATCCAACTTTGCTATGATGTTTGTGAGAAAATAAATTAACACATACATACATACATAAAAAATGAAAATAACTTTTTATTTTATTAAAGTATGTAATCATCACGTCTTTGACACTATGTTTTAAAATATTCCACAACACTAAAAGGGTGGATTAATGATGCAAATATGATTTGTTGAACTAACAAGAAAGAGAAACCAAGTTTGGTTTAATAATTAGTTAGCCGTTAATTCATTGGTTGCCAATTAGGTTGGTTCATTTAGATACTTAATCATATCCGATATGTTTACATTAAATCTAACAAGTTAACTTTAATTATAAAAAATTAAATTTAAAATGCATAATAACTGAACTATACATATACCAAACACCAAATAAAAAATATATTCTTAAATAAACCAACTTTAGTATATTTTCTAATCCTAGCTACAAGCTAGTATTAGGCAAGAGAGACGAGGGCCCCTTCTCCATCACGTGTGACAACGAAGCTTAAAGAACTAGAACAATATTATTTTTCTATAGAAATTTAAGCCGGAAACTGTTTGATAGTTATTTTTATAAATTTTTTTGATTGGATCAGCATATAAAGAAAAAAAATTATGTGATTGTTTCATATGAAAGAATTAGGAAGCTAAGTGAGGGTGTATTTTTGAGTTCGGAATCAAACAGGTAATCTTTTCTTTCAAAAAATATAAACGGCGTATTAATTTATGTTTAACCAAAAGAGAAAAATCATTCTTGATGGAGCGATTTCCTTCTGACAATTATTGATCCCGTTACTCTAAAAAAAATCTATAAAATCACTATTGTAGCAGCATTTTTATCCAAAAAAAAATTGCTTTACAAACATAGCTGCCCTTACAACTTTTTTCTTGATTTTTTTTTTAAAAAATAATGAAAATTGCTGCTACAGTAGCAATTCTCTTTAAGAAACTAAAAGAAAATCTACATATTTCTAGCCAAGGAGCGATTTTATTGGGGAAAAAATTTAAAAAATTGCTGTAAATATTTTATTAAAAAATTGGCCGCCTTAGATTTTTTGAAGAACCTTCTTTTTAAAAGGTAAAGGGGTTTAAAGCAAATTGATGCGGCAATTTCAATTTTAAATTTCTGTTTTTTTTTTTATAAAAGGCAGTCATATTTTGGTTTGAAAACAAATAATTTCAGAAAAACGTTGCTTCTGCAGCGGTCTTTGAAAAAAAATTGTCAGAAGAAAATCGCTTTATCCTTTTGGTAAAACAAAAATTTGATTTGTCGTTCATGTTTTTTGAAAGAAAAAAGTTACTCTTTTAACTTCAAACTCGTGTATTTCCCATCATATATTAGACTATACCATATAGTTGGTTCGATAGATATGAGTGCAAAAATATATTTTATAGCACAAATACCTCATTGATTTATTAATCTATTTATTCATCAACTTAACTCATTTCAGCTCATTAAAAAACAAATAAAGCCGTTCAAATTCAGTAAAAAATGAAAATATTGATATGCATTTTAACTAATTTTAGCCTAAATATTTTTCAAAAAAGTCATTATATATAATATATCAATTTATTAACTCAACTCACCTAATAAATCTGCCTCAATTCGGCTAAACTCGTCCGCTTGATCCTCTAATAATTGAGAGGCGTAAGTGCCCCTCATTCTCATATTGATCTTATAGAACAGAATTTTAATAAAATTATAATATTCTTTTATTATAAAAAATACTGATTTTTTTTCTATTTTTAATTAAAAGATATTGAAATTAAAAGGATAAAAATATTATTTTTTAAAAAATAACATAAATAAAATATTATTATAATTAAATTCTGACCAAATTTTCTATATTTTTCCAATAATAAATACTTCATGTGCATGTGCATGACTCCAAATAATAGCTAATTAATTAGCATATACTTTTGAACCATTTACGTTAGCTTTTATCAAAACCTATATTTTGTGTGTTTTAGGTTCAAGGAAACATTTTGGCCTTCTACATTTAAAAATGTGATCTAACAATAAAAAAGTCCATAAAAATTTAAAGAAAATTATAATTTAAGTTCAACAAAATAAATATATTGCTAGTAGGTAATTTTATAAAATTTGATAAATTAGTATCTTTAACCATATTCATTACTCCTAAAATATTAAGTTCTATTTAAAACTATACGACGTAGGTTATGACTTTAGGTAGAGACGTTTTAATCCTGATTGCCTATCAATCGTAGGAAGTTATACATTTTGAAGAACAAATCAATATATAAGCTGAGACTATTATTTTTTACGGCTTATCATAAACGATCAAAAATTTGAAAATATCCAAATTAATCAATACAAAATCGAACTTATTTGAATTACAAAAAAATATTTTTCCCGCTCCTTTTTCCCACTTTTATCTACGGTATAAAAGAATTTTATAAAATATTTTTTTCTTATCCACGTGTCAAAATAAAAGCAATTCTACTACACGACAAGTAACAGATATGCAATTTGACGTTGTAACCGTCACTTTATATTACTACTAACGTTTTGTTTTGTAAGGTTACGCACACTTCCCGAGGTTAACGCTGTCATTTATCTACCGTTCTCCGTTAGTCACTGAACTTATATATTGTTTTTTAAAAAAATATTAATTTTTTAAAACTATTTACAGTCTTAAAAATATAAATTTAGCGAAAATTTAAGAACGTATTTTATTCATATTACAAGATTAAAATTATATTTAAATTCAATTAATTAAATAAATAAATATTTTTAAAATTATAATTAATTAAAAACGAAACTAATAATTCACGCTTAGATTTAATGGTGTCAGCAATACTGTACTTTTTAAAAATAATAATTAGATAATGGTGGAGATTTTTAAAAAGATGCCACGTCAGATTATGTTGAAATCCTACGTGGCATATGATCCAAACCGTCACCACTTATTTATAATCTCTCAATTGCTGTATTATCGTAGGGAATTATTTTATACAAAAATAATTATTCGCTCAAATGACTCTATTGCCCTTATAAAATAGTTATAAACTTGTCATCGAACTCACAATTCATTATAATTACTAAATTCGTAATTAACTACTTATATATTTGATATTTTTTTCAAATATAATTATGATTATAAACAAACATTATTAAATTCCTCCAAATTCATAATTAATATTATATTATCTATGTTAATCCATTAATTTGTACTGTCTCCGTCGTTGTACATAGGTTAGCTTGACGACATTTCAACTATTTCATGATTATATTTACTTTATTTTATCAACATATATATATATATATATATATATATAATATGGAAGCTAATTTTAACTTTATTTTAAAAAATAAGAGATAAATAGTTATTTTCAATATTAGACTATTGACTGTGGTAAAAACATTACACACATTTTTTCTCCAAATGTGAATATTCATCAACATAATCTATACATTGACTATGTATATTATATACTAAAATAATATACAAAAATAAATTAATTATTTTTATAAAATTAAATCACATTGACTTTTTTTTTTCCCCAATTTTTTCGGATTGTAGATGAAAGGGATAAATTTGAAAAAGTTTTGAGAAAAAAAGAAAATTTGATGACCCAACATTTTTACTTGATAGTGTATAAACCAACCAAAACCAACTGATCCTGTTTGACCCTCCACGTGTCAACATCACATTGTATATGGGCCCACCATTTGGCAAAGAACCGGTCTTTGTATAGTTTTTTCACCAGTGACCTGTTATTGCCAGTGAATTAACCGACACTTCCGGTCATGGATGTCAACTGTATAAAGAACTGGGGTTTAAGACAATGTTTGGGGGTGGTTTTTCACAGGGTTTTTGGGTCAAGCTGAAAAATAATAATAAATTTTTTTTATTGGTTACTAAGTATGTGTACACAATTTGGGTGATTCTTGATTTTTTTTTTTTTTTTGGTGAATTTTGATCGAAGTTTGGTTGATTTAAGGTGATGTGACATGTTTCTTTATTGTTGTTTGTATATAAAGTTGTAATCTTTTGTTTATAACAGTTGAATATCCTGTTTGGTTGCATAAAGTTTCAATTTTTGTTGAGATTTTTTGTGGGGATTTAATGGTTTTTGAAGGAAAAAAAAAAAGGAAAGATGAAAATTTGGTTGGTTTAAGGTGATGGGTGATGGTGATCCATTTGTTTCTTCTTTGATTGTAATTTTTTTCATAAAGTTCCAATCTTTGGTTTCAGGGACTTGTTGGGTTGAGGAGAAAATCTTGAGAAAGTAGAAGAGATTGTTGAATTTATTTGTTTTAAGTGTTTCATGGGTAAATTGTGGTGAAGTTTGAGGAAAATTTGGTTGCTTTAAGGTGATGTGATTCATTTTTTTTCCTTCTTTCTATGCACAATTTGAATAAAGTTGCTATCTTTTGTTTGGTTCTTGGTTGGATTGGGGAGAAAATCCTGAGAAAGTAGAAGAAACTGTTGATGTTTTGCTTTTTAAGTTCTTTAAGTATATGGTTTTATGGGGTTTGAAGAAAAATATGTTGCTTTAAAGGTGATGTGATCCATTTCATTCTTTGTTTCTGATGTATAATTTGCATAAAGTTGCAATCTTTGTTCAGAACCTGATTGGATTGTGGGTAAAATCTTGGGTTTTTCTGCATCTCTGCTACCAAAACAAAGCATTTGAAGAATTGAAGCTTTTCCCTTTCTTCTAAGTTCTTTTCAGAATTTGGTCTCCCAAAAAGCTTTTATGTGAAAACCAAGGTGTCTTAGATTAGATCTATTGATCTTTCCCAAGTGGATTCTTGAATTTGCTAGGTTTTGTTTGGTTGATCTAATTGCTTTCTTTTTATATCATCTTTCTAAGTTCTTTTTTCTTAATTTCCCCTCCAATCTTTGGGTTTATGGGGAGTTGGGATTCATGGATTTCATTAAGATTTGCATAATTACTTCACCCTCATGAGGAAATGGCTTCTTTCCTCTTTTCCTTTTTTTGAGGAAAAAAGCAACATGTTTCTTTCCATCTCATCAAACATGTCATGTTGGAATCATACTGGCGCTTTTTTTCGTTTGATCAAAACATGTTCTTTCCTGTTGTAATGTTGGTGAAAGTCTTTCTTGTAATCTTTCTTGTGATCTTGCCATATTTTGTATAGTATTAGTTGGAGGGAATAGCTTCTTTTAAATTTGAAATTGAGATCATACTTTATCTTTGTATGCTTTTGAATTGGATAGTTAAAGGTTTTAGGATATTGTGGAAAATGTAGTTATGTAAAAAATTTCAAGTGTCAAATTGGGAAAAGACAATAACTTTTCTGCGGCTTGAATTCGTCTAGAAGTTCTGTAATGCAAAGTGCCAGTCCCCTAGGATTTTTTTTCTTAAGCTGGCATTAATGAAAATGTGGGCATTCTGTTGTGTTGCCTTTTTTTGTTTCCTGATTTTTACACCTCTGTGCTTGATTTCCAATACTTCTACCTCAATGTCTTGATTCGTGATTTGTGATCTGGCAGGTGTTTTTTTTAAAATTATTTCGTGTACTTGCACTGCTTGTCTGGAGGGATGTATAGATATGAGGTTTTAATACTGTAAAGTAGATCAAAGACTGCTGGTGTTTCGTGTTTTCTGAATGTTTAGTCCTATGGTTTCTGAGATATGGAGTTGCATAAGAGGTTAGATTATGGATTCATTGGCTATCAGGTGCCTCATATTCCCCGAGCTACGAGATCAGCTAGGGTAACTTCACTTTTTATATGTGATTGTTGTTTCGCCTTAATGTTTTTGACTTGAGGTACTCATTCTGATCTTATTTCGTTATCGATCTTTTTAGGGAAGGGGAAATATTAGGAAGAAATCTGATAGCAATGAAATGTGTGCTTTTGACTTGTTGACTACTGTAGCTGGGAAGTTACTCCTGGAAGGAGAAAGCACTTCAAATTCTAGTGGGAAAGATCAGTCTGCAGTTGTGAAAGATAATATTGAGACGGTTAAGGAGGATGAAGATACACCATTAAAAGAAAATCCTTGTAATGAACGTTGCCAGGAGCGGGGGTTCTTCATTTCTCAGATTGTTTCAGAAGCTCCTGTGGTAAATCACTGTTTAAGCAAATCGACTGATACGTTATCTGGACCAGCATCTGTAATTACAAGTTCCGACTGCTCGGAGAAGTTGGGTTCTGCAGAACAATTCATAAATGGTGAACGCAAAACTGAAAACAGGAACTGTTCTACTAAGGTAGAACATGAGTTATCTGGTTGTAGAGATTTTTCTAGCTGTACATTAGGCGCTGAAAGTAAAAAACAAGTGAAACTCAACCTGTCAAATGATGCAATGATTACAACGAATAAGAGGGCTGCAGTTTGCAGTTCAGAGTTTCCTGATCCTTGGGATAGGAAGCGTTCAATGCTTGTTGCTTCGGACAATACTGTAAAGTTATCTCTTTCTACGGACCCTGATCCTTTCGGGTCCTTTCCGGTGATCCGGGATGATGTACAGTTAGCTAACAAAGATGATGACGAAAAATCTTGCGGGTGCACTCAACCTAGCACTAGAAATAAGGCCTTCAGGCCAGCACCGCGAGTAGGAGATTGGAGGATGCGGAAGTTACAGGCATCCAAATACTGGGAAGTAAATCCACAATCTGATGATGAGGGACATGTCAATGTTGGTGAGTGTTTTTATTGTTTATTTTGGTTCTGACCTTCACCTTTTAACTTGCTGGATTTGACATAGCCTGCATCTCTCCAGATAATGAAACAAGGCATGTCTACCAGAAAAGGGAAAATGTCTACATGAGCGAAAGGTCTCAGAGAGATTTTCCTTTCAAGAAAAGAAAACTCTATTATTGTAACTCGTTCTCCAATTCCGATGGAGGGAGTAGTGATGGAATATGTAGTTCTCCAACAAAAGACATAAATAGAGATGCATCTGGTTATAGTCTAGCATCTTCAGGAGGTTTGTTGTCTTCTTCTGAAACCCTGCCCACAGTGAAAAACATGCACATTATTCACAGTCATTACTTGCACATGTTGGTGTGTATGCATTCCCAGTTCTAATTGGTGCCTATTCCCCCTCTGCATATGGAATCCGACAGCCCGTGCAGCAGCTGGGACGTCAATCCCGAAAGGAGCTAGTGCATCCTTCAGGTCTAATGACTCCCATGGTGAGAAGGCCTTTTTTGGGAATAATTAATGCTTCTTTTATAGCAAGTTTTCATTTGAAGAGGTTCTGATGATACAATGATGTTTATCCTCAGTGAAGCTCAAGATCAAGTCTTTCAGAGTTCCTGAACTTTTTGTTGAGATTCCGGAAAATGCAACTGTTGGTTGTTTAAAGGCATGTGAAAGTGTTAAACTCTAAATGCTACTTATAGTCTGTTCACCTAAATAAGGTTCTTTCAGCAGTACTGCTGCAGAATTCTTTGTTTCTCTTTTCCAGATGCAATCATAGAAATTCACTCTTTATGCTTCTAATACTCTACAGAGGACCGTAATGGAGGCAGTGACGGCAATACTTGGTGGTGGGCTGCGAATTGGTGTAGTTTTTCAGGGTAAGAAGGTTAGAGATGACAGCAAGACCTTATCTCAGGCTGGAATTTCACATGATGACAAACTTGATGGTCTTGGTTTTACCCTGGAGCCTAGCCCCTCTCGAGCTTCCCCACCTCTAGGTCCAGAAGGTTGTTCTCGTGTACTTCCTTGTGAGACACCTCAACCACTAACAAGGTAAATCATATGCTCGACGATCTATCTCTTTTTTGCATTAATTATTGTATAGAAGTTTCACTAGCTTAATTTTGGTATTCGACTAGCTGTAGCTAGTCAGTGGAGTTGGTGACGCTTCAGTTTTATTGATGAATTAATTCTTGCAAATGTATGCATGTCGTTATGTGTAGTTAAAGTCTACATTTGCTTTCAACCGGGACACTTGAGATATTGCTACTCTCTTTAACCCTGTTAGTCTCTCGTCCTCTTTTTTCTCTATCTGATGTTGCTTTTGTGGAAGGTGGCAGGTCCTTAATCTGGTCTTCCTAACACCTTCTAAAAAAATCTTGATAAGCTTTCCATATATTTCTTAGCAGGTGCTCACCTGGTTCTACTATTATTCATAATGGCATGCAACGAGAGACGTATAATGCCTTCCCGGATCATTCAGGAACAACTTTGAGTAACTTCATTGAAAGCGATCACGATTCAGCTCCATCCCCTCCTGATGCCTCTCTGGAGAAAAATGCTGCAGATTCAAGAGCATTGGTTCCAGTTGCTGCAATGGATGCAGAAGCCTTGGCTGTAGTTCCAATGCGAAAGCCCAAGCGATGTGAAACCGTGCAACGTCGAATCCGTAGACCTTTTTCTGTTTTCGAAGTGGAAGCACTTGTTCAAGCTGTTGAGAAGCTTGGAACTGGAAGGTATATTGAAATGAGCCATACTCACTTAAATTTGTGTCTTCTTAATAGTTGTGTATGCAAATGCTGATATCAAAGTTCCTTTTGGATTTGCTATCTCACAGGTGGCGTGATGTCAAAATGCGAGCTTTTGATAACGCCAAACACAGAACTTATGTCGATTTAAAGGTACAAACTGCACTATTTCTCTTGCATTTTCGACAACTCACCTTCAAATTGTCACTTTGCCTACTTGAATCAAAGGCATTAGACTCTTAATATGTTGCTCTTTCCTGTAGTTTCCACTTTAGCTTCTTCTTGATTAGCTCCTTATTCGTTTCCGCATTTAAATGTGAATTATGGAGGAAGGAAAATGAAGTTATAAGTTATCCTCTTGATTAAGTTTGGCTGCCTGGACAAAGAGCTGAGCCGCTTTGGGGCTCTGCCCGGTCCAACTAGTTTCAAAAAGCTCAGCGCAACTTGTTCTGCTCAGTCAATGCTTAGGCTTGGTCGTGCAGGCTCGATTAAATGTGTAATTCTTGTTCTGAAAATTAAATGTGTTCCTTGTATATGTTGTAACAAACGCGTGATGTTTGTGTGATCACGTTTCTTCAGGACAAATGGAAAACACTGGTGCACACAGCGCGAATATCTCCTCAACAAAGGAGAGGTGAGCCTGTGCCTCAGGAACTCCTCGACCGAGTCCTCATTGCTCATGCTTACTGGTCCCAACAACAAGCTAGACAACAGATGAAACATCAATCGGAGACGCGTCTTTTGCTTTAATATGGTTGTAAAGGATAAACTGGAGGAAGATAAGTAAGTAGTAGATGGGGGGTTTTGGAGATCCCTTTTTTGTTTTGTTAATAATAAATATTGTAAGTGTAAAGATTATATATAACACAAGGGAAGTATATTAGTTGAATATTACATCTAGCTTCCTGCAGTGGAATCTGTTTCCTGCATGGATAGGGAGTGTTTGGGGTTGGCACTTGTACATGTTTCAAAATAAAGTGCTCAACTAACACACTAATTTTTGTAATCTGCTTAAATTCTTGGATTTTTGACAAGAACTTTTTTTTTTTTTTTGGGGTTGGGTTTGTAGAAAGGGGAAAAAGATTGGTGTAGCTGTTTATTGATTGTAGAAACTTGGTTCAATGTCTTGTAGTGATTCTCCACTTCTTTAACATAAGAAGGTTTCAATTAAAGATTTACATTTTTTTGTTTCAGAGAGAGTGTTTATCATTTGGTTGATTTTTGTGTACTTATCCTTAGTATTGTTTATGAAGTTTAAGTTATATACACTGACGTTTGTGACAACGTAAATATATTTTACATTATCAAATGTAGAATTACTTGTGGCCGGACCTTTCCTCGAACCGTGCATTTACGAGAAGTTTAATGGATCGGACTATTTTTTTCATTTGCTTATTCTTAGATCTCTCACTATATTTATTTAATATCTTGTTATTGTTAATACTTGCTATTATTGCTTCTTTTCATCTTATCGGAAGATAGGAATAAAATTTGCATATATATATATTCTATTTTCTTCGAATCTCATTTATGAGTTTATAATAAATTTATCCAACATCATTTGCTAAAGTCTTTTACACATATGAGACTAAAAAAGAAGTCATTTCCTTCTATTCAATTCATAATTGATCCAAAGATTTCATTTCCTCAATTTTCGAGAGCGATTTGTGAGCCGAATAAGTGGATTTTTTTTAAAAAAAATATGAATAGCGGTGATATTTGATGTCAGTTATTCTAATATTATGTTGAAGGATATGACCTTCTCATATAAAAGCTCAAGCTTTTAGATAGACACTTCAACATTAACACAAGTTATTGTTCAACACAAATTTTACATTTTTCAAAAATAAATATTAATTAAGAAAGTCCTTTCAAAGAGCAAGGTTCTTGACCACTGCATCGATTGTGATGGAATGGTCGAGAATTCTTCCACCTTTTACTAGAGGTTTCAGCCCTTTGTGATTGTGAATTGAATGAATAAACGGATGAAATCAAGAAATAATTCAACCGCCTTCAGAAAACAGTCTTATAATGGGTGAATTTTAATTAGTTAAACCTCTATGAAAATATAGATTATCGAGCGAAAAATAAAATAAAATAAAAGTAAAATTCTTAACTAAATTCAAGTGGTAGTGGGCATCCTACTAATCCACTAATAAAAACAGAAATTGACATATCATAATTTCACTTTTTTCTTTTCAACGAAAATGACTACTATATGAAAGAATATTAATAATCACATTAAAAATTGTCCATTCTTTTTATTTTTTCAACAATGGAAAATGTTTCATCTTAAATAGCCTTTTTGACCAAAAACCAAAAGCCTTAAACATAACTTTCACAAAAAAGTTTTTTTTTTCCTTTCTTATAATTTCCTATGGTTTGATATCTCTTGTAACTTATATATATATAAAAAATTGAATCATATATTTATTTTGTCTTTTATAAGTGTTCAAGTTAATTTTAAAAATATTTCTTAATTTTTTAAAATTTGATTGATCAAGATATTTTTTTCTATAAACATTAGTTTTAAAAATGAGAAAAAGAAATCTCTAGAAAAAGTAGAGAAAACAAAGGAGTAAATGATATTCCACACTAATTATTTTCTATTTCCCATCTCCAATATCCAACCATGGGTGGATCAACAATATTTATTTTCTATTTTCCATCTCCAAATATCCAACCATGGGTGGATCCACATTGCAAATATATAAATGTCATAATACATAAATATACCTTTTAATTTGGTTTCGAATCGTATTTATACCTTTCAATTTTGGGTGTGCACAAGTAGGCACTTAAGTTTGTATAAAGTTGGATAAATAGACACACATGTCATCCTATATGTCATTTTTTGTCCTACGTGTATTGTGTTATATAGGACTCATGTGTTTATTTATTTAAAAGTTAGATAGTTAAGATGTCTGTTTGTGCATTATGAAAGTTGGAGGTCAAAGTTAAAATTTAAAATCAAGTTTAGAATCTGATATATGGATTATCCTATATACATTCAATGTGAATGCAATAGGTAGCTTTTGTATAGCTTTCAAAATTTCATTACATATCTATAAATTATTAACAGTAAATCTAGTTATTATTTAATTTAATTTAACTTGATGTTAGTGTAATAAAAACCTAGGTAAGGTTATATAAAGTTCAAACTTTAAATTCACCTTAAATTCCACCAACCACATGACCCTAAATAGTTATATTGGAAAATATAATAATAGAAGTGATGTCATTTTTCTATCATAAATTAGGAGTGAAAGAAACATCTATCTTCCACCCTTTAATTTTAAGTCCACAATAAAAATAATTTCTTGGATTTAGTATATATATATATATATATATAAAATAAAGATTGTACTCCACCTCTTCTTTATGCTTTCCTTTTATTTCTTTATAATATGAACAAATGTCTAAGTTTGAATAAAAATTTGAATATTAAGATCTGCGTTAAATTAAGATGGCTAGATTTGAATATACATCTTAATACTAAGATGTATGTCTCTAAATCTTAACACTAATAATATATTAAGACGGTTTGTTTTCAATATCAGAATGTACATATGAAATTAACTACTATATTAATAAAATATTATAAAAAATTCATTTCAACAAAAAATATTACTTTTTGATTAAAAAAAATATTCTAACTATTTATAATCCTCTTTAAAATTATGTATATACATTTGTCATGTTCTTGATAGTAATGGTTTAACATAGCTTTGCTTTGTTTCCTTGCATTCTTAAATGTGTTGCTCAAGGTTTTACTTTAATGTAAACTATTATGGTTTTCCCTTTTATTATTGGCATAATACATAAATATGACCTTTAGCTTGGCGTCAGTTGACAAATATGACCCTTAACTTTTGGATATGCACAAGTAGACACTTAAACTTATATAAAATTGAACAAATAGATACACGTATCCTACATGACATGATACAGGTAGGACACAAATTTTCAGTTACATGATTTATGTAGTATTTTAGTTTTACTGAAAGTTATACATCAGTACAAATGTAATTTGAATTCTTTTAGGCTTTGTAAAACTTTTTTTAGTAGTATAGTATAAGTATATTCCTACTTTTAAGTTGAAAATACAACAAAAAAAGCCATAATTGTGAAAACGCCCATTAATTCGGATTTAAATAGTGAAAACAAAAATTAAAAAATAGAAAATCGAAACAAAATACTGAATGCACGCCCTATCTGGGACGTGGGTTGTACAAGTTTAATTATAGTAGTCATAAAAACAAAAGATAAATGCCAGGGGAGATCACAAGCTAGGAAATCAAATCGTCATCAACAAAGTGAAAGTTTACGTAATCAACCATAACAAATCTGGCATAACTTTTTTCGTAAGCAGAAGGCAGAGTAAAAGAGGCTAATATAATTGATACAAAGTAACTCCAAATGAGAAAATAAAATTTAGGATCACCATAGATCCACAAGACTAATAATGTGTTACCATTTCACAACATAAATTGAAAATACAGAATTTTTCTAACTCAGTACACTACATCACCTTTAAGTTACACTTACCGTCTTCTCTTTTGCGACTTTGGAGGTTTGAGAACACTCCAGTCAAGTCTCTGTGGCATTTTGGATCTCTGGCTACTACTAGGTGACGAGGCTGGATCGTCCAAGACTCTCTTATGCGATTTGTTTGAATACTGCCCCTCGGAGGATGTATTGTCTTGTTTCCATTTAATATCTTCGTTAGGGTCGTCATAAGAGTCGTGCACATCAGAGTTCTCCAATCCATATTGTGATGTACCATTTTCTCTGTGGCAATGAGTAGTAACAATTGGTATAAATAAAAATTGAATTCCAACTCGACTCGAAAAACAAGTGAAATGCTTAAACAAGATATTCAACGTATGTAGGACTCGCAAATTATTGAAATGCACCCAATCTAATATACTCCCTATTTCATTACAATGTTTAAGTCGGCATGGAGTTCAGGAAGAAAGGAAGGCTTGAAATTTGTGGTTTTTAAACAAAAGCTATAGAGATTTGTGTGGCTATAAATCATCAAATTAAAGGTAAAGAGAAATGTTCAAAGATGAGTTTTTCAAAATATAGGAATGTGTCGTTCTTTTTGGGACAGACGGGAAAATGAAAATGTTGTCGCATAAAATGGAACAGAGGGAGTAAAATATAAAGCAATGCAACCATTGGGACAAAAGACACCATCGTACTTTACATCTCTTAAGACTATTTTGGCCATTTAATAAATAAATTGTGTTTTACGTAATCAAATTTCTTTATGCGACCTTTCATACTTCACTGTAGAGATCTTATACAATATTTCACCAATTGTCATCTCTATATAATTAAAGGCAACAGTAGCAGGACTTTCAACATATTCATCTCAACAATAAACTAAGAGGAAGTAAAGCTTTTGTGTACGAATGAATCAGATGTGAAACAATAAAGCCAAGATGGTGTATCCTAGGAGTAATGGCCCATAAGCTTAGACCTTAGTGCATAACAATAAGCACAAAGATAGGAAAGGATACAACGAGAACTTCAAACTGACCTTTTAGTAATCCGTTCACTCGTCTCCGAAGAACAAGCAGGAGAAGCAGAACCCTCGGGACGTGGTTTTGAAGCTTCTTCACTCAATTTCTACCAAGACAAGTTTTTCATGAGACATGATTACAAACCACAGGAGAAAATAAACTGAACAGTCTTCAGAAAGTACTTTACGTCATGCAAACCATACTCACATCAATAGAAGGATTAAAACCTTGAAAAGACATCCGACCTTTTATAGCCCCAGGGTGGGGATCCCCTTCCATAATGATAACACTGAATGTGAAAAGGAAATAAAGAAAACTCTGAGGAAAAGTATTTGTTTAAAACAGCAGCAAATATGGAATTAATATAATAATTCGTCCTTCCGAATAACTCCACCCCATCCCTCGTCATTCACTCCCCCCCGAAACCTATAACTGACATGATGAACTAATTATTGTAGCGGACATAGTAGTCGATATTTGATTTGAACCACAACACAATATCACAGTGTGAGAAATAGATTCCATTAAGCTTCAGATTTGTAAGAAAAATATTATTATAAAATAAATTCCCCAAATTATTTCCTCTGTCTCAATTTAAGTGTCTTAATTTGATTGGGCACGAGTTTAAGAAACAAAGAGAGACTTGTGAATCTTATGGTCTTAAATTAAAGAGTGTACAATCCTTTAAATTGTGTGGTCTTAAGCTTGTCAAGTCGAATGTTGGAATTAGAAAACTTAATGAATATAAAATGAGATACTCTTTTTGGGATAACCAAAAAGGGACGTAAAACAATAAATTGGGACAGAAGCGGAGGAAGTACTTTTTGCATTAGGCTCACAAAGCTGATTAAAATTTACGTTAATAACATCCAATATACCCTTGTAAAATATCTAAATGCTAGTGGGAAAAAAAGAAGCTTAGTCTAACATAGCATTAGAGAGGCCCACTCAAAAATCACTTGCTAGTGATTGCAAGCATACTCCGAAAAGGGTTGAGCGTGGATGTAATTCAGCTAGAATAAAGTGAGATTTTATTAGTTCTAAATGCTGACAACCATTTACAGGAAAAAGTTATACGAAGTCAGCTTTTCTCTACATATCAAAAATCGTATCTGAGAAACCTAAACATAATAGATATTCCATTCTAGTACTATTCGAGTACTGCAAAGAAAGAACACATTTTTCGTGATATAATTTACTAAGTTACTCCTTTATGTACCCTTAAAAGGATAGTGCTCTGGCACAGCCTATATCTGGGAAGCTTACTAGATACTAGCTAGAAGGAGAGATCTAGTTTCAGTGGTATTATACTTGATCCAGCTCTAAATGAAGACTCAGTCCAAGGAAAAAGTAAGTTGTAATCCTACTCTAACATTGGTCTCAAAATAGAAAATGCAAATAACAAGTAGTGTATGCTCTTTTTTCACGCCACAATGTTAGTCATAGTAGCTCAAGCCTTCCATCCCAATGTGTTGAAGATGCCATTTCACTAGTTAATTCATTCCATGGCATTTAATCAATCACAGCGCTTGAGCTCAATAGTTGATGTATTTAGGTCAGACCCAGAATATGTAGGAAAGAACTGTGTTGCCATATCAAAAAGTGAGAAAGATGAAGATACCAAAAAAGAACTCTAAAACAAAATGCATAAGGAGGCAACGGTTCCATTTTAAGGGGCTAGTTAACGCGCGAATTATAACATCAGCTTGGTACATTCTATCTTGACCAGCTTCTCTTTTCAGTATATATTATTTATTATCGTATCAAATTCCTCATATCTTAAAGCCAGCATTATGGTTATACTAAGACAATTCTCAACACAGAATGATTCCTCATTAAAAGATTTCCAAAGGTAATTAATGCCTTTTAAACGAGCTTGCTAGTTGAAGTGAGAATGATACATCAGCTCAGTACATTCTTTTTCTTGGCCAGCCTTCTTTCCTCTCTCAATATTCTTCATTATCGTATCAAATTCATCTTATCAACTAGCATTATGGTAAAACTACGACAATTTTCAATAGAGAATGATTCGTCATTAAAAGATTCCAAAAGGTAAATAATGTCTTTTTGAAGTACAATTGTGGTCACAGTGTTGTGGACGGCGAGGGGCGACAAGGGCCTGCCTCGCCAAGCGGCGAGGCGCTTGCCTTTTGAATAAAGGCGCCAATTAATACCAAAAATTAAAAATATTTAATTGCATATTTTATCCAAAATTTTAAAAGCAATAATACATATTAGCAAATATTCAGCTATGGAGAAGCCGACAGCGATGGAGAAGCCTAGAAGAGAACTGGAGAAGAGAGCGAGGGAGAAGAGACAGCGATGGAGAAGCCGAGAAGGGAGTCAATCGAGAGAGAGAGTCGCGATGGAGAAAGCAGATATTTCAAAAGTATAAAAAAAAAAACCTAATTTTGACTAATATTGTTAAGTCAAATATTTTTAATTAAAAAGGCGGCGCCTTTTCTGTCGCCATTGTGTCGCCACACCTCGCCATACCTCGCCATTTTGATCTCGCCTCGCCTCAGTAGAGAATGGCGAGGACCCATCGCCTCGCCTCTCGCCAAAGGCGAGGAGGCGCTCGCCTTTTGTAACACTGTGTGGTCATGCTTCTATAGTTCAATACTAATCTAACTTAAGTTACAACTCAAATCTCAACACTTGTAATATCCTAGGGCTAACTCTCATCAATTAAACAAAGATCGAAAATTTAAAGAGGAAAGTTACCATCTTTTGGGAGCACTAGAGGAGGAGAAGTTTCCATCAGGTATCACTTCTTCTTCCTTCTTAGGCTTTTCCTCTCTGAGAGAAGCCCTTTGCATAAACTGCAATCACAAAACATGAAAATCCTTTAGACAACACAACAATAATTACGCCTCGATCACATATACTATTTGGTGTCAGCTATATGACTCTGTCTTATACTCATTCTACCCTACTCAATAAATTCATCAATGCTACATCTTATTTTTGAAGAATCAACCTAAATAGCTGCTCCCCAGCAGATATATTATATATGTATGTATAAGCACAAAATTACATGTATACAATTAGCAAAAAAACGAAAATTTACTGAAGGCTAAAATAACAAGTTGAGAAAACTATGTAAGAATCAAAAACCTACAAAACCCAGTTCAAAATTTTCGTCTTTATTCAATTTCACAGATACTAAAGGCACCAAATTGAACTTCTTCTTTTTTTTACCTTCAAGTTCCTTAAGGTACCGGATAGTTCACGCTTTGCCATTCTGATTTACAGAACAACTTCTTGGGGCACACCGAAACTGAAAATTGTTTTTACCCACTTGCTATTCTTGAATTTTCCGGCAAGGTGACGGCGCCGGCGCTAGCCTCGAGCTAACTCCAAAGGGCTGAAAAAAGTTTACTGAACCGAAGAGGTTTTTCTTGAGTTCAAAATAACAAAATTTCCTCCAACTCAAATGGGCCTGCTCATGTTCAATGATGGCCCAATGGTAAGACTAACTTTGGATAATTTGCATAAATAGCCTATTGAAACTTTTTAATATTTAGCAAAAATAAAGGTGTTTGATAATGATGAATTGTCTTAGTATTATGAATAGATCCGTCAAAATGCACTTAGCCCATGGGGCCGGCCCAACTCAACCCCTTATTGGGGTAGGGTTGGGATAGTATTCTTTAAGCCTATTTGAAATTAGGGCTTATAAATCCAACACAAATAAGTCTTTGGCCCTTGAGGCTTGATGAGGGCAGGGTCATTAGTCTGCT
This sequence comes from Solanum chilense, assembly GCA_032847665.1. Lineage (NCBI taxonomy): Eukaryota > Viridiplantae > Streptophyta > Magnoliopsida > Solanales > Solanaceae > Solanum > Solanum chilense. Next base: position 1,573,736 of record CM064968.1, read on the forward strand.
CATGATCCAAAATTATTTAATAATCTCATTACTGTGTGAGTTTATCACGTAAATGCAAATTATGTTGTAAAATTTTGGATACCGGATTTTGGTATTTTCAAATTCATGTATTTCGGATATATGTACTCAAAATTTGGTTAATTAGTTATAAATACACTCTATCCAAGTGATTTGCTATGATACATAGACAAATCCTGCACCCTCGCCTCCCTCTCATCTCATTCGTGTATCAAGGATGCATTCTCACTAAATACATGTATCTCGTGTATCTAGTATCCTAACTAATCACACTAGATTTTTACTACTGTTATTGAAACAAACGCTATTATTTTCATATCGGGTAAGGGCCAAAAAAAAAAAACTGAACTACAAGAAAAGGTCTAAAAATACCTTTCATCCATCTTTTGGTCTAAAAATACCCTTCTATTCATTTTTTTTTGTCTAAAATTACCCTCCATCCACCTTTTTGTTCACTTATACCCTTGCAACTAACAACCTTTTTTTTTAAAAAAAAAAAAAAAATAGTTATTATGTGCATTTTCTAATTGAATGAAATAAAAATTCACCTCTATTAAACTTTTCTAATAATTTATCCACATAAAAAGAATATATCTTTTCAAGATCCAATTTTTTTTTTTTAAATCTAGTAATTTCTTCTTTTTTTTTCCAAAAAAAATAAATTGTTTTAGATAATTAATTTTTTTCTAAAAATATTAGTCAATTTTAGGATTTATATTAATATATTATGTCCCAGTAATTGTGGCATGACTGATATTTTTCTAAAAAAATAATTATTTAAAACAAATTTTTTTTTTGGAAAAGAGTTACAGAAAATAGAAATTACTAGATATAAAAAAATATATTTTTTGGATCTTGAAAATATATATTGTTTTGATTTGAATAAATTATGAAAAAAATTAATAGAGGTGGATTTTTGTTTCATCCAATAAGAAAATGACACATAATAAATATTTTTAAAAAAAAGAGAGGGTTGTTAGTTGCAAGGGTATAAGTAAGCAAAAAAGTGCATGGAAGGACAATTTTAGACCAAAAAGATGAGCATGAGGGTAATTTTAGATCAAAAGATGGATGAAGGGTATTTTTAGACCTTTTCTTGTATTTAGGGGTATTTTTAACCTTTTTCTGTAGTCATATTTGATTTGAAATCTTCTTCTATTTCTTTTTGATGTTATACAATTTAAAGCTTGAAAAGAAAAAAGATGGGCTAGTCCATCCCAGCCTTCGACCCTTTTAGGGTTGGGTTGGACTGAACATTTTCATGTCCTTCCAAATGACGGGTCTGTCTGCCCTAACCCATCAAATTTCTTGACCCGCGAGGTTTGGATTGGTCCCACCTTTTTTAACAACTCCAATTATGAAGTTGCATTCGAAGAAGAGTATTCTAAAATATTGAACGCTGAAGTTTCAAACTTTTCTTTTATAGGTGTGTCTCCATATAATTTAGGACTTGAAAACTCAAGAGTATGAAATTTAGGACAAAGATGATTTATATGGTAAGCAAAGTGTAAAAAGAGTATTGTCAAGACAACTAGATGTAAAGGTGAAAATTTTGTCAATTCATTTTCTTGTTTCTTTGCCTTCAATCGATTGATGGAATTCTTTTGAAAAAGCAAGAAGGGTTAGAGAAAAATTATCGCGATTTTCTCCAAGGCACGTTCAGAGCTTCGTTTGAGTTTTGCTATGACAAAGTTGTGATAATTTTCAAAATAATCACTTTAAGCGGAGTGTGAAAAATAATAAAGTTTATTTTTAAAACTACAAGTTATCTTTAAAGATAGGTCTTGAAGTTCTAGGTAACTCTTAGACAGAAAAAGGATAAACTTATCAACATTGTTTATGTAGATGTATCTAAAACAATATCTAGAATCATCCTTACGCAAGTATAATAGAGTGATCTTAGTCATTTGTAACTAGACCAAATAAATCCAATTCAAATAATTCAATGAGTCTTTTTTTTTTTTGGATAATAAGATTATATATATTATAATTAGAGAATTATAAGACTTTGAGACCTATTGGTCTCTATATTGTTTTGAATCCTATTGGATTCCACGTATTTTTCATAATTAGCTATTACGGCTAGATCACCAAAACATGCTAACTTATTACAAGTTGTCCTTAAAACTAGTCTAGTAGATATAACTCCCTGCTGATCATTCTTTGCTATTTCCCGTATGCTCTGGATGGCTAGATAATATAGTAAATTGTTTGAACGGTGAACCTAGTCTTGACAAAAAGTCCTATGTCGGACCATCAAATTTCCCCGACCTCTTCATAAGCAACCTGCAAAGACTAATACTTGTTGAATAAGTACTTTGAGATGCTGAAATGAGTCTTCTTTTAGAACCAAGTTATCCAATCCAACATCTTCCTTCTTCTTTAGTTAAATCTCCTAATCCTAATTAACAATTTTGAACTAGTAAAAGATCTCTCTAATTATACTTTTTCTTACAATAATCGTCGCAATCAATGATTCTGATTCACAAAGAACAATTTGAGTCAATGATGCCGTATGCAAAAAAAAATAAAAAAATCGTAAGAGGTGTCATGATTTAAAATAAAAATAAATTAATGCAACATAAAAAGAAAACATTATATTATATAAATAAAGGAACTTGTGTATATTACTCAATTCTCCTCGATTAAATTTCATTTGTTTGAAATATATTCAACATAACCTCATTAAAATTTACACTAAACACTTTGTTTATATAAGGCACCAATCGATCAATAAAAAAATCGTCATTTATTTGATTTCACATATCAATCAATCAATATCTTTTTGTCAAAAGAGAAATAGACATAGCATCCAACTACATAACTAAAAAAGCTATAATACGAACCAATTTGTTACTTCATTAGGACAGATAAGGTCATACTTAGCCCCCTTTAATTGTTATTATTCTTGATGAGAAATATTTAATTTATTATTAATATAATGTCTTAGACATGTCTATATGTAGTGCATAATGGTGCAATTTTTTTTAAAAAAAAAAATACTAAAAAAGCAACAACATCCTTCTTTTAAGTAGTCTCATATTATCTTATTGCAATATTTATAGTATGGTACTTGAGAAATTTTTTACTTAAAAATCAAAGTAAAAGAAAGAGTATTTTACTATGTCAACAAATTAAAGATCTATAATTATATTTCCACTAAATATGTTCTCAAATCCTTTAATGAGTCTATATCATAGGGATAGATGTGCTTTAGCTTTCATAAAATGATTCCAATTAGACATTAGGTAGAAAAGATAATTCTCTTCAAATCAAAGAATTAATAATCCATGAAAATGGTCACTTTCTGACTCACAACTAACTTTACACGTATAAAGTATACGTTTTGGACCATTACTGGCTTAATTCTAAATAATGGTCATAATTAGGAAAAATTAGCATCAATTAAGCTTATATTAGTGCCACTTGCTCCTTGACTTTGATGCCTCTTTGACCATATATAATAGCTTATAGGTGGCTATGGAATTTTTCTTCATGATAATATCATAAGTTATTGCAATTGGAAGGGTATTAGATTTTATTCCAATACATGCTTGTGAATTGTGAGATAGAAAAGTTATTTATAATAGGTCCTCAATTTGAAACATCACATAACTATTTATTGGCTAATAACAACTTTATTTTAGCATAACGATGTTTTATTGGCATAATACATAAATGTCCCTTTTAATTTGGTCTCAGTTGATATATGTGTTCTCCAAATTTGTGTGCAAAAGTAAAGACTTTAATTTGCATAAAATTGAATAAAATAGACGTATGTGTCCTACATGACAATATGTGTTCTACGTGAAGTTCAATGTGTATTATGTCACGTCCAACACATGTGTTTATACTTATTTAATTTTATACAAACTTAGTGCCTATTTACGCACACCCAAAACTTAAAGACATAACTAGCAACCAGTGTTTTAAAAGGCGCAGGCGTGAGGCGAGACGTTTTAAACAGTAAGGGCGAGGGTAAGCTTAGGACGCGGGTGTAAGTCCTATGAATTTACGGTGCGTAGTCTCAAGTATATTCAATTTTATAGTTTTATTACTAATTAAATAAGCAAAAGTAAACCTTTCAATGATTTTACAAATAAATTATTATAAATAACCTATAATATACTATAGAAATTATGTTATTATTTTATTAACACAAGTATTATAATCAATAATGAAGGAAAAAAAAGTATTATAATTGCTTTTTGAGAAATATTATTACACCAATAATAAAAATTATCGTTTAACGCAAAAAGGGTTTAAAAAAAATTAAAAATGATCGGACCTACGTTTTTATTACATTTTTTATACTCGAAGCTTACACATCAAATTTTAGAATAATTACGTCTTATGGATCTACATCTTTAATTTACGCCCGAGCGTTTTTGATACGCTCTGCCCCAAAACTCGCCCTGAAACTCGTCCCAAAAATGTTTTTGGAAACACTGATAATAGCTAAATCTAAATTAAAAAACATATTTATATATAATGTGTCACACCTTCGTCTTTGTGTATTATATATATATCCCTTTCGTCAGAAAAAATTGATAAGTATAAAATTATAATTAAGGTAATAACAATTTTTGTTATTATATAAATGTTGAACGCTTTTAATATAAGAGAAACTCTTAATTAAGGTAATAACAATTTTTATTATCATATAAATTGTTGAATCCTTTTAATATAAGAGAAACTTTTATTGGTAAAGTAACAAAAGAGGTTCAGATATTTCTTTAAGTTGCAAATTCGAATCTTAAACGAGATATTTTTTTTAATATTTTCTTGTTAGGAATCTTCTTATTAGATTTCTACTTTTTGTCACTATATATAGCTTTATATTTACAATTCTATTTATATCGCATTATAATAATAATATATTTAATATGATATCAAATGAAACTTAAAAAGAATGAGATGTACGAAAATAAAATTTAAAAATTATTATTTTGATAGATCCTTGAGGCTCGAGTAAAAAACATCGATCACTTTTTATTTTAAAAAACCACAGTACCTATATGGCCAAACATATTTTATTTATCATAATTTCTTTAAATGAAACAATTACACGTGATTGTGGCCATTGATATTGTGATTTAGGATCCACACAAAATGATTAATATCATATATAGACGAATTATAATTATTAGATTTACAATGATTACATTTGCTTTTTTATTATAGGTATAAACAAAAAAGTAAATCAAGTCGAATGTGTTGAATTTGCTTTATATCCGTTCAGAACTTCAGGGTTTAGTATAAGAGATTCAATAAGATTGGTCTAAATTTTATAGTTATGATTAAATTGAAAAATAAAATCATACTAAATTTTAGTTTGTTCAAACTTTTTAAGAGAGTGCATATATTCTATATATAGGTGGATAAAAAATAATATAATAATATCAATTCAGGATTATTTAAAGGGTAATAGAACGTACAAATTTACTATTCAAATGTCAAAAGAAGAATAGAGCTTCATATAACTATTGTTGGTTGGTCCCTATCATTGTAAAATTTTTCCTACATTATCTTCTCCGTGGAAGCTCTCAAGGAGAATGGTAAAACGAAAAACTAATTCTAAGTTGAGTCAAAGAGTTTTACTTAGATAGTGAAAAATCAAAATATGAAAAAGTAAACACATAACGAAGAAATATATTTTCGAAGTAAAGCATAATAAGCAAAGGAACACATTTCTGATGTAAGAATTAATGATCATTTGGTACGATGGAAAAGAGGAATTAATTTTGGGACAATTTTTTAATGATCTTTGATTCATTGTTTGATTGCAAAGGTAGGGATAACTCATCCCCAGAATTAACAATTAGTCTTGCGATAAATTATTCCTCATTGGGGGTGGTATAGTAATTCCAGGATAAATTATCGTGGGATAAGGTAGGTAATTTAACAAAAAATATCTCCTTAAACTCTCTTTTATACACCACTTTTACATTTAAACATATTAACATAATCTTTAACAATGTTTATAATAACAATCACAACCTTAATTATTCGTTACTTTTATGATAAATATATTTTCTATTGAATTTATATTTTATAAATATAATTTTTATTTACTTAAAAGTTATATTTTATCTATAATCAAAATGTAGATAACTTTTATGATAATTTTATTTTTACTTTAATAAACTTAAAATGAAGTTTTATTTTTAAGCTAAATAAGATGAAAATTTTATTTTTGAACTAAATAAAATGAATATTTTATTTTTAAGCTAAATAAGATGAACATTTTAATTTTAAGCTAAATAAAATCAAAGCTTAATTTTTAAGTTAAATAAGATTGAAAGTTTAATATTTAAAACTTACGACACAATAATGGAAATGCACACACAAAAATATTTAAGTTAAATAAGATGAAAATTTTATTTTTAAGAATGATTAACTAAACCTTGCAAAGAAAATGTAAAAAAAAAAAACTAAATAAGATGAGGATACTTTTGTAAACAAACAATTTATTTTCAAAAATTATATAATGAATATTAATTTGAATATGACAAAATAAATAAAAATAAAATTTAATTCCAATATAATTTATCCCATTATAACTTATCTCAATATATCTTATCACAACATAATTAATCGCAGTTACTCGAACCAAACACACTAAAAGTTTAAGTTGAGAATTGAGTAATTTTTAAAAATGATTTTTTTTGGAATAAAAAGGTTTTCCTTAATTTAAAACACTTGTTTAATTGCTGCCCATGTGAAGCCATTTGGGCTGGTCCACCTTAATCACTTTTTGCATATATCGGATTTTATTTTTTAAAAATTTTTTTTTAAAATATCTTTAAAGTATTGAAAATGGTTTAAAATTATCATTCATTCACCTATTGGCTTTAAAATGTCTTCTCATCCACCTATTGGCTCCAAAATATCCTTATAATTCACCATTGGGTTCAAAATTGACCACTTAGTTAATTGTTTTAAAATTAAACTATTTAAATATTTTAAAAAAATACTTAGCGCTCAACTATTGATTATAATTTAATTTATTAATATACTTTATAAATCAACCTATTACCCAATCATTACCAACTAAACACTACCTAATTAATAAATCAATTCTAATATAAAAATCGCCATAAACAATACTAAAACACGATGAAGTTATAGATTCCTGAAAATGACATCCAAAATTATTCGAGTCAAAATCAAAGCCCGAATTAAATTTAGGTTGAGCCGCTTATTTAGGAGGACACTTTCAATAGAATTCTCTTTTAAGCTTATATTATAAATTTATGATTAAAGGTAAACAAGTAGTACATCCCGAATTAATTCATGCACATTTTTTAATATAATTTTATAAATACTTATGATTTGTTTTAAAACCTTTAATATATTATTTTGAAAAAAAAGTTAACGATGAACTAACATCACATAATTGAGACGAAAAAATAATTAAGATGAACATAGTCAGAGCTTTAAGTTTATCGTAATTTTTATTTAGACACTTGAAGTCTTGATGTATGATAATTTACTTCTATAGATATTTTCGCTTCAAATTTTTAAGTACACTCATAAGCAGTAGCCTCTTTTTGTTGCATTAGTAATGTGACGAGTTTAAATTAGTAACGGGTGGGTAGTGGATTGATTTATAAATTATACTAATAAATTAAATTATAACAAATAGTTGAGCGCCACGTATTTAAAAAAATAGTTAAATAGTTTAAATTTAAACTCGTTAAATAAGTGGTCAATTTTGAACTCAAAGGTGGATGATATGAGTATTTTGGAGCCAATAGTTGGATGGTGGATAATTATGTACCATTTTTAATATTTCGAAGATATTTTAGGCCCTTTTTCATTTATTTTATTAATATTTAAAACACACATATATATGATTATTGGTATATATATATATATATATATATATATATATATATATATATATATATATATATATATATATATATATATATATATATATATGATTATTGGTGTATATATATTTCAGAAGGTGTTAAACTTTTCTACGGTGACAATACATGTATTATTAGATAGACTAATAGATAAACGGTTTCTCATAATAATAATAAAAAAGAAGACATAAAGCTAAAAATATAAATAAATGGTAAGTGATCTACAAAATTAATTCCCCTTTTCTTTTGTAATTGTGTATGGAAAGAATATTTAATTTAAGAAGCGAAAAGGAAAATTTACTTCGGATGGGTATTTTTTTAAAAAAATAATCATTTATTTTAGCGATATTTTATTTATTTATTATCGTTTATAGCAATAGATAGCAATACTATGATAAATCTATATTGTGTATTAAAAGTGAATTATGTATATAATATCTATGTATTATAATTGTTTATTGACACATTGGATTAAATCTGTGATGAATGTATTATTCATCAATAAAACTTGTATTATGTGTTTTATAAATTATTCTCGTAAATAGTAATATGTGTTGAAAATGTGTTATAAATGAATTAAAAGAGATCAAATGAAAAAAATAATAATATTACTATAAATAGTAAAAATATTGTTAATATAGTATATTTATGTAATTTCCCTTCATTACCCTCTTACTAAGTTGAGTATTTTATATTTTTTTTACAAAAAATAATTTATACAACGGAAAAGGGCCTAAAATACCCTTAAAGTATCAGAAATGGTACAAAATTACCCTCCATCCACCTATTGGCTCCAAAATACCCTTATCATCCACCTATTGGCTCTAAAATACCCTTCACGTCCACCTTTGGGCTCAAAATTAACCACTTTTTTAACGATTTTAAATTTAAAGTATTTAAATATTTTTTAATACACTGTGCTTAACTATTTGTTATAATTTAACTTATTAATATAATTTGTTAACCATTCTACTACCCAACCATTACTAATTAGATCATACCCAATTAATAAATTCGCCCCATTATTAATATACAACAGGAAAATTACTACCAATGAATGTTTCTAAAAATTTAAGGCGAAAATGTCTATAAAAGTATATTATCATACATTCAAGTCGTCAATCAACACATAATATAATTCAAATGTCCAAATAAAAATTACCGATAAATATAAAAGTCTACTATGTTCATCTTAATTATTCTCTCGCCTCAATTATGTGATGTTAGTTAATAGTAATTTTTTTAAGAAAAATAATATATTAAAGTTTTAATATTTAAAACAAATAATAAATATTTATAAAATTATATTTTGAAAAGTGCATGAATTAATTCGAGAGGTGATACTTCTTTACCTTTAACCATAAATTTTGAATTCAAGCTTAAAACATAATCCTATTGGAAGTGTCCTCCTAAATAAGCGGCTCAACCTAAATTTAATTGGGGATTCAATTCGGACTCAAATAATTTTGAATGTCATTTTCAGAATCGGTAATCGTCATGCTTTAGTAATGTTTAACGCGATTTTGATATTATAAATGGTATATTAATTGGGTGGAGCTTGATTAATAATGGGTGGGAAGTGGATTGATTTATAAATGATATTAATAAATTAAATTATATCCAATAATTGAGCGTCAAATATATTTAAAAATATTTAAATAGTTTAAATTTGAAAAAGTTAAATAAATGGTCAATTTTGAACCCAAAGGTGGATGACAAGGGTATTTTTGAGCCAATAGGTGGGTGGAAAGGGTAATTTGGAGCCGATAGGTGGATGGAGGGTAGTTTTGTACCATTTCCAATACTTCGAGGATATTTTAGACCCTTTTCCGTTTATACAATAATCCCTACTCCTAACCTGGCCTACCCTACGTAATCACTTCACTAAATAAAATCATTCAATTATATATATTGTTTAGTGTCATTATCCCAATCTCCAATAAAATTCAAATCTCTCGTCAATCTCTTAACTTCTCTTCTACCCTTTACTAGATCTTTTCCATGCCCAATTCCTCAATATATACATAAAATTAGTGACGGAGTCAGAAATTCTTACCAGATAATTCCAAAAATTAAAACGCAAGAAAAGTCTCTCATATTAAGTTTGAACATTATAATTTCCATACGAAGGGGATTCAGTTGAACTTCTTTGACTTTGATTATTAGCCAATCGATCGAGCTACTCTTCCTCCTCCTCCTCTTCATTTGTTCAACACTTTTTTCATGTCATTTGAACACTCTTAAGAATAGGGTTTTCTTCATCATCAGTCAATGTTTGAGGATGCAACATCATCAAGATTCACAAAACTTGAAGGAAGAACTATTTAATTATATATTTAGGGTGAATATTGGATATATAATATAGTTCAAAATCTCTTATTTTCTCTCTTTGGGAATCTTGATGATGCTGCATCATCTAACATATGATTCTGTCTTCCTAAACAAAAAGTCATGGTGGTGATCTTAAGGTAATGTTTTTTCTAACATATTTAATAATTAATGTATAGTTTCAGTATGAGTAATGATATCGATCATCAATAATAGGGAATTGTTCAACTATAGCAAGAAATTTCTTGCTATAAAATGTTCATTGATTAGGTGCATCACATATAGTAAGTTAATTAATTACTTGCTATGTTTTATTCCAAGTTTTTGTAGTCCACATTTCAATAGACAATTGATTACGTCTATTTATCTTTTAAGTGATCTGAGAGTGTATTAAAATCATTTACAACATTAATTAGTTTATATTAGTTATAAACTTATTTGAAATATTGATTAGTCTAGATAATTAATTAGGTGTGTAGGGTTATGTTTGTTCTTCTCTTCGACTTTTGGTTGTTTATGTGATTTGAAGTTTTACTATGACAAACTTGACTATTAGGATAAATTTGGTATACTATTTTTTTTCTATGATTTGAAGGTATAGTGACATTATAATTATTCCATCAGTATGAATCACCTTATTGTTATGTAATAATGTGAAATATTAGTTCCTTTTTTTTTTTTAGGGAAAAAGCTTAAATATGCAATCGAACTTTCAAAAAAGGCTCATTTATGTCATCCGTTAAAAGTTTGGCTCATCCATGCCACTACCGTTTAAAAAAAGGCTCATTTATGCCTTTTTTTTTAACGGTGGTTTTACAAAACCATTTTTTACACGTGTCAGATTAAAATTCGTCCACGTCATTTTTTATTTATAATAAAAAATCAAAAATCTGAAAAATTATTAAATAAAAAACCCACTCAAATAAAGATCCACCCAAGTAAAGACCCACCCAAATTAAAAAAATATCTCATATAACCCATTAGTAACCATTAGTATGACAGTAGATGCTACAATTTGAAGGGATCAATGTTGAATTTCAGTGAATAGTATTTATTCATTTTCTTCATTCAATAATGAATAAATACTATTCAATGAAATTCAACATTGATCCCTTCAAATTGTAGCATCTACCGTCATACTAATGGTTACTAATGAGTTATATGAGATATTTTTTTTTAATTTGGGTGGGTCTTTACTTGGGTGGATCTTTATTTGGGTGGGTTTTTTATTTAATAATTTTTCAGATTTTTGATTTTTTATTATAAATAAAAAATGAGGTGGACGAATTTTAATCTGACACGTGTAAAAAGTGGTTTTGTAAAACCACCGTTAAAAAAAAAGGCATAAATGAGCCTTTTTTTAAACGGTAGTGGCATGGATGAGCCAAACTTTTAACGGATGGCATAAATGAGTTTTTTTTGAAAGTTCGATGGCATATTTGAGCCTTTTTCCTTTTTTAAAATAGAAGAATGCTTGTGACCTTGTCATCGATATTAATCACACTTTTTGAATTGTAGTTAAATTTATAGTTATCTTTTAAGTAATTTATAAATAATGTAAAAGGAATTTTGCAATCAATATATTTATAAAACTTGACAATCTAGTTTGTATAAAATACGAGGGAAATTTGTTGCTGGTGAAGGTGATAATTGACATGTATTTTATGAAATTAATTGAGGTGCGTGTAAACTGTCCGGAGATCATACTTGAAACGCTTCCCATTGTTCTTTATTCCATTTTGTTGTCCCATCAATAAGAATTTTATCACAGAGATTATCCTGAGTGTTTTGAATTTTAAAATCAATTGATATCATTACAAGTGACCATCTCCAACTTGACATTTGAATATGCACAACTTGTCAAATAGAAATATATAGAATAGATTTAGTTAATTACTCTTGAAAAAAAGTACAGCAAATGTAATAGTGTAATCATTGTCAATCAACTTGCAATAATAACAAGTATTCAATAATAGTTTGGTCATCAAGAAATAGAAGTGAAACTTATCCTTGTAAATATTTGGCTATGAAAATAAAAAAAAAATCACTTTTTTTAAAAATTTAAAAGTTGGAATTGGAGCTGGATGGAAACTATGTAAAAATTTCATTAGGAACTAGGAAGATTAAGGTTTGCCCTGTTAAAACTAGGAAGAACAACCTAATTATACAAACATTCCTATCGTATTTGCTAAATCTCTCCATAGTTTGAAATAATAATATTTCGTCTTACTAATTGACAAATTTATATCATATTTCTAGTCAGATACACTTAGATATATGTATTTTTTCAGAGGATAAACTAAAACAGGGAGATAAGCAAGCAAAGAAGGAAAGAGGTGAGCGAGGTAGTATATGAATCTGCGATACATGTGAATTACACTAAATACATGTATTTGGATACTAGATACATTTTGAAATATAGATACATATAGATAGGGGAGCGAGAGAGGAGAAGCGCGAGCGAGGGAGTCAAATACATCCGAATCCACTTGGATAAAATGTATCTATAATAAATTACACCTAATTTTGACTTCATATATTCAAGATACATATATTTAGACGCGCTAAATATCCAAATTCTAAATTCGATAAGATTCGTAATATTGAAAATTAGCATGAATCTAAGTACTTGGCTTCTAAAAATAGTGAAATTTATATTGTTTACTCTATTAACAAAGATTTATACGTGAATAGTAGAACTAGTTGTAGTTTATATGGACTAGGGAAAAGGGCCTAATATATGGACCGAGTCATTAGTGTATAGAATGGGAGGCGAACTTAGTAATTTATATATGTATCCATTCATATATATCCATTTTAAATGGATTGGAGATTTAACTCATTTTGTCACGCTTCAACCTACCTTGGACGAGACTGACACTCAAGAATCATTGTTGGTCCCAAATGAACCTTTGTCCTGACTTACTATTTAACGGAAGATTTTAAGCATTAATACAAGAAATTAAAAATGCAACTATACTCGACATAACTTGGGATATTTTAGAAGTAACTATTCAACTAGCCAAAGTGGCAACTCAAGTCTGGTAATCAACACAACTGAAATAACAAGACTAAAGAACTAACAACTAATTGTCTATGAAGCCCCTAACAATTAAGATGGATCTTGGGACAAGACCCACGACATCCAAATAAAATCCTCCGGAAGTAAGAAGGCTCATTATCTGACTTTGAATGCTAAACTGAATCAACGAAGCATTGGGCACTAATCCTGATTACGTGTATCTGCATCATAAAACGATGAAGGCCAAATACATAATACATTTAATGTACGAGCATGCGAGGGGAAAAATAAACATGACAAACTTGAACTGAATTATGAAAGAAACACTTGCCTCAGTTTTTCTAAACTCATGGCTACTCAACTCAATGCATAAATAAATAACAATAAAGATGCAGTTTATATAAAACATTTAAACATCGGAAAAAGGCCGAAAATACTCCTGAACTGTAAGAAAATGTTTAAAAATATCCTTCTATTTATTTTTTTGGTCTAAAATTACCCTTTCATTCACCTTTTTGCTCACTTATACCCTTGCAACTAACAATCCTTAACAATTTATATTTGTGGTTGAGTAGATACGACAAAAATCAATACTCTAGTATATAAATATGATTTTTATAATTTTTACAATTAAGAGTAGATTGTACATGTATATTTTCTATACCTTGGAAAAAGGTATAGAAAATAGAAATTACTAGATTTAAAAAAATAGATTTTTTGGATCTTCAAAAGATATATTGTTTTGATTTGGATAAATTATGAGAAAAAAATTAATAGAGGTGGATTTTTATTTCATCCAATAAGAAAACGATACATAATAAATATTTACAAAAGAAAGAGAGGTTGTTAGTTACAAGGGTATAAGTGATAATTTTAGACCAAAAAGATGAGTAAAAGAGTTTTTTATACTAAAAGATGGATGTGTTGTATTTTTAGGCCTTTTATCATAGTTCAGAGGTATTTTTGGCCCTTTTTCGTTTAAACAATAGGTAGCAACTCAATGTATTATAAATACAACAACTCAATGTGTGTGTGTGTGTGTATTAATATATATATATATATATATATATATATATATATATATATATATATACAACCATCAGTATGAGGTATATGATTATACAACGTCTCGCCCACGTTGCCAGAACTGTCATATTGACTTATAGGGATATAGATCGCCTAAACTAAGTGGATCCATTAGTCTATGCTAAAAAAACATTAAGGAATCATCTAAAAAGTTTGACCCTTTCTACCAACGATGGCTACATGGTTTATGCAGACTTGAGTTATCTCCTTTATTGGTGAGCTAGTGCTCATTCTTTATTGATCGAATACGAGATCTCGGTATATGATTATTTAACGTGTGGGGAGGGAAAATTTATGAACTCGTTCCCATATCGGTGATCAATACTACTCCAAAAATAATATTCATTGAGTAACTCGTTTTTACCCATTTAAAAAGTGAGTCGAGTTGAGTACTTTATCCATTTTTATTTAATTTATCTTCAATCAATTCATATTCGACTTGACTCGCTTGTTTGTGATTCCTAGTATAACCGTAAGCATATATATAAATCATTTACGACAAGGGTTATGTTAGCTGTAAATCACAAATTAAAGAGGTATATCAGGTCTTTTTTTCCTTTAGACTATCAAATCGTGACCCAAGAGTCTAAAATATATGTTGCCACAACTCATGTACTAACAATCAAATTACTAGAATAGTCAATATGAACTTGATCTATCCTAGCTTGTGATTTGAGAAAGTTGAAGTAAGATTTTTTAGAGCCCATTTAATGAAACTTGAGCGACGATGGATTGAACCTAATAAAAAGTAATTTTAAAAAATATAAACAAAAATAAAGTGAAGTACTAACATGTTGGTAAAATTTTACACAAGTTGTACTTACCTGTTAGTTTTAATAACTAATTTTGACAACTTTTCATGATTACAGTTAATACTCTAGTGATCAGTCAATATTTATAGTTAAACTCTAGCAATTCTTCAGAATTTTGTTACCATAACGAGACTGACATATATAATAAGTTATTAGTCCTCAAATTTTAATGACTCATAAAGATTTTAATCACAAGAGTTGTTGTAATGGTAAGTTATGATCATCCTCAAATATTTTTCGTCACAAATGATTATGAACTGCTAAACTATTTTCACATTCTTGGCGAAAAATCTGGAAATTTGATAAGAAATCTTGACGATCACCTAACTTGTTGTATAGAAATTTCAGCAACATGTTTTTTAATTTAGAATTGATCTAAATTAACTCTAATTTGATATCAAGTCCTCTCTTATCTTCATTATAATTTTCAATGTTAGATTCAATTTATCTAAGAGTTGATTGATCTCTAATTTAATTTTTCAATTTATCTAAGAGAAAATTTGAGTAATCAAAATGACAATAATTAAATGTAGAAAACAAAGATAATAAAAGAAAAAAATTAAAATAGAAAGTCGCCATAATATTGATAATAATTTATCAACTACAACGAGCTAACAATTAAATGCAAGATATTACTTATTCAATTGCATCAATTGAAAAGATTAACAAGAACAAAAGAGAGCAACACTTTCGGAAAGAAGCAATCAAAGAGAATATGGAAGGTGCATGATTCTTTTTTCACGGCCCAAAGATATAAATTTGATCACTGCTAGTCTTATGAATCACTGCTAAGAAATTTTGGCTTTTTTACTTAATTTTGATATTAATTGAACTCTTGCAATAGTAATATATCCGTCAATTATCTTGCTAAACTCTCTTGAATTTTTTTACATTTTAATTGGTAAAGGTCTCTTGAATTTTTTTATATTTTAATTGGTAAAGGTTGCGAGAATATGACATTTTATGAATTTTATGGATAGAGAATAACCAAAGAGAAGTAAAAGTGGAAAGAACTTCTATTAGTATCTTTAACTAGGATCGAAATATTTATGTATAACTAGGATAAAAAGATCAAAGCCAAAAAAGAGGAAGCTAAAAAGGAGAAGAGAGAATGTGAATAGAGTAATTTGTTATGTAATAAGACTTTTTGAACTGGTTTGATTTGGATTGACTAAAAATATATCAAGAACATCCTTATTTATACTTATCTATGGATGGTTCTAGAAACTCTCCAAGATATATTTAGAAGAAAATTTTAATATACTCTATTCTCTAGCAATATTCTAGAAATATCTAGATATTTCTTTAAAATACTTATATAAGTTTCTGCATTAGAACATTCTAGAAAAATCTATGAGATTTCAAAAATTAACTTCAACTTTTTTCACACACATCATTCAAATGATTTTTTGAAAACTTCCACAAGCTTGTTGTGAAAGAACTCAAACGAAACTTTAGAAAGTGAGTTGGTGAATATGTCATGAATATTCTCCCTACTTCATACTTCTAGAGTATTTATAGTTCAATCAAGAATTTTTTCTCGAATGAAATGATGTTTAGTACCTAGTTCTTGAATGAAAAACCAAAATGTTTGCGAGCTTGATGACACTTTGATTGTCTTCAAAACTCGTAGTTGACTTTGATATAAATAGATGTTATCTAATGTGTATATACCGCGGTGCCACAAAACTTGAGCAATGCTAAAAATTAGAAAAATGAGCACGTATATTAGGTATTAGCTAAGTAAATGAAATAGAATAAATAGTTCGGCATATAATATAGCAAAAATAAGAATTCAACTTACTAAACATAAACAATAATTAAGTAACAATCCAGGATAGATTCAATTTTTTCCATATTTAGAATTGTAAGCTCCCATATTTCTTCTGGCACCATCCAATCAATGGAATTTCTCATACCAATTGTTAGTAACAAATATGTATTCAATGGAATTTCTCATACCAATTGTTAGTAACAAATATGTGAATATGCTTGATTCCGTTAAATTTAGAAGAGTCAATGGAACATGCTCTCATATTAAATCCTATAAAATGGATGAATCTCCCAAGGTTTTAGGGTTTGTCTGACCATGATAAATGATGTCATGATATAAAATTGTAGAAGTTTCGTTTGAACATGCAATTTAAATTTTTTGAATTATATTATTTTCTTTAAACATAAGAATATCATAAGTTGTGTAAATGACATGATCCTGACCAGAGGAAGTGTCACGACCCAAAATCGAGCCGCGAGTGGCACCCACACTTACCCTCCTATGTGAGCGAACCAACCGATACAAAACCCAACATTTCAATATAATATCAACAGAAAGTAATGCGGAAGACTTAAACTCATTAATGAAAATCAATTCAATAACTTCTAAAAACTCAACATCTATTATTTCCCCAAAATCTGGAAGTCATCATCACAAGAACATCTATCCTAAAATTACTAATCTAAAAGTATCTAAGAAGCTAAAATAAATAAAAAGCTAGTCCATGCCGGAAGTTCAAGGCATCAAGACTTGAAGAAGAAGATCCAGTCCAAGCTAGAAGCATTAGCTCACCCTGAAGTCCGGTGTAATGAAGACTGGCTAGAGTTGCGGTTGAGTTGAAGACGACGGTGCGTTTGCTGCACTCCACAAATGCAAAGAAAGAAACATACAAGTAGGGGTCAGTACAAAACACAAGTACTGAGTAGGTATCATCGGCCAACTCAAAATAGAAAACAGTATATATCAGTTAATATCATAAATCAACTACAATACTCAACATGTAGCAACAATAAGTACTATAATCATCAATAAGTACCACCAAGTTCATCCATGAGGACTCAAGCCTCAATACCATACTCATTTGGGAATTAGGTTCATTACATTGGGTATATTAACATCTTTCAAGATTCATTATCTTTATTCCTCTTGTGTCGGTACGTGACACTCCGCTCCTCATATACTATCCTGGTGTCGGAACGTGACACTCCGATCCTCATATACTATCCTGGTACCGGAACGTGGCACCCGATCCATATTCTATCCTGGTGTCGGAACGTGACACTCCGATCCTCTATTTCTATCCTGGTACCGGAACGTGGCACCCGATCCTCTATTTCTATCCTGGTACCGGAACGTGGCACCCGATCCCCTAATTCATCAAGCCTTCTTCTATACCAAGGCATCATCAATCTCATTATGTAATTCATCAAGCCTTCTTTTATACCAAGGCATCATCATTAACAAAGTGAATTAGGGTTTCTTTCAAGATTTAGGACAATAGCTTCATCATGCTTATTTTATCACAATCACTTAATCACATTCATGCAAGCATACAATTAAGCATATAGAAGAGTTTACAATACTAACCATACATATCATTCGCTATTAAGAGTTTACTACGATAACATAGAAACCATAACCTACCTCCACCGAAGATTAGTGATCAAGCAAGCAAATTCCCCAAAGTTTTGTTTCCTCTTCGTTTCTCCTCTTCTCGTTCGACCCTCTCTCTCTCTCTTTGTTCTTTCTATTTTTCTTATTCAAACCCTCTTTCTTTTACCCTAATTAGCATATAATTAAGTATAAAAGATGACAAATAGTAACCCACCAATTTACTCAAGGTTACCTCTTTTATCCCCCAAGAAATTGAGTCATTAATATAAACCCACGAAATTTATAATTATAGCAGGAATAGTCCAAAACGCCCCTTTAAAACTTAAACAGAAATCCGACCCAGACTGGGATTACGCAACCTGTGACGGCCCGTCGTGCCTGCGACGGTCCGTCCTGCAGGTTCGTCACAAACTTCAGAGACTCAATTTCCTTGAAGAGTCTGTGACGGTCCGTCGTGCCTACGACTGCCCGTCCTGCACTTCCGTCACGACGTTCAGAGAATTGCTCCCAGTGCCAAATTCTCAAGAGTTGAAGTGTTTTGAAACGGAACCTCACAACGGTCCGTCGTGTCTGTGACGGTCCGTCCTGCAGGTCCGTCACAGAGTTCAGAGAGTCGATTTCAGCACTCAAATTTCAGAATTCTAAGTTTTTTGGAACGAGACAACCTCGACGGTCCGTCGTGCCCATGACGGTCCGTCGTGGGTTCCGTCGACTCAGACAGTTTTTCCAGAAATAAAATCTGCTGCTCAAAACGACTAAACAGGTCGTTACAGGAAGTGGCTTATCCTTGGATTCAGATTTTGGTGTCTCGCAGTTGAAGTCGCGAAGCAGTTGCCTGAAGATGAATTGTACTCAACAAGAGTGAGTAAGCGCAGTATGAGCACACACCAACAGTTTAGTGATAAGATCATCAGCTAGTTCCAACATACAAAACATAGGCATAAATCCACAATTTAGTAAGCACATAATTCACAATTACAATATAATATAACATAGTCCGTAATTTGTAAGCATAACAACATGAACCAACACAACAGAATAAGCCAGTCTAGTTCTCTCATAGAACCCACTCATACACATTGTTAATGTATCGACGTGGTATCTGATCCCAAGTTAGTATACAACACATGTCCCCAAGTAAGGTGCCATCATGGTCCCATGTTAGTGTACCGTAGAGGTATCCATTTCAGTTGTTAGTGTGCCGCGATGGTACCCAATCTCAAGCATCAAAATGCAGCACAATCATAATCACAATCAAACAATCATACGTGACACTCAAATAAAACATTCACGTGATTGACAACCTCTTGTATTTCACATTATGCCTTTAAAATTCTAATCATGTATCACACATGTATTACAAACAATGTAATTAACAAACACATATAACATAAATGAAAAAACAACAATCATAACATACCCCGAATAAAGCCCTATAAACTCTAAAGCATTGGGCTTCCCCTTTATTATGAATTTCGACTTGTTCTTGATCTAAACAATTAATAAAACATACTAATTAATTAAAGATGACCTAAGAACACTCAAATTATAACTGAATCCCAACTTGAGCCATTTTCTTGATCATTCTATCCTTCAAGGATTATTTCCAATATTAATTCAAGTTTAAAACTCCTTCCCTAAGATCAATAACCTAGATTCTAAGTTGGAGAAGTAATTAACTTATCTTTGCGAAGAATCGGGTGGAAAACTTAATGAAATTGCCCTAAATCACTCTTTCCATTTCTACGATCGAAATTACAAGAAAAATAAAATATTTTTGAGACTTTCTGCACAAAATCCAGACTAACTCCGCTTTAGCGGCCTATTTCGCAATAGCAGCGCAACCATAACGGCTAACCTGCTATAGTAGTGTGACACCTTCTATAGCATCTTGCACGGAGGTAGAAACTCGTTAAATCCCCCTCCCCCCCTCCCAAATTCCCATTTCACAACACACCTTCAAAACTTGATAATCCGAACTAATTTATTCACGATAAATTTGATACCGGAGTTTACTTGCCCGTATTCAATTTTAAAACGCCTTATCATGAATTTCGTAATGTCTTGGGTACTAGAAAAATATAACCCAAACCTAGACATATCACTCCACCCATTCCTTGATGTCCATAAACCTCACCTTACTCAGATTTCGTCTAAGATTGGCCTAACTTAAAACTGTAAGTCATTAACCAAAAAGTTTTCTAGCCCGATTTCTTTCACCATTGACCTACTCATAATGACCGAGAAGGACCGTTATGGAAAATTATGAAAATTGTCCCAATTATTTATCATACCAAATAAGCAAAAGTTCATAACAAAAATATAATATACCATCACAAAATAAAGTTTTTTTATTTAAAAAAATACAACATTTATTGATTGAACTGAACATTATTTTATTTCAATACAAAAATAAAATTGAACATGATTTGTAGTGTATTTTACTTATTAAGTTATTTGATGGTCAATATCATTAGTATATATCATCATTTTCATATTTTGTCACTCCTTTGGTATTCTCGCAAAATATTGTAGATATAAAATGGGAGTTCGGAGCCAAAAGGGTAAAAGAAATGGTCAAAAATTTCAAAAGGGCATATCAATTTTCTTTTTAACCAAAAGGGTATAATCGCTCCTGACAGAACGATTTCCTTTTGACAAAATTGACGCCGTTACAAGAAAATCGCTGCTCCTGTAGCATTTTTCAAAAAAAATAAATTAAAATTGAAATTACTGTCGTAGCAGCGATTTTCTTTAAAAAGTTGATTTCTTTTGGTTAAATCGCATGCAAAGCAGAGATAAACATATTTTTTTTTACACAAAAGAATTTAAACATATTGTTGCCTCGAAGAAAACAACAATATTTTAAAAAAAATCAGTAATTTCTTCTTTAAAAGTGAAAGGCAATTGAGAGAATTAGTACGACGTTAATTTTGTCAGAATAAAATCGCTCCATCCGGAACGTTTTTGCCCTTTTGGTTAAAAAGAAAATTGATGTGCCCTTTTAAAAATTTTGACAATTTTTTAGCCCTTTTGACTCCAAATTCTATAAAATGGTGGGTTTTTTTTCTCTTACAAAATATAAACTTAAGGGTCAAAATTTTTATTTAAATCTCCAATAAGCTTCATTTGTGAATTTTAAATCATGATTTCAAATTTTTTATTTAAAAAATATGAAATCATGATTTAAAATTCTCAAATGAAGCTTATTGGAGAATTTTAGCTTTCATCTCATGATTTGATACCACATATCTAAACACTGATTTATCTCATTGTTTTAAATTAGGAGATGAAATCACATGTCCAAACGACTAAACGGCTGCTTAATCTCATAAATCTTTAATTCACCCTTGATTAGATGCCCTTCGAAGACTTCAAATTTATAATGTGTGCGTGATAGATAACCATGAGCACATAATTTAAGGTATTAAGAGGACTTGTAGATAAGACAACTTTCTCCATCATCTTTGATACGATTCAAAGCCATTAAATATTTTTGCTTCAGATACACTAAAATAGGTAGATATGCGAGCAAGAGAAGGATGAAGACGAGTGAGATAGCATGTGTATTTCAGTTACATGTGAATCACGCTAGATATATGTATCTAGAATAATAGATACATTCTGAAATATAGATACATTGGAGAGAGGCGAGCAGAAGTGGAAAAGAATTGAGCAATAGAGGATAGAGATGATCTAGATATGAGAAGTGTAATAGAGAGTCAGATATATGTAAATACATTTGATTAAAATGTATTTAGAAAAACTTACACCTAATTTTAACCTTCCATATCCGAGATACATGTGTTTAGACATGTCAGATACATCTGTAGTCTAAATTTGTTAAGGAACATAATATTACAAACTAACATGAGTTTAAGTAATTAGCTCCAAAAAATAGTGAGATTTATGTTGTCTACCTTATAAAACTAACTTGAGCAAGAACAAATATGAAAATTTTGCAAATGGGCTATCTCAGTTAAGTGGGAGTGAAAAAGGCATCAATAAAAGTGATTGGGCCTGGTTGAAGTGCAGTATTTATTTGGAGGAAATTACATGAATACTAGCGACTAAATAAAATATTTCATAATCTACAACTATTAACTAAATTGCATAATTTACAATTTATACTTTTATACGTGGTACATATAATTTTATTCCATAAATGAGAAATATTGTTATGAATAAAATCTAAAAATTAGGAGTTTTCCTATTTTAGTGATAACAAAATCGTATTATCTCACTAATTATCAGATATACCTAGAAACATATATTTTTGTTACAAAAAACACTCTAAAATGAAGTTAAATAGAGAGAGGAGAGAGTGAGATTGGAGGGACGCGAGCGAGAGAGTTTGTGTAGCTCAAACACATGCAAATCACATCAGATACATGTATATGTGCATCAAATATAGTCTGATATACACATCCGGAGAGATGTGAGTGAGCTGATCGGAGGGAGGTGAACATGAGAATCTGTATATCCTAGATACATATGAATCACACTAGCTACATGAATATTAGATACCAGATACATTCTAAAATACAGATACATAAGGAGAGAGGCGAGCGAAAGATGAGAGATGCGAGCGAGGTAGGAGAAAGGCGAGTGAGAGAGTCGGATACATGTAATCTATTTGGATACGCCGTATCTAGAACAAAGTTACACCTATTTGACCCCATGTATTTCAAATAAATGTAAATTACACTTAATTTTGACCCTCATGTATTCCAGATACATGCAAATTACACCTAATTTTGATCAAAATCTGGAATGAATCACAAAAAAACACATAATTAGGCCCTCACACTAGTGGAGTTTGTGTTGTTTGCCCGAATATTTTTTGGATTATAGGAGCCCAATTATCCCATATTAGGGATATTTGTACATGACTATCTAGTAGGTTTGTGCATCAGGTCGGTTCAGTTCGATTTATGTATTATTAGCTCGGTTTATCAGTTTTTAAATACGTCAAGCAACAAAAAATCAGTAAGATATTCTTAACACTTTTCGATTTATCGGTTTTTGGTCATTAACAGTTCAATTTTCGATTTATCGATAAGAAAATGCTCAAAAAATAAATATATGATTTCTCACTTCTCCAACAATTTGACGCGATACAATGAGACAAGCAAATTAGTACAAAGGCTATAGTTACATATTACGACCAAAACAAAATATGAAATTTCTTATGTGAAATAAAAGTACTATGACGTGTGTAGTGTTTAGACCGCAATGTATAGTACTGATATAGTGTCTAGTTATATTAAATTATTTAACATTTAATATTTATAAAGGTTATAGTAGTAAATTACTATCGTCTTAATAGATTATCAGTTTACCCGATGACCCAATATTAAAAATCGATAACCCAATAAATCTTTTTTATAAAATCATTAAAATCCCGTTAATCCAATAACCTAATAACAAAATTTTCGATTCGACCTTTTCACGCCCTTACTATATATCTAGTATAGCAAGATTTTCAAAATATGGTAGTTGGTGATCCGGTGGTAAATAGTGTAAGTTAGATATATGTCTATTGTATATTATTTGTCTATCTCGTGTATTACTAGACACACGACAAGCAAAAACTACATATAATTGATATACAATAACATAATTTTACATTTTGTTTATGTATCGGTAGAAATTACAGAAATACACACCTTTTATTTCACTTATTTTTCAATCATCCTCTATTACTTTTAAAAATCTCCAAAATTCTTGTTTTTTTAATATATCCGAGCTAGTTTTTAATGTATACGAACTGCATATTAATGTATTTGAACTAGTGAGCAAGTATTTAATGTATCTGAGCTAGTTTTAATATATCCAAGCTATATATTAATATATTCAAGATGGTATTTAATGTATCCGAGCTATATATTAATATATCCGAGCTTCAATTATTATATCCAGATTTTTGAAATTTTTAAGAAATTAATATAGTTAGAAATTATTAGGGCATATTAAAAACATGGAGTTTATGAAATTTTACCCTTATTTAAGCCACAATACAACAAATGAAGTGATTACTCAAACACCACAACAATTGAAAGGTGCCTAACATTTTCACCAATCAACAAAAACTTTCATCAAGATTCTCTTTTCCAAAACAATTTGAAAATCATTTTTTATTTTCAAAAAGTGATAATATTATAAAATTCTTGCATTATAATTGATGTACTACATATAATCCTCATGTTGCTATCCTAGACAAGTGTGCTTTGTGTTTCTATGGTTACATAGCCCACATGTCTCCATGTGGACCTCCAAATGATTCTTTGAAATCACATGTCCTAATGACACCCCACCCCCACCCCCCATCAAGGAAGAGTGTGAATGTTGCAAATTTTTATATTTTATTTTTGTATGTAAGTATATGTTATTTTATATTTTATATTCTTTTAGTACAATACCATGTGACTATACAAAAATATTGATGAAATTAGACTTTGACCAATCTTTCCACTTTCTTTGACCAATCACCATCTGATTGCAATGTTTCATGGATACAGTTAGGAAGTGAAGTCATATTTATTACTAATTGTTTGATTAGTAAGTTAATTTTTTTGTTTTGGGGAAAACAAGAAATATATACTTCTTCTTTTTAAAAATAATTAGTGATGTGCTAATTAAGTGAGATGCTTATGAATATAAATAAGGGGATTAAATAATAGGAAAAATCCTTGTGTACTAAAATTTGGCCAGAGAGGTAAAATAAAATAATATATATCACACTATGTTAGTTTATCTTTTTGATATTGTTACCTTTTAACTTTAATATGTTTTAATTAAAAAAATAAAAAAAATCATTTATTTTAAAATAAAAAGGATTTTTTAGACTTTTAAATTACTTGTCAAATTCTAACCAATTTTTTTTTTGACAATTTAGTATTCCCTCTGTCCCTATTTATTTGTCCATATTTCCTCTTTTAGATGTACGTATTACTTATACATTTTGACAAATCAAGAAAGGACAAAAACATTTTTTCTATTATACCCTCATTTAAATTTTTTGAAAATTTTGCAGTCTTAATTCATACTTTTTGAAATCATATTTAATAAGGGTAAAATTGTAAATTCACCATATTAATTATTGTTATCTTAATATGTGTGTCTTTTCTAAAGTGGACAACTAAATAGAGACAGTATTACCTTAAGTAATATTATTAAGGAACTTATAAAATGGGAGGATAAATTTTGTGCAATTTTATGACCTATTATACTTGAAGTGTCATTTAGAGTGATAGTAAATGATTGAGTTATTATTTACTAATCACTATTTCTCTGTTCACTTTTTACTTATTTAAAAGGTGTCTGTTTATATTTGTCAAATTTAGAAAATTAAAAAAGTAATTTATTATTTAGTTTATAATTTTGTCTTACATTTAATTATATTCATTTTCTAAAATATTGAATTTATTATCCTATTTGTCTTTAATTATTTATCTTTTTTTAATTATCCTAATTACTTGTTTAATTTTGATAAAGCAAAAAGGAGAATTTTCTTTTTACCTATTAATCTTCAATTAATTACTTTGAAAAAGATAGAACTTTTTGAAAATTCTAAATTTTTTAATTCATCCACTTTATAAGTATTAGAGATAAAATAGTAAACTCATTATGTCAATTATTATTTTCTTAATAGTTGTATCAATTCAAAAAAATATACAAGTAATTAGAAACAGACGAAATATACTTAAAAATGAAATTTTAGTTAACTTTATATAATAAAAAAATAAAAATCGACAGAAAAAGTAATATAGTAGAGGTGTCATGCTAGAATTTCAACCACTATATGCTTGTGAATTTCAACCACAAAATGATCCTAATATCATTATTATTATTATTAAAAAAAAAAGTAAATGTATTAGCAGGGTTACAATAATGTTGGTTGTTAAAGTCAAATTTTATCCAGGTATTTTGATTTTTTCTTTTCTAGTTTACATATATAAATTGAATATATAATAATGGTATAGTTACTGTAATTTTACAAATGAAATTCAAATTGCATAGATAATACAAATATTTCATAAGAATGTAAACAATAAAATTTTTTAGTTATATGACTCAAAATCTGATAAGTTGATATCAATGACATCAAAATAGTGTCTAGGCTGAATTTGATAAATTGATATTAGTGTTGACGTATTGTCGTTATTTAAATTTGAATTTTTTGTCAATCGATAGCAATAAATTTCACATAGTAAAACAATAAAAATAGTGTAAGATGAATGAAAAAAGTAAGTATAGAAATAATAAAGTAAAATCATATAAATCCTAAAGATATAAATAATACAACAAAATAAATAGTCACGTAACAAAAAAAATTACAATTCCTAACTGTTCCATTTCTCTTTTCAAATTTAAGAGTACATAATATATTCTAACAAGATAAATATTAATGGTGATATTTGACTAAAGAGGTCATGATCATTGGTGTATTAGCATAAAAACAAAATCCTAAAATGGGAAATTAAATTATTTTCATGCATGTGGTGGTTAAGTAGCATCATCTTAAATTAGTTTCAAATTTTTAGTCTAAGCATCATTATTAATTATTGTACATTTAGAAAATTCAAGCACCGTACATAAGCACTTGCAAGAACGTTACTATTCTCATTACTTTAGTGGAGTGATTAAAAAAAAATTAATAAAAAGATGTCCCAAGTATATATCCATATGTTGAAATAGTATCATTAAATTCGATAAATTTAGATTTACATTTCGTAAAATTCATCTAAGGAAAATTGAAAAAATCCTCCTTATCATGAGTCCGAAGCCTAAAGGGTGAAAAATGTTAACAAAAATTTCAAAATAATATATGAAATTTCTTTTTAATCAAAATGGCAAAATCGCTCATGAAGTAGCGATTTTGTCCACTGGAAAAAATAAAATTGTTGCAATAGCAGCGATTTATTAAATTTGATTTTAATTTTTTTTTTAACAAAATCGCTCCCAAAGGAGCGATTTCCAAAATAAAATTTTCTTTTTTTAATATTTTATAATATGTCGGTGCTGAGGCAGCGACTTAAGTTTAATTATTTTTTGTTTTTTTTTTAAAAAAAAGTTTAAATAATTTTTTTAAAAAATCAAATCGCTGTCAAGGCAGCAATTTTTAATTAAATTTATTTATTTTTTTAAAAAAATCAAATCGCTAAAAAAGATTTTGATTTAAAATCGCTGCCAAGGCAACGATTTGATTTAAAAAAAATAAATTAAAAAAATTAAATTAAAACCGCTGCGATTTGATTTTTTTGAAAAAATTGATTTAAACTTTTTTTTTTAAAAAAAAAAAGAAGCAAAAAATAATTAAAAAAAAAAAAATTGAACTCAAGTCGCTACCGGGGCAGCGACATAATAAAAATATTATAAAAATATATATATTTTGAAAATCGCTCCTTTGAAAGCGATTTTGTTTTAATTTTTTTTTTTAATAAAAAAATCAAATTTAACAAATAGCTGTTATAGCAGCCATTTTACTTTTTTCGGCGGACAAAATCGCTACGAGCGATTTTGCCGTTTTGATTAAAAAACAAAATTTATATACATTAACATTTTTCACCTTTTAGATGTAATGACCCGGAAGGTCATTTTTGGAAATTTTAAATATTAGTGTTTAACTTAAGTTAATTAATCGATAGTTTATGGGCTAAAGTGATAATTTATTTAAGACCCTATACCCTTTAACCTATATTTAATAAAAGTAAGTGAGTAAAATTTATCACTTTTAATACATAATTAATAGAGAAAAGAAAGAAAAAAAAAAGAGGAAAAGGAGCTAACAAGGGTTCGGCATCAGAAAATTGCAAACTGCCTCCAGGTGAGATTTCAATTTGTAACTTTTCAATTTCGTAATGAATGGTAATCTATGAGGCAATTCATATGTTTTCTAAGGTGAGGATAAAGAGTGCATATTGCTTTTCAAAGTTATTGTTGTTACACGTGACTTCTTGGAAATTGGGGGACATGTTTTTGTGGATAATTGTTTGGTCTTATTGGGATGGTTATAAGTAGTCATAAGGTGATAGAGGGGTGTTTTGGCCCACATCAAAAGTGTTGCAAATTGTTCCTAAAAGATGAATAAAGTTACTGCCTTTAATTTATATACATGTTAGTATGTAGGCTGATTTTAGTGTTTCTCCAAATTCTTTATCATTATTGTTATGATTATTGTATTATGTTGACAATTAAATTATAAGATAAACAAAATGTGGGGAAAGAATTGATATGTGAAGTGGGTTAAATAACAATCTGGAAAGTTAGAATTTGTTTCAGAATAGTAGTATATGTTATTTATTATTATTATTATTATTATTATTATTATTATTATTATTATAAAGATGTTAGTGGAGAATCATGACATGTGGTTGGCCATCAATGGCCTTATGAAAGTGTAGTTTGGAGTGTAAGGTGATAATAATCTGCAAATTATTTCGGTCACTTAATTGGTTATATTTTTTTCTCTTTATAATATTATAATTTTAATTTTTGATATATTGAGATAGGTAATTAAATATCAGATGAATTATATTATATAAAAGCAATTAAAATTGTAGTCTTAACCTTTTCTTGAATTTGATAAATATGAGAGTTGGAATATTAATTGGCATCAAGACTTAGGGACTTTATTATAAATTTGGGTGAAGTTTTGGGTCTAAGCTAGAGATATAGCAATATTAATGTTGTTAGTTTCGAAATCATATCGTGGTTATTTATTTGAATAGATTTTATTGGTTTGGAAGTCAACAAAAAGAGGAAGGCTCAAGTTTTGGAGTCATTGTTCGACTATTTGAGGCAAGTGAATTTCTAAACTCTTGTTAAGTGTATGGAATGCGTGTATTTCCTTGTGATATATGTTTGGGAGTAACGAGATTGGTGATGGGTTGACTTGTCCACATTGATTAATTCTAATGATGAAATAAAAGGGATAACAAAAGGCGATGTGATTAATTATTTATGTGTGATGTGTTGAGAAAAGTTTGATGGCTTGTTGAATCATTGTTGATGTGATTTCATGTTTGTGTGGTTGTGAACTGTGCAATGTTATGAAAATGGTCATCTCCTCATTATTTGTGTGAACATGTCATTGCATTATTCTGAGACATGGTTGTGAAAGTGTTATGTGCATTGAGAAAGAATGATAACTTAAAGAGGATGTACCATTTCGAGGGACGTATCGCGCGCCGCGATGGATACTATATTTCGAGGGACGTATCGTGCGCCGCGATGGATACTATATTTCGAGGGACGTATCGCGCGCCGCGATGGTTACTATTATCGAGGGTAGTGTCGTGCGCCGCGACAGATGCATGGACAGATATGTCCCCCATGGGTCCCGGACTGAGAGACAGCGGGTGTGTATCACTAGGTCAGACATGCATCATTATACTTGACATTGCATTACACATACTTATCATTGGTGAACTTGATATTGTGTTTTGCTGATCTAGTGATTGCCTTTTTGCGGAACTTGTGATTGTTGAATACTGAGCTTGTTATTGAGGATATATAATTTGTTGAATTGTTGTTGTTGAGGATATGTAATTTGTTGAAGTGTGTTATTGAGGATATGTAAATTTGTGGAAGTGTTGCGATTGAGGATATCTAATTTGTTTAAGTGTTGATGTTGAGGATATATAATTTGTTAAAGTGTTGTTGTGGAGGATATGTATTATGTTAAAGTGTTGTTGTGGAGGATATGTAATTTGTCTAATTGTTTTTGTTGAGTTACGTTCTATGTAAACTGTGAGTTGTTAGGTTGGGCTGATGTTTATGCAGGTTGTAGTTGTGGAGGTTCGGTTGGGGTGGTAGGAGTACCCGTATTTCATCCCCTTAGCTTGTGTTTAGAGGTTTACTTGCTGAGTACCGTGTGGTTTGGTACTCACCCCTTGCTTCTACAAATTTTTGTAGGTTATGAGCCTGGATTTTTGTTGTACTTGTCATTCTCTTCTTTTTCGAGGCTTCTTGGAGATTTGTGAGGTAGCTGTTTCCATCTCAGCAGACTTTCTTCTCCATACTTATGATCTTGTTCTATTCTAGAAACAATTTCATTTGAGACTTGAGTTTTCTTTTGAATCAATTGTAATACTTTAGAGGCTTGTACACGTGACAACCAGGTTTTGGGGTATAATGTAAGTTGATAGTAAATTTTCCGCATTTTTATTGTAATAGTTGAGTTTGAGGCTTACTTGTCTTGGTGGGATAAGACGAGTGCCATCACGTCCATTTTTGGGTCGTGACATTAGACTCAGAACTCATCTATTTCCGCTCATTAATCACTTTTTTGTCTTATATTTTAAAAATAATGACTATCATGAAGTTTCAAAATTTGATCTTTATAACAATATTCTGATATCTTACTAGTAGAATTTAAAACTCATAGAAATTATTACTTTTCAATTACTAAAGCTAATATATGGCTTTTTAAAAATTTAATTTAAATATGAATTTCCAAGATTCATATTTAATTAAAAATATATACGATATTTCATGTGCCTTCACAAGTAGCATGCATGAATCTCCCAATAGAGCAATAGTCCACATGTATAATACACCTATGTAATTTAGCTATGATCCACATATATATATAATGTAGGTCAGATAAATGATTTTAAATTTTAATCACATCTTCATTCATGATATCAACCAGGAAATTACAATGAAAATTTGTGATCATAAATTTATAAACTCCACTTTTTCCATAAATGAACCTTCAAGATCAAATTTGAGTCAAAATACAAGATTAATTACCTCCAAGACCATTTTTTTTACAAATCAATGTGCAAAAATTTACAGAAATATATAACTAAAAATATCATAATCTTTAAAATTTTCTATCATTTAAACAAACAACTGAAAGCTCCTCTCGCATACAACCCTGCTATTAACACTTTGTGTGGATCATTGCTACCCATTGTTTCATAATGTATTGTATTGTATTGTACTCTGTTGTAATGTATTGTATGGTAGATACAATGTTTGGCTAAATTATATTGTTTGTTGTTGTTTAGTAACATTTTAATTGTTTGTTTGATTGTATCGTACTGTATTGTAATTTATAAATTTACTTAAATATCATTAATTATTCTAGGGTAGGAGATTTGACTAGGTTTATAAGGTAAAATAGTATTTTGAAATATTATGTAAAAATATAATTGAAAAATGAAATTAAGTAACAATGGGAACACAACAAATTGGTCGTTCCATAAAATAAGGGTTTTCATTGTTACATAACTACGAAATTTAACAATACAGTACAATACATTTCAAGTAACAATCAAAACAAATATTGTTGGTATAGTAACGATACAATACAATGTATCAGACAATTAAGAAATTAATGTGTCCGAGAGTAATAAAAAATCTAAAATTTTATAATTGAAGAAACTTCCGAAATATGATATAATTAGCCCTAAATTAAATATATGAAATTTCGGTAACAAAAATCATATGCCATATATTCACCAAGTTGGATGCCAATGAACAATGTACAAGAATTGAGTGACAACTTATTTTTAATAAAATTTGTATATGACATTCCAGAAGTGTAAGGTTTGATTTCAATCAAATTTTCTCTAGACCTAAGAATATCCAAATAAAAAAAGAACCATTCTATTTTATTTTATTTTTTTAAAAAAATATATACAAATTACTCAATTTGTTCCAATATGCTTGTTGGCATTTGACCATGATATGAAATGTAAGAAGAATAAACTTTTGTCACATGACTTGAACATGCAAGATGTGGTGTGTATAATTTGGTATGTATCCTTTATGATTTGGATAGTTCCTCTGTTGATTATATCTAGTAAAATAGAAGCAGATAAAGTAGAAACTCTTTATTTTAAATAAAAATATCGTATACTATATGCTATGGAATGTATAATGTTACTAAAAAGAGTCATGCTCGGCCACTAATTACGTGTATTGATCCATATTAAGTTACGATATATCATCTTATTTATCGAAAAGGAAAAAGAGTAGAAAAAGTAATTTCAGATTATATTAACAAAACTTATAATTGATACTCCATAACATATGTCCTAGTCAATACCTATATTAAGCCATGCTCAATTTGGCAAATAAGTTGCAAATTTTGAGAATGCATGTCTACGAATCTTAATTTGTTTTCAGTGTGTATTGTGAACATACGACGTTAATGTGACAGACAAATTTAAAAGGATTTAGATAATTATTTTATAAGTTAAAGTGTTTGATTCACACAATAAATATGATATGAGTTGAAATGTCTAGATATATCTTTAAAATTAGAATGTTTAATTTTCGAACTAATGTGCCTATTTATGTACTATTCTTTTGAAACTCTAATTTGTTAATCACATGAACTAGATACATAGATACTACCTCTATGTTAGCTATAATTAATACTACCTCCGTCCCTAATCATTTGTCCACTCTTTTCTTTTATAGTTGTCTTTATTACTTGTTCATTTTGATAAATCAAGAAAGGATAATTTTTTTTACCTATTATACCCACAATTAAATGATTAATTACTTTGAAAAATATAAAACTTTTCATCCACTTCATAATTAATAGGAGTAAAACGATAAACTCACTACGTCATTAATTATTTTCTTGATAGATATGTCAATTCAAAAGTGGACAAATAAAAAGGAACAAAGAAAGTACAAAATTAAGTAAAAAAAATGTGTATATATATATTGGAAATCTATATTTTTAAGTAAAAGAAAATTAAACAGTAAAAATTAATAGCTAGAGCAATTTTACCACATGTTTGAGTGGAAACACAAGCCTTAGGATACCCTGCAATAGGGTATAGTCCAACAAAGGTTTACAGCTCATAATTCTCAAATTTTAATCATTCATGGTACTATTTTTTTTTTACTTTGACTCTTCTTTATCTTCTTCAATCTCTCTAAATTCAATAATAACATCGATTTCGCCAATTTACATCGGATAAGTAAAAGTAAACAGAGTAAAATTATATAAAATTTTGATAGAAACTAATATATTTCTTTTATTTAATAATACTTGTTCAATTTAGAAAATTCAGATACAGTTTTGTATCTATTTTATTCTTGCTATTAAATATTATTTATTATCTAGCACATTTTTTAAAGTATTATATTCAATAAATTCATATTTATTATTTATTATTTCTTAAAAGATATTACATCAAATCAATAATAGATAACTATTATAGAACGGAGAGAATATTATCTAACATAAATGAGTAGAAAATCTAAATAAAACCTAGGAATAAAGCAAATTAACAACCTCAAGAAGTTTTGTAGTTTTCAAGAAAAAACTATAGTACTAACGGGTAAAATGAAAAAAAGAAAACTTAACGCCGATTCATTTTTATTTATCACTTATTTTCAAATAGACTTTTTATTTGGATAATGCTTAATGATCAGAAAATTAAAAAGTTTATAATACTTTTTATTTTAAATTAAATTAATTTTTTTTTTAGTTGAAAGATATTAAAGTTAAAAGAATAGAATATTCAAAAAAATAAATAACATATTTACTTTACCATTCTGATCAATTTTTCTGATCAAATAGAACAGATCAAAGAGACACTATGAGTAATAAATAATTTAAAATAACTATTTACCGGCAAGTAATTATATAAACATTGGATACTTTTTACTTGTAATGGTTTTTTGTTGAGTTAAATAAAATGATCCCACGACAAGACACACAGAAAGGCAGCAACATAGAAATGACCATCAAAGAAATGAAATAACATATAATCTTCAATTATTTTTAATAAGCCACCGACCATTTTGAGAAATTTCAACAACATTTAAATCAATTGCCCATTAATCAAATCAATCATTTCACATTTCCCATCTATATACCTTTCAAACGCATATTATTATTATTTTTTTCGTTCGATGATCGATACTTTAGGAGGGCCAACTTACTTTGATTTATCCGCTCTAAAGTTAATTATACTTCATATTTATGTTTGAATTTGAGGTCTCTCACTATGCCACAAGTGCCATTCATTAGATATTTAACAAGTGGTTCATCAAATTCTTAAATATCAATCTTTTGACAAATTCAATTAATTTTAAAATAATTATATTTTAAAAGTTCAAGATCTATCAAAAATAATTTCTTGTAGAAGTAACTTTTTTTTCAGTTGTATCGAAAATGAATCTATGATCAAAAGCAGAAAAATCTCAACCATCTGACAATTCATATTATTTTTTAAATTTTCTAATCGATATCTAATATCCGCAGCGGTATAATTAGAAAGATTTTGCATATCATAAAAGGTGATGATCTCCAAAAGGATGAAGAATCACATTGATTCAAGAAAAGAGCCAATGATGTAGTGCCACAACAGCATTAGTGGAGCATACATATCACATATATAGAGTTTGTAAAGCATGGAATCATAACAAAAAGTTAGACGTAAGCATTCACATATATTTCAAATTATTAATTAAAGAAACACTCGTCAAACCAAATTCAAAAATTTGAAAAAAAAAATGAAAAAAAGAACTAAGTGTCAGAATTGTCCCAAAAAAAAAATTGTTTAAAAAACTAGAGCCACTTTGAATGGCAAGAGGTACCCATTGATATATTAATATCAGTAAAAAAAAAAAGTGAATACATGAAGGAGGGTTTAGATAGTTAAAAAGTGTACACAAAATAATAACTATTCGTTTCAGAGTTGTCATGTTTTGTTTTTCGAAAGTCAGTTTGAATAACTTCCAAACCTAATTTTGATTAGATTAATTTGATATTTAAAGTTAATATTTATATGAAAGTACTGTAATTCCAATCTTTCATATATCAATAATTCAATATGATAGAAAAAATATTCGTCAAATCTTAAATAGTTTAACCTTAGAAAGTAAATTATGAAAAGTAAAAAGGAATAGAGGTGGTACCATTCTAGATCTTAACCGCTATAAATAGGTGCCAACTCCTTAGCTTCATTTTGTCTAGCCTCTTGTACACATTTTTCACAACTTTATTTACACTCCCCCCCCCCCCCCCCATTTTGCTTCTTGTTTCATATAAGTTCATTAGAGCATAGGAGTGGATCAAGAATATCTAAAAGCAACTCGATAGGAATCAGACGAGAAAGATAGAGTCATTATCATTCTTATCGTTGTCAGAAGACCTGAAGTGAAGGTGTGGTTATACTTTCATTGAAGGTCATAACACAAATGGAGTATTACATGGATGAGAAATGGAAACTATCAAAGGAAGATCCAAACAATAATTCTTATAATTCATCCTCTAAGTCATCTCTAAGGAGGAGTTATTCACAACATTGTCCCATAAGTTCAGATCCTCCTCTCCCAAGGAGTTATTCACAAAAGACAAGTTCTTCTTCCAAGTCAAGGCTATCAAAGAGCTCATCCCAAAGGTCTTCAAATTTCAAAAGCAAGTGTAGTACCATGGCTAAGGAACAAAAGGCAAAGTTTTACATCGTAAAGAGGTGCATCGCCATGCTTGTACGATGGAACAAACATGACAAGCATGGCGATTCATGAGAGCAAACGTACTTAATTTTAGCGATTGAACTTCTCTCCACGATCCTTATAAGGTCAATCGCGATACCTTTAGTTGTCACAAAAAAAAGTCTCATATTTCTTGTAGCGAGCGATAATAATAGTCATTATATATATAGTTTGTACAAGGAAGAGACTTTAGTTTCTCCTAATTTTCCTTCTACTTTGTATTTGGATTAGATTGTAACTTGAACAAGGAGTACCACATTGCAAATTTATTTTTAAAAAATTGTAATATATGATAATAGCATTAAGTTATTTGATTAAATTATTTGAATTATTGAACTCTGCTAAAAACCATGTCACATGGTGTAACTGGAAAATAAGTTGTTATTGTCTGGCCCCTCTTCCAAAAAGATTCCTTTTTTGCAATTGGAACTACCAATTATAAGAGACATGACAAAACTATATCTGCCTTGGAATGGTCACCATTTGTCCCCTTAGAATCAAGTAAAAGGTGGAATCATATGTGCATGATAACAAAATCACACCCCATCTCCAAATAATTGAATTGGAAACTGGAAATTACCTTACTCCTACTATATTAATTAAATTATCCATATATCTTACAATATAATCTCTATTTAGTGAATATTTATTTTATTTATTATGTGTCATCGAGTTATTAATAACTTTCGATCTGTCTGCATTGACATAAAATACCTAAAAAAAAGGAGAAAGAAAACAAAAATATTATTATAAATGACACAAGAAATGAATTTACTTATAAATAATTGTGTAAATTTCAGAAATCAGATTCTGAATTATTTGGACATAAAGGTTTGCTTGGGATAGCATATCGACCATGTCACAACCCACACCGTCATAAGTGACATTCATACTAAATCACCCAGTGGGGGAACATACAACCAACTCCAACTAAACCCAAAATGAGTTTATCATACGAAGTAGTAAAGCTAAACAACTAAATAATTGAGTCGAAAAACATTTACAAAAATAACAACCCCTGAATTGAAAGTCATAGTACCAAAACTCTAATATCTAAAATAAAGGGGATGCAATCTTAACAATAACTAATAGTCTTTAAGAGGGTCTTAGTTAAAAAAAGATGGACTAAAAGAGAAGAGGAAATCATAGCGTGAAAGAATAGCTCATCTTTAAATTCAATGACAATTAACGTTTTTTAACTGAGGTCACATATCAGTCGTCAAAAAATGCCTTGTACGCAACAAAGAAAGAATACGTGCAGTATCAGTATAGAATCACCATGTACTGATTGACTCACACGACTAGTCCAATATAAGATAAGTTACCACAATACAATAACACATAACATCACATATTTCAATAGTCACCAATTCACATAGACTCTCAATCATAATATCCTGAAAAAATAATACATGGATGCATATTCCACATTATCACAAAAACAAATGTATGGTCCTCTCATGGAACTATAAACACACAGTCGACCCTCTCATGGAACTATAAACACATAATCGGTCCTCTCGTGGAACCGTAAACACATAAATATTCCTCTCATGAACTCTACACTCAAAATATTAGTGCACTGGTATAGTACCTGAGTCAACGACTATGAATGTACTGGCGTGGTACCCGAACCAATCAAAATTGGTAAACATATCAGGCCTGGTTTTTGCCAACCATTAGTATTGTAGTACTGGCGTGATACCCGACTAATCATCAACCACAAACAACATGCACAATTATATATACAATAAACAATACCACTTGAAAGTCATAAGTCACATAAATAGATTCATTGCATTAGATAATAACATGATGTCATTTCATATATATGATTCCCTATATTTTTTCCCCTAACATGAATTGCACAATAATAATATAAAACAGTAGACATACATATATTCATAAACCAAAAACATACAACCATCACCTATCTTGAATTGAACCTCTTGAAAACTCTAAAGAACTCGAGCCTTTTCATTTTGAAGTGTCTTTGCGTCTTCTTGATCTAAAACAATAAATAATGCAATAATTAATCAAAAATGACCTAAACATTACCCAATTTATAACAGAAATCTAACCCCCCCCCCCAAACCAATTCATGATCATCATCCTCAACTTAGAGCTCTTTTCACCATGAAATCATGTGAAAATCCTTCCTCAAGAGTAATATCCTAAATTATAAGGCTTAAGAATCAAATTACAAGATTGGAGAGTAACAACTTACCTTTACCGGTGAATATTGTGGAAAAATGGGTAGAATCTCCCTAAATTAATTCTCTCAAATCCCAAGAACAAAGTATAGAAATTAATTCTCTCAAATCCCAAAAAGTGCCTCTTTTCATAACACACGTACTTCCCTTGACATCCTAATTACTTATGCCTTTCATGCCAAGATTTTTTCTTAAATTCTACTTACTTGAATTCAATTCCGTAAAGCTCTATGAGTTCCTCAATGTCTTAGCTACAATAAATATCAACGATGTCTAGACATTACACCTTACCCATTCACGGATAACCCTAGACCACCGCCTATATCAGATACTGTCTGAAGTTGGCCTATCCTAAAATTTAAGTCATTATTCGAAAAATTTCTGGCTCAAATTCTTTCACCATTGGCCTACTCATAATGATAAAGGCAGATCATTACAAATCAATGAGAATCAAGACATCATTATTTAAATGAAGTATTTATAGTCTTCGAAAACACTTATTGTTAAGAGTTAAATAAAAAAAAATTATTTTTATCTAGAATTTCAAATGAAAAATTAATTTTAGATAACCATATTTTCTAAAAATCACAATAGTAATTTGAAATGGAGGGAGTAATACTATTATGTTGAATAGGAATTATCACTCTCATTACCCCGAAGGATCCACTATATTTCACTCTTAACTAATGGTACCATGACCTCAAATAAATCTTAGAAAAGACAGACAACACCCTACAACTTCCAAACAAGTCATCTTTGCGAGGCAAATAATACTTATTCCTCATGATAGCTTTATTCAATTGTCGGTAATTTATACGTATCTTCATATTACTATTCTTCTTCTTTACAAATAAGATATGAGCACCCGTAGGAGAAGCACTAGGACGAGTAAATTGCTTATCAAACAATTCTTGAAACTGACTCTTAAGACCTCTCAACTCTATTAGAGCCATGCAATAAGGAAGAATATAGATTGAACGAGTGCTTAAATCTAAGTCAATACAAAAGTTTATCTACCTATCCAGAGGCATACTAGGAAGATCTATAGGAAACACCTATGGAAACTGAAGAACCACCTTATTGAGACTCCTACCTGCAAAGGTCATATGCACAAACAAAATTTACAATTCAAAATTCAAACCTTTAATAGACAAATAAATTCTCTCTTCTTCAGTGCTCACCAACTGTGTGGCATATTGAGATTGGGCATGAAACTTAGCTGAGTTAGCCAGACACAATCATGTTACGCTGTTCAAGAGCCATATAATTATAATTATTCCTATATCTCAAGGTTCGAGGCACATATTTCTCCAAGAACAAGGCATGAAACTGGAGTCTGAAACTCAAACGGTAAAAAATATTAACAAAAATTCCAAAAGGGTATATAAAATTTTATATAAACCAAAACGGTAAAATCGCTCCGCACGCAGCGATTTACTTCAACTGAAAAAGTAAAATCGTTGCTGGGGCAGCGATTTTGCCAAAAAGTTTTTTATCTTCTTACAAATCGCTGCCAGGGCAGCGATTTATAAAAAAAAAATTTTTTTTAAAAAAAAACATAAATCGCTGCCTAGGCAGCGATTTACAAAAAAAAATTTTTTTTTATATAAATCGCTGCTACAGTAGCAGCGATTTATTAAAAAAATATTTTTTATATAAATCGCTGCTACAGTAGCAGCGATTTATTAAAAAATATTTTTTATATAAATCGCTGCTACAGTACCAGCGATTTATTAAAAAAATATTTTTTATATAAATCGCTGCTACAGTAGCAGCGATTTATATCAATTTTTAAATAAATCGCTACTGTAGCAGCGATTTATTTAAAAATTTTTTTTTTATTAAATCGCTGCGATAAGCAATTTTTTAAACTAAAAAAAAATTAAAAATTTTAAAACAGCGATTTTATATATAAAAAAAGATTATAATATTTTTTAAAATTTATGTATATAACTTATAAGAAAATATACATTATTTTAAAAAAATTAAAAATAAGTAAAGTAATAAATATATTTTCTTTCTAAAAAAAGATATTATATTGAATTTAAATTTAAATAATATTTGAATTTAAATAATTAATTTTTTTAAATAAAAAATTAAAGGAGAAAAATTATTTAATTGAATTCAAGTACATCCCTAATCACACCTATTAATTATAATTTTTTTTTATATATAAAATCGCTGTTTTAAAATTTTTAATTTTTTTTTAGTTTAAAAAATTGCTTATTGCAGCGATTTAATAAAAAAAAATTTTTTAAATAAATCGCTGCTACAGTAGCGATTTATTTAAAAAATTGATATAAATCGCTGCTACTGTAGCAGCGATTTATATAAAAAATATTTTTTAATAAATCGCTGCTACTGTAGCAGCGATTTATATAAAAAATATTTTTTTAATAAATCGCTGCTACTGTAGCAGCGATTTATATAAAAAAAAATTTTTTTTTTGTAAATCGCTGCCTAGGCAGCGATTTATGTTTTTTTTAAAAAAAAAAAAAAAATTTATAAATCGCTGCCCTGGCAGCGATTTGTAAGAAGATAAAAAACTTTTTGGCAAAATCGCTGCCCCAGCAGCGATTTTACTTTTTCAGTTGAAGTAAATCGCTGCGTGCGGAGCGATTTTACCGTTTTGATTTATATAAAATTTTATATACCCTTTTGGAATTTTTGTTAATATTTTTTTATCGTTTGAGTTTCAGACTCCATGAAACTGTGCCCCAAGACAAGGAGGCAAGGAAGGTCAATGGACGACATTCCACATAAGCTATTAACCACATACAATTATAATTATAATCATGTTTACATCATTATATTTTGATTCAATCTATTGTAGTTAAATAATAAGATAAAAATAAATTAGACTATAACTTTGTGGTTTAATATCATTCTCAAAAATGTTTAAATTCATTTTGTCAAAACTAATGGGTATCTTAAAGACTCTCACAAAATTTAAAAAATTCAACTTTATTATACTATTCAAAATTCTAGTCTCCTTAACGTAAGGTCCAAAGTTGGACCATAGGAATATTTCTTTCATAATTTATTTTCAAATTTAATATAACATAGAGATTGAACAACTAATCCTCTTATAAACTTCAATAATTATCCCACTAACAAGCAGAAATGAAATCTAAATCAGAAATACGGAGGAATGCTAAATCAACTCTTTTTTTCCCCAATATTTTTACTATTTCATTGTAAAATTAAATCAAAATAATTTAAGAACATGTAAGTTATAATTTACTCCGTGAATCAGAACCATTAGGCAAAATGATATTATACTAGACACAAGATGAGATAAATGAAACACATTCTAAGTAAAGAAAATATGAGATGTTAAAGAAATACCTGATTTATATAATTTGTAGGGACGGATTGTTATGTTGCCGGGTTATGCTACTCCGAAATTTTGATTTATTTAGTGTGGGGCCGCTTCAGTTGTCGGATTGGGACCATCAATGTTAATCTTCAAAGTGTAAAAAAACTTAAAAGCCATGAAAGTGAAAGAGAGAAGGAGAAGATGAAAAGGTAAAGTAATTTTCTATAAAGTGGAAGAAAAAGTTTCACTTTATAAAATGGAAGAAAAAGTTACACTTTATATAGTGTAAGAAAAAGTTCTGTTATACGTTAAAAATACACATTATGACACTAACGAAGAACGTTTAGAAAATTAGATAAAGTGGAACTTTTTCTTCCACTAAGCTTATTTTAGTTAGTAGCTAAAATAGTGGCTTATTTTGGTCATTTTTATATTTTTGTGGCTTTATTTTGGTTTTCGACTCAAAATTTGAATAATGAATGAAGCATGTATAAGATTGAATTTCAATTTTCAACCATTTCAAAGAAACGTTACTCTGAGTCACGTTTTAGCTATAAAATGTGCTTCAGAGTAACGAATTATAAAATGTTACTATCAATAATGTTTTATATCGGTTTACTTTGTCAGATTTTTGTCTTTTTGTTATTGAATTTTTTTGAATAAAATATTACCTGAAACGTTAATGAGAACCACATTTGTACTAGTTTTGTAATTTTTTTTAAAAAAACATATTATCTTGGTAAATTGATTTCAATAATGGCCTACTTTGGTCAAAAATTCTGTTGAAGATGTTGGCAGCTAATATAATATGAGTGTCATTTGTTGGCAATTATACATTTTCAGTGCATTAAGTTCGTGCTAAAATCAAATATATTGGAAGTAGTGATTATATATCAAATATATATCACCAATTTTGTTCTTTTTTATATATATATATATATATATTAAATTGCTTTAAACTTTTTCATATGTAGCCAAAAGAGAAGTTTTTTTATTATGAAAAATCAAAAAAAAAATATTACTCCCTTCGTTCTTATTTATATTCACCAAATTTAAAGTAATAATAAATTTATGTTGGTGAGAATAATAATTTTAAAAATGTAATGATATGATTATAAACTTTATTTACATATGAAATAAATGGTTAGTAGATATAAAGATGGGATTGTTTTAACAAAATATAAACTTTTGAAAAAATCCCAAATCATGATATGAAATTTCCAATTAATTATGATTTTTGGAGAATATGAGATTCTATCTCATTATATGAAATCAACATGAGATCACATGTCCAAATATTAATTTCATCTCACAATTTCCTACCGTGATATGATATTACATGGTCAAAACACCTACTTATTGATGCAAAAAAGGGTCATCTAACACAATAGATCATTAATCTCATCACACATTGTACTTACCTAAATGAGTTGTTCAAGTTCACATGTTTAAAGTTAGGCATAATACATATATTGGACCTTAAATTTGGCTTCAAATTTTAACTTTGACCTTCAACTTTCATAATGCACAAACATGCACTTTAACTATCCAACTCTTAAATAAATAAACACATGAGTCCTACATGACAAAATACACGTACGACACCACGTAGGACAAAAAAATAACATGTAGGATGACATGTAGGACACGTGTGTTTATTTGTTCAACTTTATACAAGTTTAAGTATCTACTTGTGCACACCCAAAATTGAAGGGCATAAATGTAATTCGAAGGCAAGTTAAATGGCACAATTATGTATTATGCCTTAAAGCTAATATATCTAAAATTTTGCATTTAGATTTTGTGTTACTCATCCTACACATATATGCTTTAATATAACAAATTTATTGTAAATATTTGTACTTATTGATATATATATATATTATTTCTTTCAATATATATTTATCCTTACTATTGTCCCATGTAGTCCCCATATTTATTTTCTTAACAATTTAGGATGAATATGGTTTATAATTGCACAATAAATTAGAAGAAGATCTGCTTATATAAAATCAATAACCAATGTTGTACTGGAAAAAAAAAATACATGCACGCATAATTCAATCTCAAAAGAAACAAAACAATAAAGATTAGCAAAACCCCGTGTAAAATTCAAGAAAATGAATATTTACTTAGTTCATCACGAACTCTCCAATAATGTTGTCACACCGTATCAGGTCTTAAAAAAAAACACTATTTTTAAAGGACGCAACATACAGTTATCGACATTTTGAAGAGTCTGGACAAGATAGCTTAATTTAGTCCCATATCATGACAACAGCAATAACCCCAACACCTAGAAGGACAGCAACAAACTTGAAGAGTTGAGTATCAAAAAAACA
Organism: Solanum chilense; assembly: GCA_032847665.1. Lineage (NCBI taxonomy): Eukaryota > Viridiplantae > Streptophyta > Magnoliopsida > Solanales > Solanaceae > Solanum > Solanum chilense. Next base: position 1,617,619 of record CM064968.1, read on the forward strand.
TTTATTTTTTGGTTTAAACCCTTTTGCAATTAGGTGATTAATTGCCACATAAATAAAAACTCCACAAGCAATTGCCATTGAAATAGCATAAGTCCAATCAGCTGTACGGCCTTCACTAGTAGCATCAATTGCAATTCCTATACCCACACCTATAGGACTTGAAATTGCAAAGGCAAAAGAGTAAGCACAAGTAAGTAGAAATGGCCTTTTTGGTATCATTCTTAAAAGTGCAATTCCCATTGCAATGGCTGCAAATATTTTGTGCAATGAAATTGTCCATAGGTTTCTCCATGCCTCTCCCTTTGAAGCTGAAAATTGCATCAAGGAATGTGAGGATTAGCGACGGATAAATTTTGTTGCTAAACAGTAAAATATGTTGATAATCTTATTTAGCAAGGATTAAGTGACAAAGTTCTTAGACAAAATTTTAGGGTTTTTGTAGGGCAATTAGGGGATTTTTCTCCACTTAAGTGTTAGGACTGAAATAATTAGGTGTGTCATGCGGAACCTAACAAAGCAAACCTCGAAAGACCACAAGTCAGAAGACAAAACAAGAAATATACAAAAAGACACAAAGATCTAAGGTGGTTCGGTCAATCAACCTACATCCACAAAAGAGATGAACAATCCACTATAAATGCGAGAGTACACAATAACCTCACACAATTCACTCGGAATAAAAAGAGGCTCACGGAAGTAATAACGCATCACTTGTATCCCACAAATTCTCTCCCCTAACCAAAACTATCGAAGCCCCTAGGACTACATTGTGAATGTTAATTAAGTTAGAACAAATGAGCCTCTATTTATAGAGTCCTAAGCAATTTCCTACAAATATGGAAACTTTATGTTTTCCTTTTAGGAAAATGATAGCTTATTTATGATAAGAAACTCAGAGTAAATATCCAACACCAAAGCACATTATTGAAGACGATTCTCCTTTTTTGGGCAAATATCCGTGACCTATGTATTGACCCGACTAGCTATCCATATTCGTGGTATGTAGGCATACTAGGGAGAGCAAAGTATTCCCTATATATATTGAAATATTTTCTTTAGTACCATAGCTCAAATGCGAGACATCTGGTTAAGGATATCGAAAGGAAAGCATAGTATCCCACCATATCCCTTGATGGTATTATTAATTTAGGATGATCACAATGAGTAAATGTTTTTTTACAAAAGCAAATATGAAATGAAACTAAAGAAGGTAAAACTCTATTTTTCACTAAAAAAAAGCATCCTCTAGTCCTCATGTAACACATTCCCTAGATGTTCTAGGTTAACATAGTGTATTGAACTATTGATAGTGTATAGATTTTTAACACTATCAAGTTAGGTCACTTAAAATAATCTATTTCTTTATACTGTCAGTATCTATATATAATCTCCCGGAGATAGTCTCTCTACGTAAATAAAGAAAAGATTATATATACTAATAGTTTATTTACCTGATACTCCAACAGCAATGCCTTCAAAAATAGAGTGGAAACACAATGCAAGAATGAGAAGTATTGTATCCCCAAGTGAAGTTGTCTTTAGAAATGGATTTGTTCCATGTCCCTCATCAATATTAATTGACCTTCCTTCTTCATCCACTTCAACTTTGGACTCACTTGATTCATTTACACCATTTGTCACAAACATAATAATGCAATCACTAAACATAGTGAGAAGATAACCTACAAAAAAAAAAAGTTACTCATTTTATTTGATTTGCGCGTTTTTTCATAATGTTGTCAGATGTGTGACAGATCCTCTAGTAGTATTGCATTTGGAGGATTTAACATGAACGCGGTTATGATGCAATAACAATTGATAAGAATTTAAGTTACATACATCATCAGTAGTCTAAAGATATTTTCAAACTATCAAAGCTCCTAAAAAATTATAAAGAGCGAGATTTAATAAGATAGGTTATCTGCTACGATAGGTAATTAACCTGCAGAAGCCAACATGAAGGCAAAAGGGTACTCTTTTTCTGTAAGTACACCAAAAGTTGTAGCAGAATCACTCAAAAAATGCATCAATGAAGTCCCTAAGAAAACACCACCAGCAAATTGAGTTCCTAACAAGAGAAACCCCTCATTCCATCGATAGAAATAAGGCGATACGCCACCAACAAATGTAGTTACAAAGAGTATGATCAAGCAATAAATTTTAACAAGAATCAATCCTTTCGCGCGTAAATTTGTATTTGTATCTCCATTTGAATCATGTTCATCATCATCATCAGCTCCACCATGACCATTGATAGTTAAAAATTTCAAGAACAAAAACAGGAATAGTGTTAACAGAGTAGTTGACTTTTTTATGGAAGTCATGATCATTTCTTATTATTGTTTTGTGCTATGAAAATTAGTTTAAATTAGTTGATGTATAAAAAGAAGTATAATTATTAGACTAAAAATTTTAATGACTGTGTAGTATTTTTGTAGTACAAATTTGACTTTTTGGATTGGATTGTACTACAAAAAAAGGGTTGTACAAAGTTGCTGATTGGCCGGCTTCTTATAGGAAGTTGACTTTCGTGGGAAAATTCGCAGTTGTTATCCTTCAAATGTATATTGATAAACCCGCTCGTATGTAATACTTTCTTCGTCTTATTTTATATGAGTTAGTTTGACTTCACATGAAATTTAACAAAGAAAGAAAGACTTTTGAAACATGTGGTCTAAAATAAGTGATCAATATTTGTGTGGCTATAAATCATCTCATTAAGGATAAATAGGAATTTCAAAGTTAAATTGTTACTTTTTTTGTTTCCCACCCAATGTTCGGAGCCTACATTGAAGCTTCGACTAAATCTGGATCGCGCTCTGCAGGGCCCATTCGGGATGGCGTTCCCGGTAGAATTTTCTCCATACACAGGCCTTGACTCCGAGACGTCTGGTTTGGGGCGAAGTACTCCCACTAGTACACCACAACCCATGTTGATAGTTAAATTACTACTTAATATAGACATATGCATGTCATTCTTTTTGGGACTGACTTTAAAGGAAAGGAAGTCATATAAACTGAAATAAATGGAATAGTTCGCAAACAACATAATAAATATAAATCGCACCAAATTTACATAGTATTATGACAAGCTCAACTGAGAAGGCGTTTACAGGTTCTCCCTCATGGGATACTATATTTAATCATAAAGTATGACATATAATAGGAAGTTGACAATTTCATGGATATAGAAAATTTATTTTTTATTGCAATATGAAATTCCGCGATCGTTATCCTTTGAACGTATAATGATAAAGTATACCATATAATATAGCAGCGTGGTGAACATAAATGCCAATGCTTCTAATTAAAAATGGGAAATGTTGTTTAAAAATGGAAACAAGATAATATAATATATTTTCCAACTATAAGATGGTTTCTTAAAAGTATTAAATTTTAGCAGCAAGATGGCAACTCACTTAGTCGATATTTCCAAGGATAAATCACCAAATGAAACATTTGTTTAAATAAAAACTTTAAAAAAGAGTCATTATATAGAGATTAGTCTAAGAAATATAGTATTCATTCTGTCTTGTTCATAAGTAGAGGAAATAAAACTATACTATACATATAAAAAAATTGTAAAAGTAGAAATAATTACTCATATTACTATAAGGGTTTGTTCAGTCATTTAAATATACTCCCTCCGTCTGTTATTGTTTGTCATGGTTTCTATTTTTAGAGTCAAATTATAAAAATTTTGACTAACATTTTAAGATGCATTTTTTCATCATATTAATATGCAAAAATTGTAATTTATCGTACTTTTCATATAGTTTTTGAATATCTAATTTTTTGGTTTAAAATATCAAATTAATGTGATCTAATTTACAAAAGAAAAACCATGAATAAGAAGACAAACGAAAAACATATAAATGAGACAAACATTTAATATGGTTCGATAAACCAACCTATTTCCACATGAAAAGATGAGCAATCCATTATACACAATACCGAGAGAAATGACCTCACACAAGTCATTCAAAATAAAAAGAGGTGCACACAAGTGTTCACGTAACATTTTGTATCTCCCAAATTCTCCCTTTACACAAAACTCGCAAAGCCCCTAGATTCACATTGTGAATGCTACGAAGTTAGAAGAAAAAAATCTTTATTTATAAAGTCGTAAATATTTTTCTACGAGAAAACGGACTAGCCAAATATAGAGACTTTGAGTTTCCTTCAAGGAAAAGGAAAATTTTATTTATAGTAAGAAACCAAAATAAATACCCAACATAAATATTAAGGGGGGGAGGGGGTTGGTATACTACAACTAGATAACACAAGTTTTAACATGAATTCATAGCAAAAGAAGCTCCGAATTCAAATTCAAAGAATTAAGTATAAAAAAAATGGTGGTTTAATTAAGGAGCCCATCAAGTTTTTTATTGAACTTGGAGAGCACTGGCTCGTTATCCTTCCTCTACACAGAGCGGGAGCTATTCGTTGCTCTGTGAAACCAGCCTCACGCAGTCCACTCCACTCTAAGAGCCAAGCAGCCCATACTTATGTTTGGACCCCGTGACTCAACTTTGTGCTTGGATAGGGCAGGCCAGACTAAATGCCAACCAAAGTCCAGCCATTTGGAACAGCCTAACATCCCACCACAATGTTGCCCCAACTTAGGTTACAAGCCCACGTTACAAGGCTCGGCGTTTAGATGTGTTATGTCATCATTATATGTATTCACAAAAGTAATTGTTTACAAACGATGTGGGAACAAAATATGTAATAAGCAACTTTACTTTTATTTATTTATGTAAGTACCTTTGAAAGTTAATTAAAATTGAATCTAATCAGATTTTATGATATATTTTATTGAACATTTAGATATATTTACTCGTTGAAAGTGCTACGAGGAATTCCCTTTGTTTATACCTTCTTCTATTTACAAAATCCAGTAACGATAAATGAGTAAAACTGTGGCTATTTACTACTTCTTTTCAAATGGTTGCTTAAAATACATGACATACCCTAAAAAATCGGAGGGTTAGGGTCGACAACTGACAAAAACACACTCATCTACATGCTTAAGGTTTAATCTTTTTGTATGTTGTCGGTGACAATAATGTCAAACAACCTAGAGTACGATTAAAAATGTATCTCCTCTTTTAATTAAATTGCTTGAAAAGCAATTGATGAAATTATTTTCTGTATGATATTAGCAAACAACATTTCCTCTAATTTACTACCACTAACACAAGTTTTAACATGATTTAATGGTTATAGAAGCTTCAAATTTTACAAAAAAAAACTTCAAAATTCTTAATGTGAATTCATTTAATCACATAATGAGTTTTAAGCTTTGCAAAAAATTTTTTTTTAAAAAAATGGTGGTTTAATTAGGCAGTCCATCAGGTTTTTCTTGAACTTGGAGAGCACTGGCTCGTTATCCTTCCACTGCACAAAGCGGGAGCTATTCGTTGCTCTGTGAAACCAGCCTCACGCAGTCCACCCCACTCTAAGATCCAAGCAGCCCATACTTTCGTTTGGACCACATGACTCAACTCCGTGCTTGGATAGGGCAGGCCAGACTAATGCCAACCAAAAGTCCAGCCATCTGGAACAACCTAACATCCCACCACATTGTTGCCCCGACTTAGGTTACAAGCCCACGTTACAAGGCTCGGCGTTTATAAGTCATGTTGTATCATTATATGTATTCACAAAAGTCATCCTTCACAAACGATGTGGGAGAAAAAAAATATGTTATGAGTAAGTTACCTTTATTTATTGATGCATCTTTAGAAGTTAATTAAAATTGAATCTGGTCAACACTATGATATTATTTCTTTAGTATAAAATATACTTTTCTCTAAGAAATTTATTTTTTTAGAGAAAATGTTTTCTCAAATTGTGTACGACCAAACATTGAAAAAATGAAAAAGCAACAAACATTCTATGACACAAAGTAATGCGTCAATATGAATATACAACTCTTTGTTCCCATTGGAAAATTGGAGGATTGGGGCCAAAAACTAATATCGAAACACTTATCTATATGCTTAAAGGTTAATTGTGTTTTTATTCCCGATTAGAATCTCAAAAAACCTGGAGTGCAATTAAAATATATCTCCCCTTAATTAAATTGCTTTAAAAGTAGTTGATACAACTCTTTCCTGTGTGATATAGGATGAAATTGTTGGGACAAAAAATAATCAAGCTAAATGTCAACCGACGTACATCCACATGAAGAGATGAACAATCCATTATATAAAAGCTAGAATACACAATATCGGGAGATATAACTTCACACAATTCACTCGGAATAAAAGAAGGTGCACACAAGTGTTCACGTAACATTTGTATCTCCCAAATTCTACCCCTACACAAAACTCTCAAAAGCCTCTAGAACCACATTATAACTTACTATCAAGTTAGAAGAAATAAATCTTTGCTTATAGTCGTTAACATTTTTTTACAAGAAAACGGACTAGCCAAATATAGAGAATTTGTGTTCCTTTCAAAGAAAAGGAAAACTCAATTATAGTAAGAAACTATGGCAAATACCCAACATAAATATTAAGGGCGGAACATGGTATACTAATACTAGATAACACAAGTTTTAACATGAATTCAAAGAATTTCACAAAAGGAAAGTATAGTAGAGTTAGATGCAAAAAAAAGTGGTGGTTTAATTAAGGAGTCCATCAGGTTTTTATTGAACTTGGAGAGCGTTGGCTTGTTATCCTTCCACTGCACAGAGCGGAAGCTATTCGTTGCTCTGTAAAACCAGCCTCACGCAGTCCACCCCACTCTAAGAGCCAAGTAGTCCATACATTCATTTGGACCACATGACTCAACTCCGTGCTTGGATAGGGCAAGCCAAACTAATGCCAACCAAAGTCCAGCCATCTGGAACAGCATAACATCCCACCACATTATTGCCCCCACTTAGGTTACAAGCCCATGTTACAAGGCTCGGCATTTAGATGAGTTATGTCATCATTATATGTATTAACAAAAGTCATTGTTCACTAACGATGTGGGAACAAAATATGTAATAAGCAACTCTACCTTTATTTATTTATGTAAGTACCTTAGAAAGTTAATTAAAATTGAATCTAGTCAGATTTTATGATATATTTTATTGAACATTTAGATTATTTACTCGTAGAAAGTGCTGTAAAATTTTCAACTGAATTTGTCATAAATTGCTACATAATTTAAGCTCTATATAGACCTTTCTTTATTTACAAATAATTGGACAAAAGTAATCCAAATTAAAATACGAAACAATATTAAATTTGAAGAATTAACAAGTGAAACTCAACAATTGTCCACTTAAATGGGGAATAACTATATTATGAATGTATACATGAAAAATATGTGTGATAATAAGGATTAATCGTTTTTGATTAAGTATATTTTTCCTTTAAATTTCTTCGTAGTGAACATGCATCAAGTACACTTGGTCAGTCAGCAGCTTTGACATCCTTCAACTGTCAAACCTTGATGCATACCTAGATAACATGTCACACAATTAACATTTAACTGTTCTTGATTCTCATATTTTTGTGTTCGTTTCAGTCATGAACAACACATGATTTCATGCGTGCGTAGAATTGGCCTTCACTTATTCTCCTTTAAGTGGCTTACACTTCACACTCACATAAGTGATTTTAAAATGTGTGACCCGTAGATACATTGTTTGATCATGTCATGTCAAATTTATAAATCATTAAAAAAAATGTTTCCTTGTTTCCTAAACATTGTCGTATATTGTGAATGAATTAAATTTAGTAACAACGTCGAATTGACATTCATAACGTTGTTAGATATCTTTGAAGCTAAATTTGGAATCTCCAGCTAGGTAAAGTTATTATTATGATGACTTGTTCTTGGACATAACCCCCTCTCTAATTAGACCTTTGGTAAGTGATACTTACACATTATTCTTTTGACTTTACGTAGTTTATTAATGTGATAATTTCACTAGAGTAATTGTCTAACAATACTATGTCTTCAACTCTTCATCATATGTGACGAGATTCTACTCTATGCATAACATTTTTAGCCCTTCTTATTGCATCTTGACTATCATACTTATATATATTAGCCAAAATGTAGGTGCAAACATGCGTGTTCACAAAAGAAAATACATTTTATTTTTAAAAATTCTGCAAAATTTTAGACTTGAAGTGAGGGTAGGATTTGGGGTTGGTGGGAACGGACGCTATGGGGTGGAGTATGTGTTCAAGGGTCGGGAGGAGACAAATGATGTAGAATGTCATTTATAAAACTTGTTTTTTTTTACTTTTTACTTGAAAAGTCATTTTCTTTATTAATTTTTATGAAACTTATTTTCCAAAAGAAAATGTTATCCCAAATTTTAATCAACCCAATATTGAAAAATTGAAAAACATTTGTCGGAGACTATTTCCTCCATACCAAAACACATCCTTATGGAGTGATCAAAAGGCCCTAATTTAGCCAATACATTCAGTGACACATAGTGTGATATACGTTAGTGTGAATATATAACTCATTATTTCCTTCGGAATCGAAGGATTGAGACTAACAACTAACATCAAAACACTCATCCACATGCTTAAGGACTAAATTAAATCTTATTCCTTTTATGATTTTATATGGTTACAATCTCAAACAACTTAGAGTACAATTAAAATGTATTTTTTTGTTAATTAAAATTCTTGAAAAGCAATCGATGCAACTCATAACATGAAATATTAGCAAATAAACATGGTTTTACTACTACTAACACAAGTTTTAACATGAATCCATAGTAAGAGAAGCCTCTCATATTGAAAGAACTTCAACAGGAGACTATTTCATATACTTAATCTCACATTTAGGTAAACTTGGACCAAGCACCAATTATAGAAGAAGAAAAAAGTGGTGGTTTAATTAGGCAGTCCATCAGGTTTTTGTTGAACTTGGAGAGCACTGGCTCGTTATCCTTCCACTGCACAGAGCGGGAGCTATTCGTTGCTCTGTGAAACCAGCCTCACACAGTCCACCCCACTCTAAGAGCCAAGCAGCCCATACTTTCAATTGGACCCCGTGACTCAACTCCTTGCTTGGATAGGGCAAGCCAGACTAATGCCAACCAAAGTCCAGCCATCTGGAACAGCCTAACATCCCACCACATTGTTGCCCCAACTTAGGTTACAAGCCCACGTTACAAGGCTCGGCATTTAGATGTGTTATGTCATTACTATATGCATTAACAAAAGTCATTGTTCGCTAACGATGTGGGAACAAAATATGTAATAAGCAACTCTACTTTTATTTATTTATGTAATTACCTTTGAAAGTTAATTAAAATTGAATCTAGTCAGATTTTATGATATATTTTATTGAACATTTAGATATATTTACTCGTAAAAAGTGCTGTAAAAATTTCAATTGAATTTGTCATAAGTTGCTACATAATCCAAGCACTATATAGACCTTTCTTTATTTACAAATAATTGGACAAAAATACTCCAAATTAAAATACGGAACTACTTCAACAAACGATAATAAGTTCGAAGGATTAAACAAGTATTACTCGAGGAAACTCAAAAGTTTTCTACGTGGTATGGAAAATATGCGTGATAGTAAGAATTAATGCTCATTTGGTTAACTATATTTTTTCTTTAAATTTTTTCATAGTGAATATGCATTGGTATACTTGGTCAAACGATAAATTTGATATCCTTCAATCGTCAAGTTTTGATGTATACATAGATAACACATGTCAAACAATTTACATTTATCCGTTCTTGATTCTCATTATTGTGTTCATTTTAGTCACGAACAACACATAATCATTTCATATGTTCGTAGAATTGACCTTTCACTAATTCTCCTTTAAGTGGCTTACACTTCACAATCATATAGCTAATTTCGAAATGTGTGACCCGTGTATACATTGTTTGGTAATTGATCATGTCATGTCAAATTAAGAAATTGTTTCCTTATTTCCTAAACATCGTCGTATAATGAGAATGGATTAATTTAGTGACATTGTTGAACTCTTATTCATGATGTTGTTTGATCTCTTTGAATCTAGATTTTGAAATCTCCAACCAGGTAAAATTATCATTATGATGATTTATTCTCGGCCATAACCCTATTGTATTTGATGATTTATTAACCGTCTCTCGAGTTAGGCTTTTGGTAAGTGAATCTTACACATTATCTTTTAACTTTACATAGTTAATTGTGATAATTTCACTAAAGAATTATTATCTAACGGCATTATTTCTTCAACTTTTCATCATATGTGACGAGACATTTTTAGCTCTTCCTATTACATCTTGACTATCATGTATACATAAGTCAAAATGTAGGTAAAAACAAGCCTGTTCACAAAAAACTAATATATCTTTCATTCCATAAATATATCGCGTGAAATATATATATATAATTCATCTACATATGCCTACAAATTTTCTTTCGGTTCGGTTGTCAATTCAAGTCGTACACGACTCCCTTAGGCTTAGCTGTTTTTTTTTTTTTGTTCTTTCTTCACTTCTTTTAATCCTTTTTATATTTGTTTTGTTTTTATTTCCTTTTTGTCTTTTTTTTCTCTTAATTTCTTTTTTTCCTTTTTTCGTGGTTAGTTTATCTTCTTTTTATATTTTTGTCCTTTTCTTTTCTTCTATTTTTGACTTTATTTTATTTTAAGATAAATATTAGTTAACTATATTAAATTGATATAAATATATAAAAATAAATAATTAGACTACTCTAAATGTCACTAATTAGGCAGAGATTTTGCAATTAGTTTAGTGAATAGAGATGTAAATGGGTAGGCAGAGCTAATTAGTTTGTTCTTATATTGATAAGTTTACCATGTATTAGTATTTTTATTTTACAATTTGGAGAACTAAATCTAATAAAGTTGAATAATGAGAACTTAATAAAAGGAAAAATGATTTTCTTAATCTCTTAAATTATGAGAAGAAAAAAAAAAGTATGTTTTGATAGAATCATCTATAATGGAAGGCTAATTTGGTATCTAACTTGGACGAGTAAAATAATCTATCGAATACTAATTTCATAGTTTGACACTAAAAGTTGTATACTTTAAAAGTACATGAATTAATTAAGCAGTTTGTTTAATTGGACGAGACTAGCCTCATTACTCCCATCGGTGAACATACACCTAACTCCACCTACCCACTCATCATCAATCGCGATATCCAACTAAGACTAGCACTAGTAGACACCTATTGTATTAAAATCAGATGTTCGCGTTTTTTTACTGTTGTTAATGAATCTCTTCCACAATAATCCTACTCTATGTTAGATCATTTATATGAATACTATTCCGATCTAAGTAGTCTTATTTTTTTATCCCGTGCTAGGAAGCATTACTCCTCTTTATTCCAATTCGAAAATCAGAGGATTGAGGCTCACACACATAAAACTTCAAAAAAAAAGGAAAATAGTAGAGGTTTTTGCACATTTAAGTTACATACTGCTTCAACACACTTGAACTTTTATTACATAGAACTTCAAAAGGGAAATAGTACATACTGCTTCAAACAAACCAAACTTCAAACACACACAACTTCAAAAGGGAAATAGTATAGGCTTCTGCCTATTAATTTTACATACTGCTTCAATAAGTCTGCAAACTAGAGTAGAGAATTCTTATAAGAATTCATTTATTCTTCAAACATAGAGTTTTAAGCTTCGTTACTCGTCACACCATTTCATACTTCCTGACTTCAGCATAAGTTACAGACGGGACAGGTAGGACTCAACTCGAGCCATTTATCAAGGCATACGGCATGGAACTGCATAAAAAAAGAAGAAGAAGAAGATAAGTGAACACTGACAAGAGTGCGAAATCCAAGACTACGATTAAGTTTGTGGATTAGAATTAAAAGAAGTGAAAGATCAGTTAATTTCTGAGTTACTGGCGTTTATTCAAGCCTCAAAGATAAGGAATGGTAGTTATAGTCCATAACATTGAGTGATTTTATCCATAATCGTTGAAATTGAGCTTCAACTCAGATCTATGTCCACGATACTGTGATTTAGGGAAATGGTTGAACATGATCTATTATAGAGGAAAGGAAGAAAATATTAGATAGAATAGGAAAAAACCTGATGGATACATGGAAAGCAACAAACAAGGTCTCCCTCAATAACTGGCTCCAAACAAATATTACATATCAATTCATCAGATGAACCATCTTCGTCGGGCACACCTATTGTCATAGATTCCTGCTTCATTTGAATGGAGCACATTACAAATACTGAAAAACCAAACCTAATGTTTTAAGCGAGTTGAATAGAGAATTTCATAAAAAGAAGCACAGAAGAACACAAAAGGACTAGAAAATATATGATAGGATAAGTATATCGTGGAGCTAGAAAAATATATATTATTAACGGGCTGCATATACAGATATCATGAGAGTTTTAGGTATTTTCCCCTCTCCCCTCTCTTGAAAATCTAAGGCAAATAGCTGTGAGAAAATTGATTTTTCACGTTACTACTCCTGGATTTGCAAATATTATCCAAAAAAGGGAAGATGACAAGCAACTAAGGGAAAACAAGGGGTAGCTAAAATAGACGTGGAGAGGTCACCAAGCTATATATAGTATTTTGGCATAAACCGTGAGAATATGAAAGAAAATACCTGGTCTGAGGCTAAGGCTGAGGTTGAAGAAGATGAGGCCTGTTCCGGTGGAGCATCCTCACTGCAGGAAAGAACAATACTGAATCGTCCATTAAAATTTCAATGCAAAACTGTCGTTAAAAATTTCAATACAGATAAACTCATCGAAAAGTACACATTTTTCAACTTAACATTTGGTTCTTCAAACAAACTATGCACAAGTCATCAATCTCTTTGTTGCAGTTTCATATTTCAAACTTTTTTATTTTCCCCATCCTCTCAAAAATATATTCAAAAGTTCTTTTTATTGTTAAAAAATATATGCAGAAGTTTTTGGTAGTTAGCTGAAGGGAATGTGATCAACTAGTATTACTCTAGATTTAAACCACCAATCGTCCTACTCTATGTGCACAAGAATTTAAGTGAATTCTAGGCTTACCTCTCTAGACAAGCATCTATCTCTTCGTCATTCACAGAAGGAATTCTGAAGATAGAAGATAACTCTCCGTAGGTATGGTGTTCTGCATATGGAAACAACCATATAGTAAGAAAAAGATTGTTTTTGTTTTCCTGACAGAATCTTGAAAGGTGAGTATGATAATGATTCCAAGAACATATCCACATCAAAACTTTTGCTAGATAAAGTTTTAGCAGATTGCATAGCAAACATACCAAACTCATCAACTTCACGGTTTAGATTAGCAATTTGGAGCCTCAGGTCTTGCAATCGTCTTCTGATGGGAAATGATTCTAATGGAGGCACATCGTAATTAAGTTCATCAGAATCAATCAAGTCATTAACGGGTGCAATCCTTGCTCTGTCTCTAGCTTGACGTATACAACAAATTTCATATATCATGACAACTACAATCACCGGGACAACATGCAAAGCAATGATACCCTGCACGTGAAAATTTGACACCATCATGTCAAAATATTATGCCACCAAATGAGTCAAGAAAAATGCTCACTAATATTCAGCTTAAGACTAGGGCGGAAGTTACCACAAGAACCCATGAGTCATCAGGGGGGCTTATAGCGTAGATGACAACAGCTGCCAAACAGTTTAACAAATGGATAATTAATAGACAGGTTCCACATAAAGAATTTGCAAGAAAAGAATCATAAAAAATGAGGCAGAAACTTTACCTAGGATAGTCAGAACGACTGATGATAATACCGTTGCGCTTGAAAAAAAATTACGCTGGTAGTAAAGAAATTGCAATGTCAAGAAAAGACTAGACGAAATACTGGTAAATATTTCTTGACCTCTACACAAGTATATATAACAAAGACTCTGGTTTACAGGGAAAAAATCAACATTTCAGAAAACATGCAAGATAAAGAGTAATACAAGCAAGTAGCACAGCCATGAAGGACATACGAAAACATCTTATCCTCTTGGCTGCATCTTTCACAGCTTGATTCAAGGGAAACAAAGGCAAATGCACGGAAATATGCAAGTGCTTAGGTGGCTTTTAACCATGATTTTTTTTACTTTTTCCAGAGTCGAACTCTGGGAAACAATTTGGCCATAAAATTCTGGAATTTTGAAAAACATCAAAAAGTTGTTTTCACTTTTTTCACTCAAAGTTAATCACAGAAAGTCGGAAAACCACTTCAAATTCTATTCATGGCCACACATAACTTGGCCAATTTTCAAATATCATTTTTCACTTCTGATACAAAAACTACTTTATTCAAATATCACAATTTTTATAGTCAAACTTAATTTAAAATCCAAAACTCCTGAGGAGCTAAAACGAAGCACTTGATAAGGACGACCACAAGTCAAAACAAAAATTACTAAATATTCACCATCATAACTTCTAGAAGAGATGAATAATTAGTGAGTAATTTTACTAATTTTTAAAACTATGATTACCACGATCGACATAATGGCGAAGATCTGTCGAGGCTTCAGAAAGCTGTACTGTGAGACCCTCACGTTCACTTACAGTGAAATATCTGCATAATTCAAATTGTCAGACTGTTAGCCCGTATAAAGTTCCTTACCCTGATACCCTTTTATCAAAATCACGCATGATCAGTCTCGGACTTCGTTGGAATTTCACAAAGAAGTAGATAAGATCTTTAAAAGTAGAGATAACTAGTTGCACATGAGTAACGATAAAATAAAATAGAAGTGAAGAGCACCCATGTGTAAAAGAAGCTAATTAGTTCAATTTGGGGCCTTGTTATAAGGTTGCCTTATATAACTTGTTATAATAATAAGGTTTGCAGATTATACCAGAATGGTTTCATATTAAAGCACAAAGTTAAGAGTAATGCTGTGAACGCTCATTCTCCTAAAATTATTTTTAAGTCAATCTCAACAGAGAACTATCTTCTTATAGTTCAAGATGATATATCATCTCTTTTAGAACTTAGGTATATGCATTGCAATCTGAACAGATGAGAATAAAGATGACTCAAGACGTATCTATTTCAATCTTCAATATGGAAGTTTGGACAAAAAGAGAATTTCACTTGATGGCTAGAGTATACTAGGAATTGCACTTCCAAGCATTGTGCAATAAATTCATTACCTTAACAAATTGAGATCCCAATATCACAAACATAACTCAACGGAAGAGTCAAATCGAGTATTGTGGATCTCTGATTTCTTCTTGCTCTACCACAATCACCATCTTAGCCTAGTACATGGTGACACTCAACTAATCTGAAACAGGTCAACATCGTGCTTATACAGGATGTTTTCTTGAAAAATTCCTTGCATGAGGGTCGAGCAACTAACAATTTTTCAAGTATACTCATGATTTGCTAATGAAGTACAAACATAATCAAATAGAAGAAGAACAAATCACAAGACCATTAAAGCATAACATAGGATGATTTACCAAAATGCAAGGCAAATTTAAAGAGGAAAAATTTGAGAAATAGAAATAGCAATAACAGGAAATAGAGATCTAATGGACCTTAAAAGAGAAAGAGAATATCTCCAATGCCAGAAGCCACAATGAAGAACAGCATCAAGGAATCCGAACTTTATATATCAATGTTGTCGGTTTTGGTACAGTGTTCTGTTTGTCTGATTCGCTGCCTTAAGGTGTCTTTTGCATGAACCTTATCATCATTAGATCAGCACATGTCGACATTGCATCTTTACAAAAAAAAACTACCATGAAAATTTCTACACGCAACAAGATTATTGAATATAGGCTTTAGAAAGATACACTAGCTACTCCACACTACTCTTTTGAACACGACAAAACTAATAATTATCTTTTTTTTCATTAGTAAAAAAATAATAATATTCTTTTAGGGCGAGGAATCCGATTGGCAAAAACCTTTGGGTAATTCAGAAATGCCTTTATTAGCAAAAACTTGTTTTTCCTTATATACAAATATTTTATCAAGGCATCAACTAGTAAATCAACACGCTTCAGTCCCAAATTAGTTGGGGTTGGCATTACGCACACTACATATCCGCATTCTATTCAGATCCATTTCATCCAAATACTAAATAATCACAACTTAACTATCAATATGAGTTGATAATATATCTTAATAGGGATTCAAGAACATAAGGAAATACTCGCATGTATAGGAAAAGTTATTTTAGCCCCTTTTTCTTTTATTTATCGGCAGGATAAGCTTATTGATAACCAGCATCAAGTGAGTGTTGGAGAAAATGTACAATTAGCATCATTACAAATTGAGTAAAGAGCTAAAAAAATTCAATCTTGGCTTTGACATCATTAACAACTACAACAATAACATACCCACTGATATCCTACAAGTTAGGTCTGGGGAGAGTAGAATGCACATAGACCTCACCACTATCTTCGTGGATATAGAGATGTTGTTTTCGAAAGACCTTCAACTCAATTAGAACCTTCGACATTACTAAATAATGCCATATTGCACCATAAAGAAAGTGTAGAAAAACATTTGTATTGATTATACTAACATACTCTTGTTTTCTCTCTAACGTCTTGTTTTCCTATCCTTAGGGGTGGACAACCAAATGGCCCTAGGATGGCATTCCAAACCTTAACCCCAAGTTGTTGAAGAGAGGTTAAAAGTTATTGAAGTAAGTGATTATCTCATCTAAAAGCTTAAGTTGTTAGAGGGAGCACACTCTTATTATTTAACTGTATTCTCAACTCACCCCCTCATGTGCAGGCCTAATTCTTTTGCCATAGGTTAAGCATGTGAAAGTATTTATGATAATGGATAGTGGTGACATTTAATCCTAGGACCTCTCTTACTATAATACCATGTAAACAAATGAATCCTGAGCCTAATTCAAGCAAAAAAGTTAGCTCTCAAGGGGAGGATTGTCTAATATCATATAAAGCGACCACACATCCCTTTTTCATCCTATGTGGGACTTTTCAACACTCCACCATGTTGAACCTCATGCCTAGGTCTAGACATCTAAAGTGTGGGCAATTAATATTGGCGTCCAACATCGGTAAACAATAATCGGGATGTGCCGTTCTGATGAAGTGTGTGACCATCTCATCTAAAAGTTTAAGTTGTTTGAGAAAGAACATTCTTATCATCGAATTGCATTCTCAATAAATGAATGAAAAGACGGTTGGAGTCCTCTTCTTAGCATTCACAAAGTACTCATATATTGCATAGATTAAGCCAAGTAAAGCAAGCTACCTTTTCTGGTGCGGCACTCTTCCAGATTGTTTTCTACAACCAGACTGAATTAGGAGAAATGTTTCTGGACAGAAATTGATAGCCGGACTTGACCATAAGCCACCATCTGCAGTTCCTTTCCATGACAACATATCAGGCCTGTGAAGTGACAATTTTTAGCTATAAGTAAACACAGAAAATGAAATTGGACAACAATAACATATAATGTTGATATTTGCATTCATTCACCCATCCATCAACGCAAATATGAAGTACTTAGTACTCAAAATGGAAATCAAATTACCTGTTGCGATTCGGAAATTGGTGTTCCATAATATATTGATTTGAGCTTTATCAACAACAAATTTCACATCTGGCTACTGAAATTTCAACTTTAGGGTTCGATTTCCACCTTGTAATACTCTTACCCAATTCCCCGGAGACCAAATATGTTAACGCCGGCAGAACTGTAACTCAACATTTTTGCCACCACTCTTGTCAATCTTGTGGGATAGGTTAACTAAAGTTTAAAATATGTTGCGGTTAAATAAATTTATATTATTTAATTTATAATTTATTATAATTATCACTAGCTTGGTTGCGTTTATATAATTTGACATATTTATACAATTCGCAACTAATGGTTGTTAGTTTGATTTGTATTTGATTGTATTTGTATTTGAGGATGATTTTTTTTGATTTTTCAATTTTATTA
This sequence comes from Solanum chilense, assembly GCA_032847665.1. Lineage (NCBI taxonomy): Eukaryota > Viridiplantae > Streptophyta > Magnoliopsida > Solanales > Solanaceae > Solanum > Solanum chilense. The sequence continues at coordinate 1,635,535 of CM064968.1, forward strand.
TCATGTATGTTCAATCTTTTTGTGTATAATTTTTTGATGTTTTTGAATAAATTATAGTTTTTGAATTTTGTATGGTAAAAATTTTTAAATATAATTTGTATAACGATTTAAAATTAGTATGTAATTTCAGAATTTATATTATTCAATTATACAAAAACACATGAATTATATTTAAAAAAATTGTACGCGTGAATTATTGGCCTCTCTCGCTCGCCTATCGCCTCTCTCCTCACTCTCCCAATCTAGCTCGTTACTCTTTACCCTATAACATGTAGCTACGAATTAATAATTAGCAAACTATAGTAATTGAAAATAATTAAATTATTTTTGAGTGACTATATGCAAAAGTTCTCTTATTTTCAATCAAGATATACACGTGCAATGCACGTGCAACGAAACTAATTTATAAATAAATATAAGATTGTATGTTATCTATACAGTCCTATTGTTATACAAATAATATTACACAAAATAATTTTCCTCAACTCACTCGATGCAATTTCCAGTCAAACGAGTTAATCAGGACTTTTTATCAAAATGTTAATTGTTCGTTTTTACAATACAGACATGAAGACTCAAACAAAAACAAAAAGAGAAATATGATGAAATATAATGACTTTTTAAAAATATTATTTGATCAATAATGAAGCCGAAATATGATAAATAATATTTGTTATAATATTTATAATATATTTGTCATATTGTTTTTGTTGTAATACATTCATAATCATATATGTTTTTAAAAATGAAAATTTTCATTTTTAATAAAAATAGCAAAAGCAAAAGTCCACAAATTATATTTCACATTATTACTTGTATCATATTTACCCTCCAACACACCTCGTTTTCATTCTCACTATTGTAAGCTCCGCCCTCGTTACTCCCACCCCATCTCTCATTAGATATAATTATATTATTTATAAATATTTTACTTTCTTAACCATATATAAGAAAACAAAAAAAGAAAGATACACTTATTTTCCTAAAATAGAAGATACGTATGTTTTAAGAAAACATTTTCCTTAATATAAAACAAATTCTTGGTGTGAGTTTTGTGTTGAAGAATTGAGTGAGTAGAGAACAAAATTCAAATTTGAAGGGATCCAAAATTCAATTTTGTCATACGTAATGAAAACTACTACCTACATATAATTATTATATAGACTATAGTCAATAACACTTCTTTTAAAACTCTTCTATTACACACTATACTCTTCTCAACTTATTTTAAAAAATAGCAAAATTATGGGGAACTTCTTCTATACACGTTACCTCCTCCATTCCAATATATATATATGATATGTATTTTGAACGTATGATAAATAAAAATAATTAAAATGATAATTGATGTTGAAATAAATATCCATATTATATCTGTCTAAATGAAAACGATTTCATATAAGAAGTTTAAAAAAGTTAAAAGTTAAAAAACATGGTGCAATATTTTTTTTAATGTAAGTAGTTAATTATTGAGATTTATTACTTTTAATGTAATTTGTAAATATATAAATTATTCAAAATGCTGTTTGAATTATTAGAAATGTATCTCTTCTCTCTATTTAAATTTATGTGGCACAAACAAAACTTAAAAATTCTATAAAAAATTCATTTCATAATGAATTTTTAAATATATTACGTTTTTAATTATATAATTTATAATACTTTTGGTATAATCTTTAAATATATAATAATGATGTGTGCTTAGCCCATTTTACTGTTGTATAACAATGACAATTAAATGTAGATTGGTGGAGTATGCCACGTGCAGATATGAATATGTTGATTTTCATTTGAATTTAATAAATTATTTGATCAATTTTTTTAAACCACTAATTTGAAGAGTATTTTTTGAATTAAGTTCTTTTTTTTAAATCAATATATATTCAATTAATCAATTTTGAAAAAACATTCTCTCACATTAAAGTACTTGTGTGTGATCAATTTTATTTTTGATTTTCTAAAAAAAATAAATTCTGCTAATATTTTATATATTTATTTTTTCAATATAAATTTGACCAAATATATTAACTTTAAAACAAGCAATTTTAAAAGAACAAAAGAAACTTTTGACTTCCCTAAACTTAATCCACACTTAATAGATTCTATTTTCATACCATATCACAATCGCATTAAATTATAATTATACCTCAAGATAAAACTAAATTAATCAAATACAGTAAACCTTACTAAATTAATTCTCGATTATATTTTAATAACAAGGCCCACCACATGTTTATGTTGAGGCTTGATCTACATGAAAAAATACATATATTGTACGTGTATGTCATATCAATATTATCTTATGTAGTTAAAATTTTATATATATTATGTTATATAAAAGCAATCGATCAATAATAAAGATTGTTAGTTCATATAATTTATATTTACAGTCGTATGTAACTTGCTGCCAATTATCTTAATTAGTATAATAGTGCAAATTCACGTCTTAATTGAGACGCCTAAAATTCTCTTAATTTTTTAAAAAATATATTTTTTCTTTTACCATATATTTTTGAATTCCTTAATTATTAATTTTACCTTATATCTCTTGATATGTATTTTTCTTGTACCATATATTTTAAGATTTTTTTAATTTCAAATAGTATAAAAAAACTAAATAACAATTTGAGAGGGAAAATAGTAAATGACAGCTTATATATGCATTTTTTTTTTGGACACTCCATGAATCTGCTAATGAGACTTACAGTGTGCATAACATTAGGCCTTGTTGCCGTCAAATACATCAATCTTCCAATGATTTGCTTGTATAAAATGTTGTCCACTTTTCTCCCTTCAGGTTCTTTGACGAGTTTCATGTTGGGTTGTCTTGAGCCTTCTCAACCCAAAAGCTAGCTCAAAGGTTGAGGCTTTTCCTCACACTTATAAATTGACCACCAGCCCCTTCCACGTCCGATGTGGGATAACTCAACAATCTCCCCCTTCAAACATCGGGCCTTGGGCTGGAGAGAACGACAACCCAGTTTCTCCCGGTGGGCTGAGACTTGTTGATAACCTGGGCTCTGATACCAATTTTGGGTGGTCTTGGGTCTTCTCAACCCAAAAGCTAGCTCAAAGGTTGAGGCTTTCCCTCACACTTATAAATTGACCACCAGCCCCTTCCACGTCCGATGTGGGATAACTCAACACTTCAGACCCTTCTCCATTGGTGTGCTCACAGTGTTGCTATTTTTCATCTAGAATCTGTCCAGAATATCTTGCACATATTTCTGAGAAACAAAAATACCATCAGCGGATTGATTCACTTCTAAACGAAGGAAATAATGCATCATACCCAAATCTGACATGTCAAACTCAACGGACTTCTTAAAGTTTTCAATCATAGACACATTACTTCCGGTATAAATTAAGTCATCCACATATAAACACACCATTTAAGACCCCTGCACCCTCCCTTTTATGTAAAGAGTATGTTCATATGGACACTTTCGAAATCCAACCTTTGAGAAATAGTATATATGAGACTATAACAAGCTCTTGGAGCTTGTTTTAGTCCATATAAAGTCTTTTTCAATCTAAGCACTTTATTCACACCACCAAAATTTCACATAGCCATCAGCAGGTTGTTCGATAAATACCTTTTCTTGAAGTTCACCATGTAGGAAGGCAGATTGCACGTCCAACTGATAGATTTTTCAAGCGTTTTGAGCAGCCAAAGCAATCACCAATCTAATGGTATCCAAACGAGCAACGGGAGCAAACAATTCTACATAGTCAACACCATATTCTTGCTTGAAGCCTTTTGCTACTAAGCGAGCTTTGAACTTGTTGACCTCTCCGTTTTCCTTCAACTTTATTTTGTAAACCCATTTGACACCAATGATTTTCTGATTTTCTAAAGATTTTTCAACTCTCAAGTATCATTTTTTTCAATTGATCTAATCTCTTCGTCCACGGCTTGCTGCCAGTTCAAGTCTTTAACGGCATCAACAAAAGATATAGGATCACAATCTGAAAATAAAGAAACATGACTTACTTTATTTCTAGATTTTCTAGTCCCATATACCTCACAATTTTCAAACCACCTTGGTGCCCCTCTATTACGTTGTGGACGTTCATTGTTCAATTGAGAATCACCTGATTCATGTTCTACCCAAAAGTCTCTTAGCAAGTGACTTTTCTTCAAAAGACTACGCACCATATTTAGAATTGTGCAATTTTTTCTTTCACATAGACCCCTCGGTATGTAACATTGTTTAATGATTTTGAAATTTTTTTTCTTAGTTTTCAAGTAGACCAATCTTAAAAATACGTTATAGAATATTGTGAAGATAAAGAATATGAGAGCGTATCAAAGTTGGAGTTTGAATAAGGAGGGAATTTACGTGTCCGGCTCATCATGTTAACAAGTTTAGGGAACATAGAGGCAAAGTAAATGAAGTTAACTTTTTTGATCATACATTAATCTTTAAGCTAATTATGTATGTTTTAATTATGTGGTTCTATGTAAAACAAAATCATCCAAGAAATATATATATGTATCTCTTTGTTTGCATGCACTCGCTCTATTCCAATGTAATTGGTGACACTTGAAATGTTAGAATCAATTTTTTATCTAAACAAATTGATAAAAATCATATTGTGGTTTTACTAGTTCTTTTTCTTGGATATATTGTTGGTAGTTTATGAACCAACAAGTTCTTATTTTCATTTTAATTACTCAGTCATTTTTTAGAGTAAAAAGTTGTCCTCATTTTGGTGAAGCTTTGTCCGGCAAAGCATCTTCACGACCCACTTGATGGGTTGTGGTGCTCATGACATCCCGTGAAGCCTCTCTTTGAAGTCATTTCGTCAGATTTTAAGTGAGGCTTCACCCCCAAAGTCATTGGTTAAGCACCGCGTACGTCTAAATAAAGCTCCACACAAACTGTAAAATTGTCCGTTAATGAGACTTGTCAGATTTAGAGTTTCGGGTCAACTTCAAAAGGCCATATCTTTCAACACAAAATGAATTGGGTGACTCATGACCTACCGATGTAAAAATTGGGAATCTGAGTCTTCTTTCCAATGCCACCAAGTTTGTCTGATTCCAAGCTTGGAGTAAAAATTTATACCCATTTTAGTGAAACCTTGTCGGGCAGAGGGCATCTTCACGAGCTGCTAGATGGGCATTGATCATCATTACTTAAGCTGAATATATTAGTGAGCATTTTTCTTGACTCATTTGGTGGCATGATGGTGTCAAATTTTCACGTGCAGGGTGTCATTGCTTTACATGTTGTCCCGGTGATAGTAGTCGTTATGATATATGAAATTTGTTCTATACGTCAAGCTAGAGATAGAGCAAGGATTGTACCCGTTAACCACTTGATTGATTCGGATGAACTTCATCACTATGTTGTCTTCTGCTGGGCAATGCTTCTATTAATGGAGGCATAGTGATGAAGTTTATCAGAATCAATCAAGTGGTTAACGGGTACAATCCTTGCTCTATCTCTAGCTTGACGTATAGAACAAATTTCATATATCATAACGACTACTATCACAGGGACAACATGTAAAGCAATAACACCCTGCACGTGAAAATTTGTCACCATCATGTCAAAATATTATGCCACCAAATGAGTCAAGAAAAATGCTCACTAATACTCAGCTTAACACTAGGACAGAAGTTACCACAAGAACCCATGAGTCATCAGGGGTGCTTATAGCGTAGATGACAACAGCTGCCAAACAGTTTAACAAATGGATAATTAATAGACAGGAACCACATAAAGAATTTGCAAGAAAAGAATCATAAAAAATGAGGCACAAACTTTACCTAGGATAGTCAGAACAACGGACGACAATACCGTTACGCTTGAAAAAGATTTACACTGGTAGTAAAGAAATTGCAGTGTCAAGACAAGACCAGACTAAATACTGGTAAATATTCTTGACCTCTACACAAGAATATAGAACAAAGACTTTGGTTTACAGGAAAAAATCACCATTTCGGAAAACTTGCAAAGATAAAGAGTAATACAAGCAAGTAGCACAGCCATTAAGGACATACGAAAACATCTTGTGCTTTTGGCTACATCTTTCACAGCTAGTTTCAAGGGAAACAAAGGCAAATGCACGGAAATATGCAAGTGCTTAGGGGGCTTTTGACCATCATCTTTTTTTTCTTTTTCCCGGAGTCGAACTCTGGGAAACAGTTTGGCCATAAAATTATGGAATTTTGAAAAACATCAAAAAATTGTTTCACTTTTTTCACTCCAAAGTTAATCACAGAAATTCAGAAAACCACTTCAAACTCTATTCATGGCCACACATAACTTGGCCAATTTTCAAATATCATTTTTCACTTCTAAGACAAAAACTACTTTATTCAAATATCACAATTTTTATAGTCAAACTTAATTTAAAATTCAAAACTCCTGAGTAGGTAAAACGAAGCACTAAGGACCACCACAAGTCAAAAAAAAAATTAATAAATATTCACCATCATAACTTCTAGAAGAGACGAATGATTAGTGAGTAATTTTATTAACTTTTAAAACAATAATTACCACGATCGACATAATGGCGAAGATCTGTCGAGGCTTCAGAAATCTGTACTGTGAGACCCTCACGTTCACTTACAGTGAAAATATCTGCATAATTAAAATTGTCAGACTGTTAGCCCGTATAAAGTTCCTCACCCTTATACCATTTTATCAAAAGCACGCATGATCAGTCCCGGACTTCGTTGGAATTTCACAAAGAAGTAGATAAGATTTATAAAAGTAGAGATAACTAGTTGCACATGAGTAACGATAAAATAAAACAGAAGTGAAGAGCACCCATGTGTAAAAACAGCTAATTAGTTCAATTTGGGGCCTTGTTATAAGGTTGCCTTATCTACCTTGTTATAATAATAATGTTTGCAGATTATACCAGAATAGTTTCATATTCAAGCACAAAGTTAAGAGTAATGCTGTGAACGCTCATTCTCCTAAAATTATTTTTAAGTCAATCTCAACATAGAACTATCTTCTTATAGTTCAAGATGATATATCATCTCTTTTAGAACTTAGGCATACGCATTGCAATCTGAACCGATGAGAATAAAGATGGCTCAAGACGTATCTATTTCAATCTTCAATATGGAAGTTTGGACAAAAAGAGAATTTCACTTAATGGCTAGAGTATACTAGGAATTGCACTTCCAAGCATTGTGCGATAAATTCATCACCTTAACAAATTGAGATCCCACTAGCACAAACATAACTCAACGGAAGAGTCAAATTGAGTATTGTGGATCTCTGATTTCTTCTTGCTCTACCACAATCACCATCTTAGCCTAGTACATGGTGACACTCAACTAATCTGAAACAGGTCAAATTGTGCTTATACAGGATGTTTTCTTGAAAAATTCCTTGCATGAGGGTCGAGCAACTAACAATTTTTCAAGTATACTCATGATTTGCTAATGAAGTACAAACATAATCAAATAGAAGAAGAATAAATCACAAGACCATTCTAGCATAACATAGGATGATTTACCAAAATGCAAGGCAAATTTAAAGAGGAAAAAATTGAGAAATAGAAATAGCAATAAAAGGAAATAGAGATCTAATGAACCTTAAAAGAGAAAGAGAATATCTCCAATGCCAGAAGCCACAATGAAGAACAGCATCAGGGAATCCGAACTTTATACATCAATGTTGTCGGTGTTGGTACAGTGTTCTGTTAGTCTGATTCGCTGCCTTAAGGTATCTTTTGCATGAACCTTGTCATCATTAGATCAGCACATGTCGACATTGCATCTTAACAAAAAAAAAAAAAACTACCATGAAAATTTCCACAAGCAACAAGAATATTGAATATAGGCTTTAGAAAGATACATTAGCTACTCCACACTACTCTTTTGAACACAACTAAACTAAAAATTATCATTTTTCCATTAGTAAAAAAATAATAATATTCTTTTAAGGTGAGGAATCCGATTGGCAAAAACCTTTGGGGTAATTCAGAAATGCCTGTATTAGCAAAAACTTGTGTTTCCTTATCAACTAGTAAATCAACACGCTTCAGTCCCAAATTAGTTGGGGTTGGCAATACGCACTCTACATATCCGCATTCTATTCAGATCCATTTCATCCAAATACTAAATAATCACAAATTAACTATCAATATGAGTTGATATATCTTAATAGGGATCCAAGAACATAAGGAAATACTAGCATGTATAGGAAAAGCTATTTTAGCCCCTTCTTCTTTTTTTAATCGGCAGGATAAGCTTATTGATAACCAGAATCAAGTGAGTGTTGGAGAATATGTAACATACCCACTGATATCCCACAAGTGAGGTCTGGGGAGAGTAGAATGTACATAGATCTTCCCACTATCCTCATGGATATAGAGATGTTGTTTTCGAAAGACCTTCAACACAATTACAACTTCGACGTTACTAAATAATGCCATATTGCACCATATTCACAAAGTACTCATATATTGCATAGTTTAAGCCAAGTGAAGCAAGCTACCTTTTCTGGTGCAGCACTCTTCCAGATTGTTTTCTACAACCAGACTGAATTAGGAGAAATGTTTCTTGACAGAAATTTATAGCCGGACTTAACCATAAGCCACCATCTGCAGTTCCTTTCAATGACAACATATCAGGCTTGTGAGTGGTGATAACGTATGAATTAGACAGCTGCTGTAACAGAAAACAAAAATCCTGAATAATTAACAATCATTGAATGGCCTTCTGAATACAATACTATAGCCCCTTTTACTAAAAGCCACAAAGAATGTGCTCACACAAATAAGAAAAAAAAATCAATAATAGATCGCAACATTTATCTCCACTGCCTCGATCCCAATTTATTTGAGGAGAAATATATCTGTATTTTATATCCGTTCAACTTTAACTAGGTCTGTTTTCACTCCAACAAGAAAGATCTAGAACTCATTAGCTCTGCATCGATAATTTAGTTCTATGTCCCAAGTAGATATTCTGTTTAATATTCTGCATTTCCAAGCCCCTCTTTCGGGAATGAGATTTCATAGTAAAGAACACTATATATCATTAGTCAAATCCTTGCAAAGTTGAATAGCTGATAAGCTATTACCAAGAATGTGCCGTTGAGTCTACTTATATTTCCACAAAGCATAACTCCTTGCACCAGTCTTACGCCTAGTCCCTTCACAACGAGCAGAAAGCGCAGCTATCACATCCGTTACTTATCTTTTCCAAAAGCAAATGTTGCGTCTATGTCAGCAGTAAGTATAATTATAGAAACGAACTCCATAAAAAAAACGATATGAATCTAGCACATTTTGATTGCTATATGGAAAGACATTAACATCTCATTACTCTACGAGTTGTGTATCTGAAATCTCAAGGTTAAAGATAGATAATCAAGTAACTAATGCGTTCAAAGTTCCAAACTGGAAAAATGCTCCACCATATTTGACATTAACATACAAATGTCTAGATAGTCGAACAAACATATTAGCATGAGTGTGCACCACTTATCTCATGCTCAATCAATATCGATAATTTAAATACATATTTCATAAAAACATATACTCTCCCCATTCCATACCAATTTATGTGACTCAATTTGACTCAGTGTTTTGGACGGCGAGAGGCGAAAAAAGGCGACAAGGGCCTGCCTCGCCACGCTCGCCGCTCGCCTTTTTGGAAAAGTCGCCAGCAAATACCAAAAATTAAATATATTTAATTGCATATATAAATATCCAAAATCTCAATAGCAATAACATATATTAGGAAAATATTTCAATTCAAAACTCATAAGAGAACAGAGGAAAAAACATAGAGCACTCAGCACACTAAACATTTTTCCCTTATTACTTATGCTGATTCAGCAGTGATGAAGGAAAAAAAAACAGAGCAACTGAAGAAGAAGAAGAAGAAAACTCAAGAAGAACTGAAGAAGAAGAAGAAGAAGAAGAACAGAAAAGATTGCACGAGGAAGAGGAGTCGAGGAGCAGCAAAAAAGAGGTATACCTCAGGTCCTCAGTGCAGCAGCAACTCGAAGTCTCGAAGAGACGCGACCGGCGAGGGGAAGAGGAGTCGGGGAGAAGAGATCGCGAGGGGAAGAGGAGTAGCGCAGCAGCAAGTTTTGAAAATAGAAAAAAAAAAAACTAATTTTGACTAATATTGTTAAGTCAAATCTTTTTAAAAAAATTAAATCAAAAAGGCGCCGCTCTCTGTCAGTAGAGTGATTGCCAAAACCTAGGTATGTTTTCGGAGAATAATAAGAAGAGACCGTTGTAGCTTTTAGAGACTATCCTCTGCAGCTGTAGCTACGTGGAAGCCTAGCTCGACATGGGTCGCCTTTAGTATGTCGCCTCGCCTCAATGTGGAATGGCGAGAAGGGCTCGCCTTTGGCGATGAGGCGCTCACCATTCACAACACTGATTTGACTCAACATGGAGTTTACCTGTTTAAAAAAAGAAAGAAAAGTCTTTTGGTACATGTCGTTCTAAACATGTCATATCATTTGCCTGACTACACAAACTTCTTGTTTTAGGATAAATTGAGAAGTTTAAAGTTATATAAATGGGGAAATAATGTACATTGATTTGTTAGATCTTCTTAGAGCAAGTCAATCTCCCTAAATACTTTTTTGTTTTATAACTAGCTTTCGCACCACCTCCCACCTGTTACAGCTACCAAGGCCAGGACAGATAGAAAAAAACTATGCCCAACCCAATTACCCTAAATACTAACGAGAACTCCAACTGTAAAGTAACAATTTTCAGTAAGTTGTTCAAAATATGTCTGTAAGTAAACACAGAAAATGAAATTGGACAACAATAACATATAATTGGTGATATTTGCATTCATTCACCCATCCATCAACACAGATATGAAGTATTTAGTACTCAAAATGGAAATCAAATTACCTGTTGCGATTCGGAAGTTGGTGTTCCATAATATATTGATTTGAGCTTTATCAACAACTAATTTCAGATCTGGCTACTGAAATTTCAACTTTAGGGTTCGATTTCCACCTTGTAATACTCTTACCCGATTTCCCGGAGATCAAATATGTGAACGCCGGCAGAACTGTAACTCAGCATTTTTGCCACCCCTCTTGTCAATCTAGTGGGATAGGTTAACTAAGGCTTAAAATATTATGGTGTTTAACAAATTTATACTACTTTATTAATAAAACATAGTTATACTAGTTTCACATATAGTCCTATACACGTTTCGTTTGGCAACAGTTTGTTCTCTTATTCGGAAAGAGTTTAACTTCTATATATTGACGGTGTAATTTACTACTAAGTCACCTCAAAGAAGAGAGGCAACCAGTTATAACAAGTTAAATAGCATCGATAGTGTAAACGTTGTAGTAAACTGTGGCACGGAAGATCAAGTTATATAATTATAAATGTATATGACGAAAATATATGGTATTTGCATGTGTATATACAATTTTCTCTCGTTTTATACAAAAGGAAACGCAATTTATGCATTTCGTTTCTGTTGTATAAGCGAGGGTGGCGAGCGAGATTAGGGAGAGTGGAGAGCAAGATTTGGTAGAGTGGAGAGCGAGATTTGGGAGAGGGGAGAGAGGGAAACAAAAAAATATATGTATTTATACAATTTCCTATCGCTTTATACAAATAGAAACAAATTTTACATACTTGTGTTTGTATAAAAGTGAGAGGAAGCGAGTGAGATATGGAGCGAGAGAGGAGAGTGGCGAGAGAGAGGAGAGTGGTGAATGAGAGTTTGAGGGAGAGAGGTGACTGACAAACAGTTTACTACGGAACACAATTAAATCAAATGGTGATTATAGCTATTAATTTGATTTATTAGTTTACCATTATATATAATTTTTCCTTTTAAATGAGAAAAAAATGTCTATTTAAATAAAAGTAGCAAAAGCAAAAGTCCACAAATTGTACTCATTAATTATATCATAATCACCCTTTAAAAATGAGGGGGAAAATGTCTCTTTTAATAAAAGTAGCAAAATCAAAAGTCCACAAATTGTATTTCACATATTGTATAATTATAAATGTAAGACGAAAATGTATGGTATTTGCATGTTTATATACAATTTTCTCTTGCTTTATATAAAAGAGAATACAATTTATACATTTTATTTCTGTTATATAAGCGAAAGAGGCGAGAGTGGCGAGCGAGATTAGGGAGAGTGGAGAGCGAGATCTGGGAGAAGAGAGAGAGGGGAACAAAAATATATGTATTCATACAATTTTCTCTCGCTTTATACAAATAGAAACAAATTTTATATACTTATGTTTGTATAAAAGTAAGAGGAAGCGAGCGAGAGAGGAGAGTGACGAGCCAGGGTTTGAGGGAGAGAGGTGACTGACAAACAGTTTGCTACGCGACACAATTAAATCAAAAGATAGTTATAGCTATTAATTTTATTTATTAGTTTGCCTTCATATACAATTTTCTATTTTAAATGAAAAAAAATCTTTTTAAATAAAAGTAGCAAAAGCAAAAGTCCACAAATTGTACACATTAATTATATCATATCACCCTTTAAAAATGAGGTGAAAATGTCTTATTTAATAAAAGTAGCAAAAGCAAAAGTCAACAAATTGTATTTCACATTAATTATATCATAATCACCCTCCAACACACCTCGTTTTTATTCTCACTAATCACTATTGTAGCCCCCGTCCCTATTACCCCCACCCCATCTCTCATTATATATATTAATATTTGGCCAAATATATAAACAGATTCTTAAATATGTTGAATTTTATTTTTAGGTATCTCAACTATGTTAATTTCCTATTGAATTATTAAACTACCTATAATTTATTCTTTTTAAACACCGTTGGCTAATGTGGAATCAAATTTTTTGAGGAATATTGATAGAGGATACTTATGTTGTATCAGAACTCATTAGTCCAACTAATAGTGAAATTATTTGAGAATAATTGTGTTTATTTCAAGTCAGTTAAATACATTAGAAAACAAATAAGACTAACACACAGTTTGTCTTCGTTCCTTCAATCAAATTCATTACCATACGAACACAATTGAAGGCATTTACAATAGAAAAGACGATCAAAATCAACCAACAGTGTTTAAAATGAACAAATTATGGGTGATTCAATGATTCAATAGGAAAATAACGTAGTTGAAATACCTGAAGAGAAAATCCAACAAATTTAGGAATTTGTTTATGAGTTCGACCTTAATATTAGATACAAATATTTTACTTCCCTTCCATATTCAAGAAAACAAAAAAGAAATTCAAATACACTTATTTTCCTAAAATAAAAGATATGTATGTTTTAAGAAAACATTTTCCTTAATATAAACAAATTCTTGGTGTGAGGTTTGTGTTGAAGAATTGAGTGAGTAGAGAACAGAAGTAGAGTCAAATTTGAAGGGATCCAAAATTCAATTTTTTCATACGTAATGAAAATTATTACCTACATATATTATTATATTTATTATTATATAGACTATTGTGACGTCCCGCCACATTTCCAGCCAGTTTGCAGCATACGAAGGGGGCAGGCGACCCTAAAGCCTTAGAGAGGCTATACAAGACTCTAGAACCTTCTAGATTCTTGGAGAAGACTAGAGAATTCCCTAGAATTCTCTAGAACGTTTTAGATCTTGGTGGAAAACTTTAGCATATTCTAGATAATGTGGAATTCTCTAGAATATGGACTAAAGTGTAGATAGAAAAAGGACTTGTATAGTAAATTTTATTTACACTAAGGCCCTTAGGGAGTAGTATAAATAGGAGGGCCATTTCATTTGTAAATCATTCAACAATTCAACCAAGTAAAGAAGTAATACAAGGTTCCTTCTTCTAAAGTTCTCTTTGCCTTTTCTAAGTCTTTCTTTGCATTCTCTTAGCGTTCCGAATTTAAAGGCTTACTTGAGCTTACGAGATCGTGAAAGAATCGTGAGTAAGTTGTCAAGTGCCGCACGGAGTCTTAGCAAATACTCTAAGTCCGTGACAGAGTGGTATCAGAGCAGGTTGATCATAAGAGAATGATAAACGAAGGAGACGTTAACGGCGCTAGCACCACCAACGTCCGCCTGGATGGAGGGAAGAAGAACCGAAAGGGGAAGAAGCACCAGAAGGGAAATAAAGAAATGCTGCCGGAGATCGCACCTAGCGAGGCGCTAACATCCCATCCACCCTCGACTGTCGGAGCGAGTGACGAAGAAACCGGCGAGGATGCCATCGACGTCACTGCTGGAGAAGACTGGGTCGCACGGGTAGAAGTGGCTAGACAAGCCGTGGAGATCTTAGGCCGGCGCGTGAACGCGAGCGACAGTAAGTTCAAGACCCTTGAAGACTTCACCCTTGAGGAGAACGACAACATTCGGAAAGAGTTGGAGGCACGCCAACGGGCCGAGTTCGAGATGAAGGAGGCGATTACATCCTTGGAGTGTCGGCTCATGGATGCGCTCAGCATGATTGAGGCATTGAAGGCCGAAGTGAAAACACTCAAGGAACACCGGGAGGTTGGAGGATCCGCACCGCTTGACAGGGAAAGGGAGGCTAGAGTCGAGGCTCCCAAGCCACCTATGTTCAAAGGCGTTCGCGACGCACAAGAGGTGGAGAATTTCTTATGGCACTTGGAGAATTACTTCAAGTGTAATCGGGTGCGAAGTGACGAGAGTAAGATCGACACGGTTGTGTTGTATCTTTCGGAGATGGCCATGCTATGGTGGAGGCGTAAAGAGTCTGACATCAAGAGGGGGACGTGCACCATGAACACGTGGGAGCAATTCCGCGAAGAGTTCAAAAAGGCGTTCTTCCCCAACAACGTCATCTATGAGGCTAAGCGCAAGTTTAGGGAGTTAAAGCAAAAAGGCAGCATACGCGCGTATGTGCGGGAGTTCACCACCCTTACGCTTCAGATTCCCAACCTCACGGATGAAGACATGTTATTCCACTTCCTGGATGGGCTGCAAAATTGGGCCAGGACGGAGCTGGAACGGCGACAGGTCTGGACTATTGATGACGCCATCACACAGGCCGAAGCGTTGACAGACTTCAGGCAGGAGAAGTCTTATAGTGCCGGAGGGGACGACGAAAGAGGTAGTCATGATAATGGTGGGGGAGATCGGGCCAAACGCGAGGAGCAACGGCCACAACCCAAGAGGCGAGGCGAGGAGCAACGGCCTCACAGGCATGATACCTATAGGTCCAACGGCAAGAAGTCCGGAGAACACGACAATGCGGTGAGGAAGACGCAGGTTGCCAAGGGAGATAGTTGCTATATATGTGGTGGGCCGCATATTTATGCAAAGTGCCCTGAACTGAAGAACCTTGGTGCTATCCTCCGAGAGCGGAAGAAGAAGAAAGCACAAGAGGAAGGTGAAGTCGAAGAGACTAAGCAGTTGGGCTTGATAAGTCTATGCGGAGCTGTCACCAAGCAACCACCGAAGCCGCCAAGGCAAGAGAAGCCGAGGCATGAGCAGAAGCATGTGAAACAAGGGCTTGCGAAGTCGGAGGCATGCGCTCAATATGTCGACATCACGATCAATGGAAGACGTGCTCGTGCGTTGGTCGACACCGGTGCAGAGGTCAATATCATGACCAAGACGGCAGCAACGAGGTTGGGGTTGCGTTACAATCCGAGCAACGCCCAAATCAGGACGGTCAATGCACCACCAACTCCCGTAGATGGAGTTGCGCACGGAGTGAGCATCACGATAGGCGATTGGCAAGGTAAAACCAACTTTACCGTCGCTCCCTTAGATATCTTAGATATTATTCTTGGGCAGGAGTTCTTCCAGCAGTGCCATGCGGTGATCGATCCTTATCTCCAACAAATGGTGATTATGGAGAAAGGAGGAACGTGTATGGTTCCCATGGTGAAGGCACAAAAGACGGAGGGACAGATTCGGCTGACAGCCATGAAGCTCTAGAGGGTCGACGTGATATCGGCAACAACCATTGCAAGTTCGAGAGAAGACAATGGTGCTGAGAAGTTCTTGCCGCTACGCACAAAGAGGGTTCCAAGAAGGAACACTGCCGTGATGAAGGAGAAGCCGCCGAGGCACTTGCCTCCTATGAAGGAGGAAGTTCGAAAGATCGGGTCGAGAGAGATCGGGCAACCGATGAGGAGGCTGCTCGAAGGAATTGATCGAGTGCGTGAATTGATGATCGCACGACAAAACTCGGACGCCGATACAGCCGCAATGCGACGCGGTCGTAGCATCAATAGGTGGGGGAGAGTGTGACGTCCCGCCACATTTCCAGCCAGTTTGCAGCATACGAAGGGGGCAGGCGACCCTAAAGCCTTAGAGAGGCTATACAAGACTCTAGAACCTTCTAGATTCTTGGAGAAGACTAGAGAATTCCCTAGAATTCTCTAGAACGTTTTAGATCTTGGTGGAAAACTTTAGCATATTCTAGATAATGTGGAATTCTCTAGAATATGGACTAAAGTGTAGATAGAAAAAGGACTTGTATAGTAAATTTTATTTACACTAAGGCCCTTAGGGAGTAGTATAAATAGGAGGGCCATTTCATTTGTAAATCATCCAACAATTCAACCAAGTAAAGAAGTAATACAAGGTTCCTTCTTCTAAAGTTCTCTTTGCCTTTTCTAAGTCTTTCTTTGCATTCTCTTAGCGTTCCGAATTTAAAGGCTTACTTGAGCTTACGAGATCGTGAAAGAATCGTGAGTAAGTTGTCAAGTGCCGCACGGAGTCTTAGCAAATACTCTAAGTCCGTGACACTATAGTCAATAACACTTCTTTTAGAACTCTTCTATTACACACTATACTTATCTCAACTTATTTTAAGAAATAGCAAAATTATGGGGAACTTCTTCTATACACGTTACCTCCTCCATTCCAATATATATATATATGATATGTATCTTGAACGTATGATAAATAAAAATAATTAAATGATAATTGATGTTGAAATAAAAAATCCATATTATACCTATCTAAATGAAAACGATTTCATATAAGAAGTTTAAAAAAGTTATAAGTTAAAAAACATGGTGTAAGCTTTTTTTTTCTTTAAATTAATTTAAGTAGTTATTGTTGTCATTTATTACTTTTTAATGTAATTTGTAAATATATAAATTGTTCAAAATGTCATTTTAATTATTAGAAATGTATTTCTTCTCTCTATTTAAATTTATGTGGCACAAATGAAATTTAGAGATTCGATAAAAAAAATTATTTGACAGTAAATTTTATATGATTTTTAAATATATTAAGTTTTTAATTATATAATTCATAATACTTTTTGTGTAATCTTTAAATATATAATAACGATGTGTGTTTAGCCTCTTTTACTATTGTATAATTATGACAAGTAAAAGTGGATTGATGAAGTACATTACGTGTTGGAGATAGTAATAGTGCTTCTGACATGCAGATATAAATATGTTGATTTTCATCTGAATTTAATAGATTATTTGAGCAATTTTTTTAAACCACTAATTTTGAAGAACATCTTTTCCGAAAGTTCTTTTTTCGAAAGTATCTATCTATATTCGGTTAATCAATTTTGAAAAAATACTCTCAATGTTAAAAGTACTTGTGTTTGATCAATTTTATTTTAAATCTTCTAAAAATTTGACCAAATATCTTTAACTTTAAAATAAGCAATTTTAAAAGAACAAAAAAAACTTTTTTCATAAACTTAATCCACACTTAACAGGTTCTATTTTCATATTATATCACAATCGCAATAAAACTAACAATATTAGATAATTTTTTATGGTTATACCTCAAGATAAACTAAACTAATCAAATACAGTAAACTTACTAAATTAATTCTCGATTATATGTTAATAACAAGGCCCACCACATGTTTATGTTGAGGCTTGATCTAAATGGAAAAAATATGTGTATTGCACGTGTAAATGTCAAGACTTAAAACGAGTCGTGAGTGACACTCACACTTAATTTCTGGGTGGGAGAATCAACGAATTTAATCCCAACTTACAAACTACAAGCATAATATGGAAGCTCAAAAATTTACTAAATATCTTTTCGCAAAACCTGAAAGTCATCACAACAAGGACATCTAATCTCCAATTACTAAGTCTAAGAGTATCAAAGACACCAAAATAAATGAAATAAAGTAATTCATGTCCAAAAACTAAGGACATCAGGTAATGACCGAGAGAATCTAACTCAAGCTCGAATGAATAGCTCACCCTTGAAACTGATATGCCGAGACTTGATAGAGCTGAAGGCGATTCAAATTCGTCGATACACTTGCTGCACTCCATATAAGAAAACAAAGAAAAATACAAGTAGGGTTGCCCTTCTCCTCATTGTGGTGCAATTTTTCCTTCCATTTGACTTTCTTCTGATTTGTACCTTTCGAAGACATTGTTGCCTTCAATGTTATTTCATCCTTGTCCTATTGGTTTATTTTTTGTTAATGAACCAACATAGAACCATGCAGCTTGTCAAGAGAAAGAGTATCGATATCTTTGGATTTTTCAATGGAGCAAACAATATAATTGAACTTTGTTGTCATTGAGCGAAGTATTTTCTCAATAATGGTAACATCCTCCAGTCTTTCACCGTGAATTCACATTTTGTTTGCGATAACCAGCGTCTTAGAGAAATAATTTGTTACCGATTCACCACCTTGCATACGTAGAGTCTCGAACTCACCACAGAGTGCTTGAAGCTTCACCTCGTTTAGTTTGGAAGTATCCTTGCAAAGAATGGTTTCCAGTATCGAGTGATCAATAGCCTGAAAAAGGTAATTCTTCGCTCTGAGATCCTTCAATTTTAGACTATCCAACTCTGTCTTTTCTGTTTCCGACGAGGCAGTACCAGTTGTTGGCTCTTGCACGCCAATACTGACAACTGGCCAAAACTCTTTCGACCTGAGGAAGTTCTCCATCAACATGCTCAAATGGTCATAATGACCGTCAAAGCGCGGAATAGCAACTTGGACAAAAATTGTCATAAGCCATCTTTTTTTGTTGCAATAGTAGTTCAAAAAAGAAAGAAAAAAATTTCTGGCTCGGATACCAAAACATAGAAAATTTACTGGAACAAAGATGAAAAGAAAAGACTCGCAAGTTTGGAAATTTTCTCTTTATTGATCCCTTCAGAATACGTAGTTACAATAGTCCTTAAATAGAAAACTTAGTAAATAAAAAAACTCTCCTAATGATTCTGAATCTAAAAACTGACTCCACTACATCTATAGTCTAAAGAGTAGGAAACAACTTAATGACTCCTAAACAAAAGCAACAACATAACTACTAACCCACACATGATCACGTTGCTAACAATTTTGACAGTCCAACAAACACTTACTTCAATAAATAAGTGTTTGAAATGAAACATCACTTGAAAAGTTTTGTTCTACAAGAAGTGGACATGCATATATAAATAAAATCATAACGTACAACCTTCACCTACCAGAAAACTCGAAACTAATCATATGTTATATATAGAACCATATCATACTCATTCATCCCTTCTCCTCTACCCTAACTATACATCAATCAACATCATTAACCCTCTAAACTTAGTAAGAGAGAATAGGGTAAAATCAGTTGGTCTAACTATTGAATTGAAAGAAACCTACTAGAGCTCCAAGCAACCGTAGGTAAACCTTTCCCATGAATGAACAACCTTTTATATATAGTTGATAATCATATTATTAGCAGTTTTATTAAATTATTGTGTTATGGTTTTCTTATAATATACTATCTAGGTTATTATAAGAAGACAACATGCATGTGTCAAATAAATGAGTATTTTTGCAAACCCCTCGGTATGTAACATTGTTTTAATGTTTTTCAAATTCTTTTTCTTAGTTTTCAAGTAGACAAATCTTAATAATTTGTTATAGAATATTGTGAAGATAAAGAATATGAGAGTGTATCAAAGTTGGAGTTTGAATAAGGAGGGAATAGAAAAGTTGATTCAAGAACAACTTATTACGTGTGCGGCTCATCATGTTAACAAGTTTAGGGAACATAGAGGCAAAGTAAATGAATTTAACTTTTTTGATCAATACATTAATCTTTAAGCTAATTATGTATGTTTTAATTATGTGGTTCTATGTAAAACAAAATCATCCAAGAAATATATATATGTATCTCTTTGTTTGCATGCACTCGCTCTATTCCAATGTAATTGGTGACACTTGAAATGTTAGAATCAATTTTTTATCTAAACAAATTGATAAAAATCATATTGTGGTTTTACTAGTTCTTTTTCTTGGATATATTGTTGGTAGTTTATGAACCAACAAGTTCTTATTTTCATTTTAATTACTCAGTCATTTTTTAGAGTAAAAAGTTGTCCTCATTTTGGTGAAGCTTTGTCCGGCAAAGCATCTTCACGACCCACTTGATGGGTTGTGGTGCTCATGACATCCCGTGAAGCCTCTCTTTGAAGTCATTTCGTCAGATTTTAAGTGAGGCTTCACCCCCAAAGTCATTGGTTAAGCACCGCGTACGTCTAAATAAAGCTCCACACAAACTGTAAAATTGTCCGTTAATGAGACTTGTCAGATTTAGAGTTTAGGGTCAACTTCAAAAGGCCATAGCTTTCAACACAAAATGAATTGGGTGACTCGTGACCTACCGAATTATATCTGAGTCTTCTTTCCAATGCCACCAAGTTTGTCTGATTCTAAGCTTGGAGTAAAAATTTATACCCATTTTAGTGAAACCTTGTCGGGCAGAGGGCATCTTCACGAGCTGCTAGATGGGCATTGATCATCATTACTTAAGCTGAATATATTAGTGAGCATTTTTCTTGACTCATTTGGTGGCATGATGGTGTCAAATTTTCACGTGCAGGGTGTCATTGCTTTACATGTTGTCCCGGTGATAGTAGTCGTTATGATATATGAAATTTGTTCTATACGTCAAGCTAGAGATAGAGCAAGGATTGTACCCGTTAACCACTTGATTGATTCTGATGAACTTCATCACTATGTTGTCTTCTGGTGGGCAATGCTTCTATTAATGGAGGCATAGTGATGAAGTTCATCAGAATCAATCAAGTGGTTAACGGATACAATCCTTGCTCTATCTCTAGCTTGACGTATAGAACAAATTTCATATATCATAACGACTACTATCACAGGGACAACATGTAAAGCAATGACACCCTGCATGTGAAAATTTGACACCATCATGTCAAAATATTATGCCACCAAATGAGTCAAGAAAAATGCTCACTAATATTCAGCTTAACACTAGGACAGAAGTTACCACAAGAACCCATGAGTCATCAGGGGTGCTTATAGCGTAGATGACAACAGCTGCCAAACAGTTTAACAAATGGATAATTAATAGACAGGAACCACATAAAGAATTTGCAAGAAAAGAATCATAAAAAATGAGGCAGAAACTTTACCTAGGATAGTCAGAACAACGGACGACAATACCGTTACGCTTGAAAAAGATTTACACTGGTAGTAAAGAAATTGCAGTGTCAAGACAAGACCAGACTAAATACTGGTAAATATTCTTGACCTCTACACAAGAATATAGAACAAAGACTTTGGTTTACAGGAAAAAATCACCATTTCGGAAAACTTGCTAAGATAAAGAGTAATACAAGCAAGTAGCACAGCCATTAAGGACATACGAAAACATCTTGTGCTTTTGGCTACATCTTTCACAGCTAGTTTCAAGGGAAACAAAGGCAAATGCACGGAAATATGCAAGTGCTTAGGGGGCTTTTGACCATCATCTTTTTTTTCTTTTTCCGGAGTCGAACTCTGGGAAACAGTTTGGCCATAAAATTATGGAATTTTGAAAAACATAAAAAAATTGTTTCACTTTTTTCACTCCAAAGTTAATCACAGAAATTCAGAAAACCACTTCAAACTCTATTCATGGCCACACATAACTTGGCCAATTTTCAAATATCATTTTTCACTTCTAAGACAAAAACTACTTTATTCAAATATCACAATTTTTATAGTCAAACTTAATTTAAAATTCAAAACTCCTGAGTAGGTAAAACGAAGCACTAAGGACCACCACAAGTCAAAACAAAAATTAATAAATATTCACCATCATAACTTCTAGAAGAGACGAATGATTAGTGAGTAATTTTATTAACTTTTAAAACAATAATTACCACGATCGACATAATGGCGAAGATCTGTCGAGGCTTCAGAAATCTGTACTGTGAGACCCTCAGGTTCACTTACAGTAAAAATATCTGCATAATTAAAATTGTCAGACTGTTAGCCCGTATAAAGTTCCTTACCCTTATACCCTTTTATCAAAAGCACGCATGATCAGTCCCGGACTTCGTTGGAATTTCACAAAGAAGTAGATAAGATTTTTAAAAGTAGAGATAACTAGTTGCACATGAGTAATGATAAAATAAAACAGAAGTGAAGAGCACCCATGTGTAAAAACAGCTAATTAGTTCAATTTGGGGCCTTGTTATAAGGTTGCCTTATCTACCTTGTTATAATAATAATGTTTGCAGATTATACCAGAATGGTTTCATATTCAAGCACAAAGTTAAGAGTAATGCTGTGAACGCTCATTCTCCTAAAATTATTTTTAAGTCAATCTCAACATAGAACTATCTTCTTATAGTTCAAGATGATATATCATCTCTTTTAGAACTTAGGCATACGCATTGCAATCTGAACCGATGAGAATAAAGATGGCTCAAGACGTATCTATTTCAATCTTCAATATGGAAGTTTGGACAAAAAGAGAATTTCACTTAATGGCTAGAGTATACTAGGAATTGCACTTCCAAGCATTGTGCAATAAATTCATCACCTTAACAAATTCAGATCCCACTAGCACAAACATAACTCAACGGAAGAGTCAAATTGAGTATTGTGGATCTCTGATTTCTTCTTGCTCTACCACAATCACCATCTTAGCCTAGTACATGGTGACACTCAACTAATCTGAAACAGGTCAAATTGTGCTTATACAGGATGTTTTCTTGAAAAATTCCTTCATGAGGGTCGAGCAACTAACAATTTTTCAAGTATACTCATGATTTGCTAATGAAGTACAAACATAATCAAATAGAAGAAGAATAAATCACAAGACCATTCTAGCATAACATAGGATGATTTACCAAAATGCAAGGCAAATTTAAAGAGGAAAAAATTGAGAAATAGAAATAGCAATAAAAGGAAATAGAGATCTAATGAACCTTAAAAGAGAAAGAGAATATCTCCAATGCCAGAAGCCACAATGAAGAACAGCATCAGGGAATCCGAACTTTATATATCAATGTTGTCGGTGTTGGTACAGTGTTCTGTTAGTCTGATTCGCTGCCTTAAGGTATCTTTTGCATGAACCTTGTCATCATTAGATCAGCACATGTCGACATTGCATCTTTACAAAAAAAAAAAAAAACTACCATGAAAATTTCCACAAGCAACAAGAATATTGAATATAGGCTTTAGAAAGATACATTAGCTACTCCACACTACTCTTTTGAACACAACTAAACTAAAAATTATCATTTTTCCATTAGTAAAAAATAATAATATTCTTTTAAGGTGAGGAATCCGATTGGCAAAAACCTTTGGGGTAATTCAGAAATGCCTGTATTAGCAAAAACTTGTGTTTCCTTATCAACTAGTAAATCAACACGCTTCAGTCCCAAATTAGTTGGGGTTGGCAATACGCACTCTACATATCCGCATTCTATTCAGATCCATTTCATCCAAATACTAAATAATCACAAATTAACTATCAATATGAGTTGATATATCTTAATAGGGATCCAAGAACATAAGGAAATACTAGCATGTATAGGAAAAGCTATTTTAGCCCCTTCTTCTTTTTTTAATCGGCAGGATAAGCTTATTGATAACCAGAATCAAGTGAGTGTTGGAGAATATGTAACATACCCACTGATATCCCACAAGTGAGGTCTAGGGAGAGTAGAATGTACATAGATCTTCCCACTATCCTCATGGATATAGAGATGTTGTTTCCGAAAGACCTTCAACACAATTACAACTTCGACGTTACTAAATAATGCCATATTGCACCATATTCACAAAGTACTCATATATTGCATAGTTTAAGCCAAGTGAAGCAAGCTACCTTTTCTGGTGCAGCACTCTTCCAGATTGTTTTCTACAACCAGACTGAATTAGGAGAAATGTTTCTTGACAGAAATTTATAGCCGGACTTAACCATAAGCCACCATCTGCAGTTCCTTTCCATGACAACATATCAGGCTTGTGAGTGGTGATAACGTATGAATTAGACAGCTGCTGTAACAGAAAACAAAAATCCTGAATAATTAACAATCATTGAATGGCCTTCTGAATACAATACTATAGCCCCTTTTACTAAAAGCCACAAAGAATGTGCTCACACAAATAAGAAAAAAAAATCAATAATAGATCGCAACATTTATCTCCACTGCCTCGATCCCAATTTATTTGAGGAGAAATATATCTGTATTTTATATCCGTTCAACTTTAACTAGGTCTGTTTTCACTCCAACAAGAAAGATCTAGAACTCATTAGCTCTGCATCGATAATTTAGTTCTGTGTCCCAAGTAGATATTCTGTTTAATATTCTGCATTTCCAAGCCCCTCTTTCGGGAATGAGATTTCATAGTAAAGAACACTATATATCATTAGTCAAATCCTTGCAAAGTTGAATAGCTGATAAGCTATTACCAAGAATGTGCCGTTGAGTCTACTTATATTTCCACAAAGCATAACTCCTTGCACCAGTCTTACGCCTAGTCCCTTCACAACGAGCAGAAAGCGCAGCTATCACATCACATCCGTTACTTATCTTTTCCAAAAGCAAATGTTGCGTCTATGTCAGCAGTAAGTGTAATTATAGAAACGAACTCCATAAAAAAAACGATATGAATCTAGCACATTTTGATTGCTATATGGAAAGACATTAACATCTCATTACTCTACGAGTTGTGTATCTGAAATCTCAAGGTTAAAGATAGATAATCAAGTAACTAATGCGTTCAAAGTTCCAAACTGGAAAAATGCTCCACCATATTTGACATTAACATACAAATGTCTAGATAGTCGAACAAACATATTAGCTATGAGTGTGCACCACTTATCTCATGCTCAATCAATATCGATAATTTAAATACATATTTCATAAAAACATATACTCTCCCCATTCCATACCAATTTATGTGACTCAATTTGACTCAGTGTTTTGGACGGCGAGAGGCGAAAAAAGGCGACAAGGGCCTGCCTCGCCACGCTCGCCGCTCGCCTTTTTGGAAAAGTCGCCAGCAAATACCAAAAATTAAATATATTTAATTGCATATATAAATATCCAAAATCTCAATAGCAATAACATATATTAGGAAAATATTTCAATTCAAAACTCATAAGAGAACAGAGGAAAAAACATAGAGCACTCAGCACACTAAACATTTTTCCCTTATTACTTATGCTGATTCAGCAGTGATGAAGGAAAAAAAAACAGAGCAACTGAAGAAGAAGAAGAAAACTCAAGAAGAACTGAAGAAGAAGAAGAAGAACAGAAAAGATTGCACGAGGAAGAGGAGTCGAGGAGCAGCAAAAAAGAGGTATACCTCAGGTCCTCAGTGCAGCAGCAACTCGAAGTCTCGAAGAGACGCGACCGGCGAGGGGAAGAGGAGTCGGGGAGAAGAGATCGCGAGGGGAAGAGGAGTAGCGCAGCAGCAAGTTTTGAAAATAGAAAAAAAAAAACTAATTTTGACTAATATTGTTAAGTCAAATCTTTTTTAAAAAATTAAATAAAAAAGGCGCCGCTCTCTGTCAGTAGAGTGATTGCCAAAACCTAGGTATGTTTTCGGAGAATAATAAGAAGAGACCGTTGTAGCTTTTAGAGACTATCCTCTGCAGCTGTAGCTACGTGGAAGCCTAGCTCGACATGGGTCGCCTTTAGTATGTCGCCTCGCCTCAATGTGGAATGGCGAGAAGGGCTCGCCTCGCCTCTCGCCTTTGGCGATGAGGCGCTCACCATTCACAACACTGATTTGACTCAACATGGAGTTTACCTGTTTAAAAAAAGAAAGAAAACTCTTTTGGTACATGTCGTTCTAAACATGTCATACCATTTGCTCGACTACAAAAACTTCTTGTTTTAGGATAAATTGAGAAGTTTAAAGTTATATAAATGGGGAAATAATGTACATTGATTTGTTAGATCTTCTTAGAGCAAGTCAATCTCCCTAAATACTTTTTTGTTTTATAACTAGCTTTCGCACCACCTCCCACTTGCTACAGCTACCAAGGCCAGGACAGATAGAAAAAAACTATGCACAACCCAATTACCCTAAATACTAACGAGAACTCCAACTGTAGAGTAACAATTTTCAGTAAGTTGTTCAAAATATGTCTGTAAGTAAACACAGAAAATGAAATTGGACAACAATAACATATAATTGGTGATATTTGCATTCATTCACCCATCCATCAACACAGATATGAAGTATTTAGTACTCAAAATGGAAATCAAATTACCTGTTGCGATTCGGAAGTTGGTGTTCCATAATATATTGATTTGAGCTTTATCAACAACTAATTTCAGATCTGGCTACTGAAATTTCAACTTTAGGGTTCGATTTCCACCTTGTAATACTCTTACCCGATTCCCCGGAGATCAAATATGTGAACGCCGGCAGAACTGTAACTCAGCATTTTTGCCACCCCTCTTGTCAATCTTGTGGGATAGGTTAACTAAGGCTTAAAATATTATGGTGTTTAACAAATTTATACTACTTCATTAATAAACATAGTTATACTAGTTTCAGTCACTTTAAATAAGTTAAATTTATAGTTTGATAATAACAATATATAACTACATATTATATAAAGAAAAGAAGCGAGTGAAAGAGAGAGAGGGCGAAAAAAGTGGGAGAAAGATGAATTGTATGTGTATATTGATAGATAATTATATATTACACATATGTATTTATATATATAGCAAAAGAGATTGGAAGAGTGAGGAGAGAGACAGACGAGACAGAGAAAGAAGAGAGAAGAGAGCGAGAGAGGGCAGAGAGTGGAAGTGAGGTGAACTGTATATGTATATAGGTTAAATAATTGTATATTATATATATGTTTTTGTATATCTTGGCGAATTATACATATACAAACGTGACTAATTATACAAACTCGAAGTCAGCCCACGTAATTAATGTATAATGTTAGTCGTGAGTAATAATTATAGTAAATTATAACTATGATGAGTAATAGTATAAGTTTGTTTAACCACGTAATTTTTCCAAATTTATAAATATCACTCGTCAGTCACTACTAATATTAAACATTAATTATATGGATGAATTTTGAATTTGTGTAATTAGTCATGTTTATATAATTTAGCACATTTATATATTTCGCAACTAATAGTTCTTCGTTTAATTTGTATTTGGTTGTATTTATTTATGACGATGATTTCCTTTGATTTTTCAGTTTTATTAACCATATACGTTCAATCTTTTTTGCGTATAACTTTTCTAAGTTTTTGAATAAACGTGTAGTTTCGAATTTTTTATGGTAAAATTTTTATGATATAATTTGTTTAACTGTTTAAAATTAGTATGTAATTCCAGACTTTATATTATTCAATTATACAAAAACACACGAACTATACAAAAAAATGTACCTACAAATTATACGAATTATTATCCTCTCTCGCTCATCTCTCTCTTCCCTCTCCCAATATCGATTGTCTCTCTCCTCCCTCTTTCCTAATCTCGCGTGCCTCTCTCAACTCTTTCCCAATCTCGCTCGTCCGGTATACAAATACACATGTATATCAGTTACATATATACAATTATCTAATTGATATACATATACAAAATCATCTTTGCCCTCTCTCGCTCGCCTCTCTCCTCCCTTTCCCTATTTCGCTCGTCACTCTTTTTCCTATAACATTTAGCCACGAGTTGTAATTAGCAAACTATAGTTATGAAGAGTAATTAAGCTATTTTTGAGTGACTATATGTGAAAGTTCTCCTATTTTCAAACAAGATATACACGTGCAACGAAATTAGTTTATAGATAAATAAAAGATAGTATATTATCTATAGAGCCCTATTATTATACAAACAATATAACGCAAGCAATCTTTTCGCAACTCAATAGTCGATGCACTTTTTCACTCAAATGAGTTAATTAGGGCTTTCTATTTGCTTGGAATACTAATTATTCGCCTTTACAATACATACATGAAGACTCAAACAAAAAAAATGATGAAATGTGAATTAAGGCTTTCAAAAATATTGTTTGATCTTCAATGAAGTCAGAATATGATAAATAATATTTGTCATAATATTATATGATACATTCTTTATATTGTTTGTCGCAATACATTCATAACAATATAAGCTTTTAAAAATGATAACTTTCACATATAGTAAACATAAAATTCATAAAATTCATATTTGTATGTTATAACAAAGTTTGCATAATTGCACTGCATAGCAAAAATATTAATGTATAATTCGCTATACATATACAATTGGAGCGAAGTGTATAAAACGAGAAAGAGAAAGAGACATGGGTAGAGAATTGTATAAACGAAGTGTATAAAATGAATTGTATAATTAGTGTATAGAACGATTATGTACAATTTGAATTTGTATAAAATGAGAAAGAGAGAAAGGCAAAAGAGACTTGGGCAGGGAATATACAATTGAATCGAATTGTATAAAACGAGAAAGAGAGAAATTATATACAATTTGAATTTATATAAAATGAGAAAGAGATTAAGGCAAAAGAAACTTGGCAAGGAAGTATTTTTATTGTATAATTATAAGTGTATAGGACGAAAATATATGATATTTACATGTGTATATATAATTTTCTCTCGCTTTATATAAACGAAAACGCAATTTATACATTTCGTTTCTGTTGTATAAGCGAGAGAGGCGAGGGTGATGAGCGAGATTAAGGAGAGTGGAAAGCGAGATCTAGAAGAGGGGAGAGAGGGGAACAAAAATATATGTATTTATACAATTTTCTCTCGCTTTATATAAATAGAAACAGATTTTATATACTTGTGTTTGTATAAAAGTGAGAGGAAGTGAGAGGAGAGTGGCGATCGAAAATTTGAGGGGGAGAGGTGACTGACAAACAGTTTGCTACGGGACACAATTAAATCAAAGGATGATTATAATTATTAATTTGATTTATTAATTTGCTATCATATACAATTTTTCC
The DNA here is from genome assembly GCA_032847665.1 of Solanum chilense. Taxonomy (NCBI): domain Eukaryota; kingdom Viridiplantae; phylum Streptophyta; class Magnoliopsida; order Solanales; family Solanaceae; genus Solanum; species Solanum chilense. The sequence goes on from CM064968.1 coordinate 1,664,629, forward strand.
TTTTAAATAAGAAAAAAAAAATCTTTTTAAATAAAAGTAGCAAAAGCAAAAGTCCACAAATTGTACACATTAATTATATCATAATCACCCTTTAAAAATGAGGGGAAATGTCTTTTTTAATAAAAGTAGCAAAAACAAAAGTCCACAAATTGTATTTCACATTAATTATATCATAATCACCCTCCAACACACCTCGTTTTTATTCTCACTAATCACTATTGTAGCCCCCGTCCCTATTACCCCCACCCCATCTCTCATTATATATACTAATATTAGGTCAAATATAAAAACAAATCCCTAAATATGTTTGGTTTATTTTTTAGGTATCTCAACTATGTTAATTTTTTATTGAATCATTAAACTACCCATAATTTGTTCTTTTTAAACACCGATTGCTAATGTGGAATCAAGCTTTTTGAGGAGTATTGATAGATGATACATATGTTGTTTCAGAACTCATTAGTCCAACTAATAGTGAAATTGTTTGAGAATAATTGTGTTTTACTTCAAGTCAGTTAAACACATTAGAAAACAAATGAAACTAACACACAGTTTGTCTTCGTTTCTTCAATCAAAATCATTACCATACGAACACAATTGAAGGCATTTACAATACAAAAGCTGATCAAAATCAACCAACAGTGTTTAAAATGAACAAATTATGGGTGATTCAATGATTCAATAAAAAAATGACATAGTTGAAATACCTGAAGAGAAAAAACCAACAAATTTAGGAATCTGTTTATGAGTTCGACCTTAATATTATATACAAATATTTTACTTCCCTTCCATATTCAAGAAAACGAAAAAGAAATTAAGATACACTTATTTTCCTAAAATAAAAGATATGTATGTTGTAAGAAAACATTTTCCTTAATATAAAACAAATTCTTGGTGTGAGGTTTGTGTTGAAGAATTGAGTGAGTAGAGAACAAAAGTAGAGTCAAATTTGAAGGGATCTAAAATTCAATTTTGTCATACGTAATGAAAATCACTACTTACATATATTATTATATTTATTATTATATAGACTATAGTCAATAACACTTCTTTTAAAACTCTTCTATTACACAATATACTCATCTCATTTTTCTAAAAAAAAAAGAAGCAAAATTCTGGGGAACTTCTTCTATACACGTTACCTCCTCCATTCCAATATATATATATATATATATATATATATATATATATATATATATATATATATATATATATATATATATATATATATATATATATATATATATATATATATATATATATGTATTTTGAACGTATGATAAATAAAAATAATTAAAATGATAATTGATGTTGAAATAAAAAATCCATATTATACCTATCTAAATGAAAACGATTTCATATAAGAAGTTTAAAAAAGTTATAAGTTAAAAAACATGGTGTAACCTTTTTTTTTTGTTTAAATTAATTTAAGTAGTTATTGTTGTGATTTATTACTTTTTAATGTAATTTGTAAATATATAAATTGTTCAAAATGTCGTTTTAATTATTAGAAATGTATTTCTTCTCTCTATTTAAATTTATGTGGCACAAATGAAATTTAGAGATTGGATTAAAAAAAATATTTGACAATGAATTTTATATGATTTTTAAATATATTAAGTTTTTAATTATATAATTTATAATACTTTTTGTGTAATCTTTAAATATATAATAACGATGTGTGTTTAGCCTCTTTTACTATTGTATAATTATGATAAGTAAAAGTGGATTGATGAAGTACATTACGTGTTGGAGATAGTAATAGTGCTTCTGATATGCAGATATAAATGTGTTGATTTTCATCTGAATTTAATAGATTATTTGAGCAATTTTTTTTAAACCACTAATTTTGAAGAATATCTTTTCCGAAAGTTCTTTTTTGAAAAAAATATTCTCTCAATGTTAAAGTACTTGTGTTTGATCAATTTATTAAAGAAGGCATTACTTAAAGCTTTAGTGTTAGGTTCATTATGTAAATAATTGTAATTAAGAGGACTATCAATCAAAGAAGTTGTTAAAGTAGTTAGAAGGTTGTTAAAGTAGTTAGAAGATTGTTAAAGTAGTTAGAATAAATTCAGTTTGTTATTCTTGTATATATACAGTTGAATGTACAGATTACACATACACTTTTGAGAATATACACAAGGAACACACGATTCCTTCATCTATACTGCTTCTTCTTCCTTGTTCTTCTCTGTTCTTCTCTGTTTCTTCTTCTTCATTTCTTCTCTACTGTAGCTTCATGATCATGCATGATTAACATGCATCAGCTACACGAAGATTAACATGGTATCAGAGCCAGCACAGTAGAGCTTCACGATCTCAGCCAAAACCATGGCAACCATCGATAATGAGTTGCCTGAGAAGCTGAGCCATAATCATCCTTTGTTCTTACATTCAATAGATAATTCAGGTGTATTACTTAGTTCAATTCAACTAACTGGAGCTGATAATTTTTCAGTATGGAGTCGAGCTATGAAAATTGCAATTATAGGTCGCAATAAACTTGGATTCATTGATGGATCATGCAGAAAAGAATTATATGGTCCTAACTTGACAAATCTGTGGGAAAGATGCAATGCCATAGTGCTTTCGTGGATTATGAATTGTGTTTCCAAGGAGTTACTTGGAGACATTGTTTATTCTACCAATGCAGCAGCTGTGTGGAAGGATTTGTGTGAAAGATATAACAAGATTGATGGATCACGTATCTTTCAACTACACAAAGAGATTGCTACTGTTAGCCAAGGAACAAGTTCAATCTCAACCTATTTCTCTAAGCTACGTGAGTTGTGGGTAGAGTATGATAGTTTGACACCTGTTGCTGGTTGTGATTGTGTGAATTCAAGAGAATTTGTAGTGTTCATGCACAATCAGAAGTTACTGCAGTTTCTCATGGGATTAAATGGCTCATATGAGCAAGCTAGAAGCCAAATACTAATGATGGTACCTTTGCCTACTATAAATAAGGCATACTCACTGCTTATTGAAAGAGAAAGCCAATGTATCATGTCACAAACCTCTCACAGTTCAAGTTCATCTGATCTAAATGCCTTGCTTACTGCTCAATCATCAGTTCCCAAATCAAGGTTTAATACTAGTTCAAGCTATGATCCAAATGCATTTTTGTGATTACTGTAAAAGAACAGGACACATGCAAGCTGTGTGTTATAAACTTCATGGATATCCACCTAGTTATGAAAGAAAGAAGAGAGGTTCTACTGGCCCTACTTACAATGGTCAAGGGAGAGGAAGATCAAGTAATGATAGGAGATCATATCCATCTGCTAACAATGCAATTAGTGACACTGATCATTCTGATTTTAATAGAGTTGAGAATCCAAGAAATCAAGGTTATGGTAGAGGTGATAGACAAGCTGATTCTGTTGATTATCACAAAGGATTGAATGCATTGCAGGAACAATATAATCAAATCTTGCGATGCTTGGCCAATCAAATAGGCAGAACACCACTGAAAGAGACTCAAATTCACATTCCAGTGCAAATCTAGCTCAAGAGAACTATCCTTCATCAAGTAATGTCACTGCTCTTTCAGCTAGTATAGCATATACAGGATGGATTATAGACTCTGGTGCAACAAATCATATGACTCCTCACTCACAATTATTGATTAATAAACATCCATTGCCTATTGATGCACCTAGAAGTGTACAACTACCAAATGGAGATAGTACATTGATCACACATACAGGTTCTTGTAGTATGACCTCACAAGACATTATCAATAATGTTCTTCTTATCCCTGACTTTAAGTTCAGTCTATTGTCAGTCTCAAAAATTACAAAGGATCTACAGTGTGCAGTATGTTTCTATCCTGACTTTGTGACTATTCAGGATCTCTCCAGTGGGCAGGTGAAGGTGATTGGTAGAGAACAGGCTGGACTTTATCTCATTCCTCATCCTTCATCTTCTGCAGCTAATACTCAAACATATTCTCATTTGGTTCATGATGGTTCATCAAGTTCACAACCTGTTCTATGGCACCAAAGACTTGGTCATACTTCATCTAATGTTTTAGCTAAAACTCTCAATCTTCCAGTTACACAGTGCTCAAATGAGGTTCACAACTGTACAATATGTCCTCTAGCTAAACAACCAAGACTTCCTTTTTCAAATAGCTCTACTATATCTTCTAGTCCATTCCAGTTGATACATATAGATGTTTGGGGTCCATTTCATACTCCTACATATGATGGCAATAGATTCTTTGTCACTATAGTGGATGATTGTACTAGAATGTTGTGGCTGTTTCTAATAAAGTAGAAGAGTGATGTTTGTGTTGTATTGAAAAATTTCTTTACTCTAGTCAAAACTCAATTCAACTTATTAGTTAAAAGCATTCGTACTGATAATGGTTCTGAGTTTGTTAACACTGAGTGTACACATTTGTATACAAGCTTGGGTATTGTTTATCAAAGAACCTACATACACACTCCTCAACAGAATGGTATAGCTGAAAGAAAACACAGACACATACTTGAGGTAGCCAGAGCCATCAGATTCCAAGGTCACATTCCTATCAGATTTTGGGGGCAATGCATTCTTAATGCTGCATATATTATAAACAGATTGCCTACATCTGTTTTGCATGGTAAATCTCCATACGAAATGTTTCACAAGTGCAAACCTTCCCTACAACATATGAGGGTGATATATTGTCTATGTTTTGCTACAAACATGCACATTAAGGACAAATTTCATCCTAGGAGTGTCATTGATGTACACATGGGCTATAGTGCCCACACAAAGGGATATATGTTATACAACATCAAGGACAAAACATTCTTCATTAGCAGAGATGTACTATTTAGAGAAGCTATATTTCCATTTGCTTCTCCTTCATCTACTGCATGGCAAGTGTTTCCTAAGGTTGATGAATATTCTGAGGTTGCACCTTTGTTCAAGCCTAATCCTACCACAGTTGTACATACTGAGTTAGTTCCAGCTCAAGATACTTCTTCTATAAGAAGATCACAAAGAAGTACCAAAGCTCCTTTATGGCTACATGATTATGTTGCATCTGCTCAGCTTCAATCCAATAAACCTTTGTATTCCATTGATAAGTACATTGGCTATGACAACTTGTCCTCTTCGTATAGAGCCTTTCTTACTTCATTTGGTACTGAAGTTGAACCTACTTCTTTTGAGGAAGCCTGTAAGGATCCAAGGTGGGTTGAAGCAATGCAAGCTGAAATATCAGCTTTAGAGTCCAATCAAACATGGCAGGTGGTTCCTTTACCTCCCAACAAGAAAGCTATTGGTTGCAAGTGGATTTTTAAAATCAAGTATCATGCCTCTGGTGAGATTGACAGGTTTAAGGCACGTCTAGTGGCAAAAGGATTTAATCAGAGAGAGGGGCTGGATTATCAGGAAACCTTTTCTCCAGTTGTGAAAATGGTGACTGTTAGGAGTGTACTGTCCTTAGCTACAAAAGAACATTGGCATGTTCATCAGATGGATGTGTCTAATGCATTTCTTCAGGGAGATTTACATGATGAAGTATATATGGTACTTCCTTTTGGCTTTAAGCTTCCAAAGGGCTTTAGTGTGCAGGGGGAGAAACCAGTGTGTAGGCTCACTAAATCCCTTTATGGATTAAAACAAGCACCTAGGCAATGGAATGCAAAACTCACTGAAGTTCTTGTCAAATTGGGATTTGTACAAAGTCATCTTGATTACTCATTATTCATCAAGAAAACTAGTACATCTCTGGTTATACTTTTAGTATGTAGATGACTTGATGATCACTGGAAGTGATATCAATCTCATTCAACAAACCAAAAGCACCTTACAAAAAAACTTCAAAATGAAAGATCTAGGGAATCTCAGGTATTTCCTTGGAATTGAGTTTGCAAGATCACAAGAGGGGATTGTAATGCATCAAAGGAAATATTCATTGGAGATCATATCTGAGGCAGGTCTTAGTTCTGCAAAACCTGCTGCTACTCCACTAGATCCCTATGTGCAGTTAACTACTAAAGAGTATGATGAAATAAATGGAACAAACAAAGATGATAAATTGTTGACAGAGCCAACACTGTACAGAAGGTTAGTTGGAAAATTACTATATCTAAATGTCACTAGACCAGACATTGCATTTGCTACACAAATTCTAAGTCAATTTCTACATCAGCCTAAACAATCTCATCTAAATGTTGCTCTCAAAGTAGTGAGATATATCAAAAGGCAAGCTGGACTGGGTGTTCTATTATCAAGTGCAAAGAGCAAAGAACTTCAAATTTACTGTGATTCAGACTGGGGTAGCTGTTTACATACAAGGAGGTCAGTTACAAGTTTCATGGTAAAGTTGGGAGGCTCACTAATTTCATGGAAGTCTAAGAAGCAAGCAACCATTTCTAGAAGCTCAACTGAAGCTGAGTACAGAAGTATGGCAAGTGCAGTGGCTGAAGTTGTGTGGTTAGTGAAGCTATTCAAAGAGCTTGGAGTTGAAGTACACACTCCAGTAACTATATACAGTGACAGCAAGTCAGCTATCCAAATAGCTGCTAATCCTGTGTTACATGAAAGGACAAAGCATATAGAGTTGGACTGCCATTTTATAAGAGAGAAGATACAGAATGGATTAGTACAAACTCAATACTTAAGCACCAAAGAACAAGAAGCAGACATGTTAACAAAAGGCTTGGGAAAAACTCAACATGAATATCTACTATCCAAGTTTGGTGTATTGAACCTATTCATACGTACAAACTTGAGGGGGAGTATTAAAGAAGGCATTACTTAAAGCTTTAGTGTTAGGTTCATTATGTAAATAATTGTAATTAAGAGGACTATTCATTAAAGAAGTTGTTAAAATAGTTAGAAGGTTGTTAAAGTAGTTAGAAGATTGTTAGAGTAGTTAGAATAAATTCAGTTTGTTATTCTTGTATATATACAGTTGAATGTACAGATTACACATACACTCTTGAGAATATACACAAGGAACACACGATTCCTTCATCTATACTGCTTCTTCTTCCTTGTTCTTATCTGTTCTTCTCTGTTTCTTCTTCTTCATTTCTTCTCTACTGTAGCTTCATGATCATGCATGATTAACATGCATCACCTACACGAAGATTAACACAATTTCATTTTAAATCTTTAAAAATTTGACCAAATATCTTTTAACTTTAAAATAAGCAATTTTAAAAGAAAAAAAAGCTTTTTTCATAAACTTAATCCACACTTAACAGGTTTTATTTTCATATTATATCACAATCGCAATAAAACTAACAATATTAGATAATTTTTTATGGTTATACCTCAAGATAAACTAAACTAATCAAATACAGTAAACTTACTAAATTAATTCTCGATTATATGTTAATAACAAGGCCCACCACATGTTTATGTTGAGGCTTGATCTACCTGGAAAAAATATGTGTATTGCACGTGTATATGTCAAGACTCAAAACGAGTCGTGAGTGACACCCACACTTAATTTCTGGGTGGGAGAATCAACGAATTTAATCCCAACTTACAAACTACAAGCATAATGTGGAAGCTAAAAAATTTACTAAATATCTTTTCGCAAAACCTGAAAGTCATCACAACAAGGACATCTAATCTCCAATTACTAAGTCTAAGAGTATCAAAGACACCAAAATAAATGAAATAAAGTAATTCGTGTCCAAAAACTAAGGACATCAGGTAATGACCGAGAGAATCTAACCCAAGCTCGAATGAATAGCTCACCCTTGAAACTGATATGCAAGAGACTTGATAGAGCTGAAGGCGATTCAAATTCGTCGATACACTTGCTGCACTCCATATAAGAAAACAAAGAAAAATACAAGTAGGGTTGCCCTTCTCCTCATTTTGGTGCAATTTTTCCTTCCATTTGACTTTCTTCTGATTTGTACCTTTCGAAGACATTGTTGCCTTCAATGTTATTTCATCCTTGTCCTATTGGTTTATTTTTTGTTAATGAACCAACATAGTACCATGCAGCTTGTCAAGAGAAAGAGTATCGATATCTTTGGATTTTTCAATGGAGCAAACAATATAATTGAACTTTGTTGTCATTGAGCGAAGTATTTTCTCAATAATGGTAACATCCTCCGGTCTTTCACCGTGAATTCACATTTTGTTTGCGATAACCAGCGTCTTAGAGAAATAATTTGTTACCGATTCACCACCTTGCATACGTAGAGTCTCGAACTCACCACAGAGTGCTTGAAGCTTCACTCGTTTAGTTTGAAAGTATCCTTGCAAAGAATGGTTTCCAGTATCGAGTGATCAATAGCCTGAAAAAGGTAATTCTTCGCTTTGAGATCCTTCAATTTTAGACTATCCAACTCTGTCTTTTCTGTTTCCGACGAGGCAGTACCAGTTGTTGGCTCTTGCACGCCAATACTGACAACTGGCCAAAACTCTTTTGGACCTAAGAACAACATGCTCAAATGGTCATAATGACCGTCAAAGCGCGGAATAGCAACTTGGACAAAATTGTCATAAGCCATCTTTTTTTGTTGCAATAGTATTTCAAAAAAGAAGAAAAAAAATTCTGGCTCGGATACCAAAACATAGAAAATTTACTGGAACAAAGATGAAAAGAAAAGACTCGCAAGTTTGGAAATTTTCTCTTTATTGATCCCTTCAGAATACGTAGTTACAATAGTCTTTAAATAGAAAACTTAGTAAATAAAAAAACTCGTTAACTCTCCTAATGATTCTGAATCTAAAAACTGACTCCACTACATCTATAGTCTAAAGAGTAGGAAACAACTTAATGACTCCTAAACAAAAGCAACAACATAACTACTAACCCACATATGATCACGTTGCTAACAATTTTGACAGTCCAACAAACACTTACTTCAATAAATAAGTGTTTGAAATGAAACATCACTTGAAAAGTTTTGTTCTACAAGAAGTGGACATGCATATATAAATAAAATCATAACGTACAACCTTCACCTACCAGAAAACTCGAAACTAATCATATGTTATATATAGAACCACATCATACTCATTCATCCCTTCTCCTCTATCCTAACTATACATCAATCAACATCGTTAACCCTCTAAACTTAGTAAGAGAGAATAGGGTAAAAAAATCAGTTGGTCTAACTATCGAATTGAAAGAAACCTACTAGAGCTCCAAGCAACAGTAGGTAAACCTTTCCCATGAATGAACAACCTTTTATATATAGTTGATAATCATATTATTAGCAGTTTTATTAAATTATTGTGTTATGGTTTTCTTATAATATACTATCTAGTTTATTATAAAAAGACAATATGCATGTGTCAAATAAATGAGTATTTTTAATAAATTTATATAGCTCATGAGTACAAATTATGCTAATGGAGTAGCTAAAAAACATAGTTGCAAACCCCTCGGTATGTAACATTGTTTAATGTTTTTGAAATTCTTTTTCTTAGTTTTCAAGTAGACAAATCTTAATAATTTGTTATAGAATATTGTGAAGATAAAGAATATAAGAGCGTATCAAAGTTGGAGTTTGAATAAGGAGGGAACAGAAAAGTTGATTCAAGAACAACTTATTACGTGTGCGCCTAATCATGTTAACAAGTTTAGGGAATATAGAGGCATTTAACTTTTTTGATCATACATTAATCTTTAAGTTAATTATGTATGTTTTAATTATGAGGTTCTATGTAAAACAAAATCATCCAAGAAATACATGTATTTCTTTGTTTGCATGCACTTGCTCTATTCCAATGTAATTGATGAAACTTGAAATGTTAGAATCAAATTTTTATCTAAACAAATTGATAAAAAACATATTGTGGTTTTACTAGTTCTTTTTCTTGGATATATTGTTGGTAGTTTATGAACCAACAAGTTCTTATTTTCATTTTAATTACTCAGTCATTGTTTAGAGTAAAAAGTTGTCCTCATTTTGGTGAAGCTTTGTCCGGCAAAGCATCTTCACGACCCACTTGACGGGTTGTGGTGCTCATGACATCCCGTGAAGCCTCTCTTTGAAGTCATTTCGTCAGATTTTTAAGTGAGGTTTCATCCCCAAAGTCATTGGTTAAGCACCACGTACGTCTAAATAAAGCTCCACACAAACTGTAAAATTGCCCGTTAATGAGACTTGTCAGATTTAGAGTATCGGGTCAACTTCAAAAGGCCATATCTTTCAACACAAAATGAATTGGGTGACTCATGACCTACCGATGTAAAAATTGGGAATCTGAGTCTTCTTTCCAACGCCACCAAGTTTGTCTGATTCCAAGCTTGGAGTAAAAATTTATACCCATTTTAGTGAAACCTTGTCGGGCAGAGGGCATCTTCACGAGCTGCTAGATGGGCATTGATCATCATTACTTAAGCTGAATATATTAGTGAGCATTTTTCTTGACTCATTTGGTGGCATGATGGTGTCAAATTTTCACGTGCAGGGTGTCATTGCTTTACATGTTGTCCCGGTGATAGTAGTCGTTATGATATATGAAATTTGTTCTATACGTCAAGCTAGAGATAGAGCAAGGATTGTACCCGTTAACCACTTGATTGATTCTGATGAACTTCATCACTATGTTGTCTTCTGCTGGGCAATGCTTCTATTAATGGAGGCATAGTGATGAAGTTCATCAGAATCAATCAAGTGGTTAACGGGTACAATCCTTGCTCTATCTCTAGCTTGACGTATAGAACAAATTTCATATATCATAACGACTACTATCACAGGGACAACATGTAAAGCAATGACACCCTGCACGTGAAAATTTGACACCATCATGTCAAAATATTATGCCACCAAATGAGTCAAGAAAAATGCTCACTAATATTCAGCTTAACACTAGGACAGAAGTTACCACAAGAACCCATGAGTCATCAGGGGTGCTTATAGCGTAGATGACAACAGCTGCCAAACAGTTTAACAAATGGATAATTAATAGACAGGAACCACATAAAGAATTTGCAAGAAAAGAATCATAAAAAATGAGGCACAAACTTTACCTAGGATAGTCAGAACAACGGACGACAATACCGTTACGCTTGAAAAAGATTTACACTGGTAGTAAAGAAATTGCAGTGTCAAGACAAGACCAGACTAAATACTGGTAAATATTCTTGACCTCTACACAAGAATATAGAACAAAGACTTTGGTTTACAGGAAAAAATCACCATTTCGGAAAACTTGCTAAGATAAAGAGTAATACAAGCAAGTAGCACAGCCATTAAGGACATACGAAAACATCTTGTGCTTTTGGCTACATCTTTCACAGCTAGTTTCAAGGGAAACAAAGGCAAATGCACGGAAATATGCAAGTGCTTAGGGGGCTTTTGACCATCATCTTTTTTTTCTTTTTCCCGGAGTCAAACTGTGGGAAACAGTTTGGCCATAAAATTATGGAATTTTGAAAAACATCAAAAAATTGCCACACATAACTTGGCCAATTTTCAAATATCATTTTTCACTTCTAAGATAAAAACTACTTTATTCAAATATCACAATTTTTATAGTCAAACTTAATTTAAAATTCAAATCTCCTGAGTAGGTAAAACGAAGCACTAAGGACCACCACAAGTCAAAACAAAAATTAATAAATATTCACCATCATAACTTCTAGAAGAGATGAATGATTAGTGAGAAATTTTATTAACTTTTAAAACAATAATTACCACGATCGACATAATGGCGAAGATCTGTCGAGGCTTCAGAAATCTGTACTGTGAGACCCTCACATTCACTTACAGTGAAAATATCTGCATAATTCAAATTGTCAGACTGTTAGCCCGTATAAAGTTCCTTACCCTTATACCCTTTTATCAAAAGCACGCATGATCAGTCCCGGACTTCGTTGGAATTTCACAAAGAAGTAGATAAGATCTTTAAAAGTAGAGATAACTAGTTGCACATGAGTAACGATAAAATAAAACAGAAGTGAAGAGCACCCATGTGTAAAAACAGCTAATTAGTTCAATTTGGGGCCTTGTTATAAGGTTGCCTGATCTACCTTGTTATAATAATAATGTTTGCAGATTATAACAGAATGGTTTCATATTCAAACACAAAGTTAAGAGTAATGCTGTGAACGCTCATTCTCCTAAAATTATTTTTAAGTCAATCTCAACAAAGAACTATCTTCTTATAGTTCAAGATGATATATCATCTCTTTTAGAACTTAGGCATACGCATTGCAATCTGAACCGATGAGAATAAAGATGACTCAAGACGTATCTATTTCAATCTTCAATATGGAAGTTTGGACAAAAAGAGAATTTCACTTGATGGCTAGAGTATACTAGGAATTGCACTTCCAAGCATTGTGCAATAAATTCATCACCTTAACAAATTGAGATCCCACTAGCACAAACATAACTAAACGGAAGAGTCAATTGAGTATTGTGGATCTCTGATTTCTTCTTGCTCTACCACAATCACCATCTTAGCCTAGTACATGGTGACACTCAACTAATCTGAAACAGGTCAACATCGTGCTTATACAGGATGTTTTCTTAAAAAATTCCTTGCATGAGGGTCGAGCAACTAACAATTTTTCAAGTATACTCATGATTTGCTAATGAAGTACAAACATAATCAAATAGAAGAAGAATAAATCACAAGACCATTCAAGCATAACATAGGATGATTTACCAAAATGCAAGGCAAATTTAAAGAGGAAAAAATTGAGAAATAGAAATAGCAATAAAAGGAAATAGAGATCTGATGAACCTTAAAAGAGAAAGAGAATATCTCCAATGCCAGAAGCCACAATGAAGAACAGCATCAGGAAATCCGAACTTTATATATCAATGTTGTCAGTGTTGGTACAGTGTTCTGTTAGTCTGATTCGCTGCCTTAAGGTATCTTTTACATGAACCTTATCATCATTAGATCAGCACATGTCGACATTGCATCTTTACAAAAAAAAAAAAACTACCATGAAAATTTCCACAAGCAACAAGAATATTGAATATAGGCTTTAGCAGTGTTACAAAAGGCGAGCGCCTCCTCGCCTTTGGCGAGAGGCGAGGCGAGGCGATGGGTCCTCGCCATTCTCTGCCGAGGCGAGGCGATAGTAAAAAGGCGAGGTGTGGCGAGGTGTGGCGCTGCAATGGCGACAGAAAAGGCGCCGCCTTTTTAATTAAAAATATTTGACTTAATAATATTAGTCAAAATTAGGTCCTCGCCATTCTCCCCGTCCTTTCTGTTGTAACGGGTCCTATTCAAGGCATTCAACAGAATTAATTGAATTTAATAATCAATGGCGGATGCTAGCAAAAAGAGGGACATTGGATGGAATTATGGCACTCAAGGGTTGGATAATTTTGAAGAAGAATAGACTTTTAAAGTTTTGGTTTATTGTATTTTGAATTGTTTGGTCTTTAAAGTTTTAGACATTTTAGTATTTACTATTGGTTTTTGAATTGAATATTTGCTAATATGTGTTATTGCTATTAAGATTTTGGATAAAATATGCAATTAAATATTTTTAATTTTTGGTATTAATTGGCGCCTTTATTCAAAAAGGCAAGCGCCTCGCCGCTCGCCTCGCCGCGTGGCGAGGCAGGCCCTTGTCGCCTTTTGTCGCCTCTCGCCGTCCACAACACTGGGCTTTAGAAAGATACACTAACTACTCCACACTACTATTTTGAACACGACTAAACTAAAAATTATCATTTTTCCATTAGTAAAAAAATAATAATATTCTTTTAGGGTGAGGAATCCGATTGGCAAAAACCTTTGAGGTAATTCAGAAATGCCTGTATTAGCAAAAACTTGTGTTTCCTTATCAACTAGTAAATCAACACGCTTCAGTCCCAAATTAGTTGGGGTTGGCAATAAGCATTCTACATATCCGCATTCTATTCAGATCCATTTCATCCAAATACTAAATAATCACAAATTAACTATCACTATGAATTGATATATCTTAATAGGGATTCAAGAACATAAGGAAATACTAGCATGTATAGGAAAAGCTATTTTAGCCCCTTCTTCTTTTTTTAATCGGCAGGATAAGCTTATTGATAATCAGCATCAAGTGAGTGTTGGAGATTGGAGAATATGTAACATACCCACTGATATCCCACAAGTGAGGTCTGGGGAGAGTAGAATGTACATAGACCTTACCACTATCCTCATGGATATAGAGATGTTGTTTTCGAAAGACCTTCAACTCAATTACAACTTCGACATAACTAAATAATGCCATATTGCACCATATTCACAAAGTACTCATATATTGCATAGTTTAAGCCAAGTGAAGCAAGCTACCTTTTCTGGTGCAGCACTCTTCCAGATTGTTTTCTACAACCAGACTGAATTAGGAGAAATGTTTCTTGACAGAAATTTATAGCCGGACTTAACCATAAGCCACCATCTGCAGTTCCTTTCCATGACAACATATCAGGCTTGTGAGTGGTGATAACGTATGAATTAGACAGCTGCTGTAACAGAAAACAAAAATCCTGAATAATTAACAATCATTGAATGGCCTTCTGAATACAATACTATAGCCCCTTTTACTAAAAGCCTAAAAAAATGTGCTGACACAAATAAGAAAAAAAAAATCAACAATAAATCGCAACATTTATCTCCACTGCCTCGATCCCAATTTATTTGAGGAGAAATATATCTGTATTTTATATCCGTTCAACTTTACCTACGTCTGTTTTCACTCCAACAAGAAAGATCTAGAACTCATTAGCTCTGCATCGATAATTTAGTTTTTGTCCCAAGTAGATATTCTGTTTAATATTCTGCATTTCCAATCCCCTCTTTCGGGAATGAGATTTCATAGTAAAGAACACTCGAAGATATATATCATTAGTCAAATCCTTGCAAAGTTGAATAGCTGATAAGCTATTACCAAGAATGTGCTGTTGAGTCTACTTATATTTCCATAAAGCATAACTCCTTGCACCGGTCTTACGCCTAGTCCCTTCACAACGAGCAGAAAGCCCAGCTATCACATCCGTTACTTATCTTTTCCAAAAGCAAATGTTGCGTCTATGTCAGCAGTAAGTGTAATTATCGAAACGAACTCCATAAAAAAGAACGATATGAATCTAGCACATATTGATTGCTATATGGAAAGACATTAACATCTCATTACTCTACGAGTTGTGTATCTAAAATCTCAAGGTTAAAGATAGATAATCAAGTAACTAATGCGTTCAAAGTTCCAAACTGGAAAAATGTTCCACCATATTTGACATTAACATACAAATGTCTAGATAGTCGAAGCAACATATTAGCTATGAGTGTGCACCACTTATCTCATGCTCAATCAATATCAATAATTTAAATGCATATTTCAGAAAAACTCATACTCTCCCCATCCCATACCAATTTATGTGACTCAATTTGCCTCAGTGTTTTGGACAGCGAGAGGCGACAAGGGCTGCCTCGCCACGCGGCGAGCCGCTCGCCTTTTTTGGAAAAGGCGCCAGTTACCAAATATTAAATATATTTAATTGCATATATAAATATCCAAAATCTCAATAGCAGTAACATATATTAGCAAGATATTTCAATTCAAAACTCATAAGAGAACAGAGGAAAAAACATAGAGCACTCAGCACACTAAACATTTTTCCCTTATTACTTATGCTGATTCAGCAGTGATGAAGGAAAAAAACAGAGCAACTGAAGAAGAAGAAGAAAACTCAAGAAGAACTGAAGAAGAAGAACAGAAAAGATTGCACGAGGAAGACGAGTCGAGGAGCAGCAAAAAAGAGGTATACCTCAGGTCCTCAGTGCAGCAGCTACTCGAAATCTCGAAGAGACGCCATCGGCGAGGGGAAGAGGAGTCGGGGAGAAGAGCTCGCGAGGGGAAGAGGAGTCGCGCAGCAGCAAATTTTGAAAATAGAAAAGAAACAACCTAATTTTGACTAATATTGTTAAGTCAAATCTTTTTAAAAATATTAAATCAAAAAGGCGCCGCCATTATTGTCGCCATTAGCTCGCCATGGGTCGCCTTTTGTATGTCGCCTCGCCTCAATGTGGAATGGCGAGAAGGGCTCGCCTTTGGCGATGAGGCGCTCGCCATTCACAACACTGATTTGGTACATGTCGTTCTAAACATGTCATATCATTTGCCTGACTACACAAACTTCTTGTTTTAGGATAAATTGAGAAGTTTAAAGTTATATAAATGGGGAAACAATGTACATTGATTTGTTAGATCTTCTTAGAGCAAATCAATTTCCCTAAATACTTTTTAGTTTTATGACCAGCTTTCGCGCCACCTCCCACCTGTTACAGCTACCAAGGCCAGGACAGATAGAAAAAAACTATGCCCAACCCAATTACCCTAAATACTAACGAGAACTCCAGCTGTAAAGTAGCAATTTTCAGTAAGTTGTTCAAAATATGTATGTAAGTAAACACAGAAGATGAAATTGGACAACAACAACAATAACATAAATTCAATTTCAAACTTAAATTCAATTTGAAACTTTAAATTCAATATAAACATTAAATTCAATATAAACTTCAAAGTATAAATTTAATTTCAAACTTATAAACTTTAAAGTTTTCAATTGAAGTTTTAAAATATAAATAAATAATTAAAATAACTAAAAAAAAAAAAAAAAAAAACATTAAAACCGGTAAGACCCGGTTCCAAACCGGTCCAACCCGGTTCCAAACCGGTAACTAACGGACCGGGCGGAACAGGGAGACTTTTCCGGTAAAACCGGTCCGGTAAAATCCGGTACCGGTAAGAAAAATCCGGTACCGGTCCGGTTACCGATAAAACCGGTCATGTTGACCCGGTCCTGCCCGTTTGCCAGTCTTATTGAAAAGTAAAGCATACAATTCAAGAACTTCAAATAACTACTCATCCAAGAGCATATGCATATTTTATACAGATTTTTTTTAAGTGACCTTATCTCGGAGGGAATAAGGAGAAATAATAAAATCATTTTAATTGATATAGTAATATATTTTTTATCTAAATCGTGATTAAAAATATATTTAAGTTAATTAAATCTTCGTCATTAAATCTAATTTATGCTACATATCATTAATCAAAACTAGAACTTGAAAAAAATAGAGATAAGAAAAATAAAAATAAGCCGGATCCTATATTTTAACTCTTTCTTTGTTTCTATTTAAATTTATTTTAGTTTTCAGATTTAATTTATATTTATACTAACAACAACCTCCAGTTTCAAGAATTTGTCTGTCCAATAAGGTTGTTTCATTGAAACTTCAAGTGGAGTTTGCCTTTCTTTTTTTGTTTCCTCATCCCAAAGACTGATTTTATTTAAAACAAAAAGATGAATAATAAAAAAGCAAATGTTCACATTGGAATATCTTTGTTAAACTGCCAGTAATTTCCAGCTAATTAATTTTCAGCAACTCCATTAAGTTCTAGGATTTAATTGGTTAAGACAAGAAAAAGAGCATCTAAATCAATAAACTATATTTTGGCTCAAAAAATATCTTTTTCGTTTTACGATCAATTCTACCCTTCAATTTAACATAATTTAACATAAGCAGACCCATCCCACTCATTAAAAGACTCAACCTTCCTAATAACCCTAATTTCACCATTTCCTTAAATTTCATCCCTTTGGTCCAGTCCTGTATTCGGAAATCATATTCGAAATTCATAAATTCTAAGGGACTCTTGTTTCTCAGAAGGCTCAAAAGAGTGAATTTCAATTACTATTTTAGAGTATCGAACCTCAATGACAGCGATCACACCTACGGCTAGAAGTAGAATGAGTATTCACAGCTTAAGTTTTCTTTCAATTGCTATCAAAAAAAAACAATGGTCTTTCTATTACTTATATAATTACTACAAATTCAACAAAATGACACTAAAAATGTATTGAATTTCATATCAAAGCCTTCTCTATTTACATATTCCCAACAAAATGGCATCTTTTTTCTATGCCATATTTTTCGATATTGCCGCGTTCTCTTAGGCCATCAATCTTCTACTTCTGGTTGACTGCTCTAGAACCGAACTTCCTCTTTTCTTAGTGCTCCCTTCCCACTCAACAAGTAATAATTTAAAAAACGACATTATTGTCTTCTTCGTCTAGTCGACTGCTCTACCAATCACATATTGTCTTGCACTTGGCATCGAGGGTTATCGTCTTCTGCTTCTAGTCGACTGCTCTATGAAAATAATAATTGAAAATTGGCGTTTTTCGACTAAGTAATTACCATCTTGTTACTCCATTACGTTCTTCAGGTACCCAATTTCTTCTGCTTCTTCTCAAATACCTACTGAATATTGAAGTGCTTGAAGATACACTTCGACTCCTGAATACAGCAGATCCAGATCCAGAACCGGATGATTCTGAACTACTGGAATGTATGGATAGAGATCGATGTTGAGAAGATGGAGTTAATCGCCGGAAAAATGATGTGAAGTTGTTGAAAATTCGGCTTATTCCGTTGCCATTTCGACCTGTGTTGCTTCTTCTTGATCTCCAAGCTATTCTTCTAGGTACCCCATTGTTAAATCCACCGTCCATTTCTGTATACACTACTGGAAGTTCTCTCTCAGCTCCTCTTCTTCCACCGGAAAATCTTCCTACGGCGAAACCACCTCCCGGAAGTCTCCATATTGTCAATCCCATTGCTTCGTCTTCGTTTCTGGGTCTAGAAATGTTGTCGGAGTTTGTAGTTTCAGTTGATTCCGATGGTAATTCGTGTCGGCAAACGGGGCACGAATTTCGAAGAGATAGCCATGGGAGGATACAATCGGAATGGTAGATGTGTTTACAGGGCATTTCTCGAGCTTCAGATCCTAAATCGAAAGCTTCTTTACAAACAGCGCAATGGGTCTCGGAATTTACGTGATTTGAAGCTATTTGAATAATCGGCATCGACTCAATCGCGTATTTCGACGCCGGTGGATTTTCCGGTCGACCAAAACCGTTCACCTCGATCTGTGCTAACTGATCAAGTAACCGATCAAACCCAGATCCCATCAAAAACTCCGACATCGTCGGCGGCAACGGC
The DNA here is from genome assembly GCA_032847665.1 of Solanum chilense. NCBI lineage: Eukaryota > Viridiplantae > Streptophyta > Magnoliopsida > Solanales > Solanaceae > Solanum > Solanum chilense. The sequence continues at coordinate 1,683,565 of CM064968.1, forward strand.
CTGAGACCTGAACCTTCACCATCATCATAATAAAGCTCATAACTCCGCTCCTCTGCAGCTGCAGCAGCTTCATCCTCCCCAGGTGCTTCAGATGGACTACGAAGAACAATAACCGGATTAAACGGAGATCTATCACCCCGATTACGCCTGCTCCGTCGAGAACCCATGTTCACACTCCGATCTGACTCTGGCCGTTCGTTCCACATGGGAAACCTCCGGCGAGATTCCGGCGACCCAATATTTCCCTCAGCAACTTCTATAAATCCACTATCACAGTGAGGACAAACAACATCGTTTCCAACTGAAATTCTAACAAACCTTGTACACCGATAACACCAGTACGAAGACATCTGCAGTCGCCGGAGATCAGTCAAAACTCAACCCAATAAACCCGGTTAGATCCAATAACTCAGAACCCCCCCAAATTATAATCCGATTTGGCTCGCCGGAGAATAAAAAAAAGGTTTCCTAAGAGAAAAAAAGAAAAAGTACAGAGAGAAGAAAATGGGGGTAGCGTTGAAGAACGTGAAAGGTAAAGAAGAAATGAGAAAAAAGAGAGTTTATAAACACGAAGACGCGTGGGAGCCTAGTTAGTAAAGCGGTAAATACTATTTCATCGTTAATTAATTATTTATATTTAAATTTTAAATAAGAATAAAATAAATATTCAACGTAAAAAAAAACATAAAATAGCATAATTACTTTAATTTGGTCATGGTTGAATGATATATAGATAGGGAAAAGAAAAAATCGTTTTTCAACTATTACTTGCTGAGATAAAGCGTAAATAAGTGAGAGAGCTAAGAAAAGATCGGAACCCGTTATTGAGCAGTCGAGAGTAGAAGACTTGGCTTGAGAGGAGCCAACATACATTTCATTTATACATGATTAAAAAAAATATGTATATGTAATAAATATCAATCGTGTAATTATATTCTTTAAATTTTTGAATCTCCTATTAAGATATAGATCATTATTTTGTTATAATAGATGAATTTTGTGTATGAAGTCATTTTTTATATAGGTCATATAATCTTGGAAAACTATTTTATTTTTAAATATAAATTTAAAATTTTTTATTAATAAAATAAAAATCAAACTTCGAATAAAAAATTAAAAATCGTTGATTGTATTTTTGGTGTTAGTGTGTGGTCCACGCGTTGAAAGAAGCGCGGTTTATTTAACGGAAGTGGTAGCGTATAATTAAAAGAGGCGGAGTTGTGTTTATATGGCAACTGGCAAAAGAGGGAGAAACGGCAATATGTTTAACGGCGTTAGTTGACTGGTAACCTTTTTGGGGGTCATTACTTTTTTGTATTATTTTCTTCGAAACACACCTAAAGTTTGTTTTGCAATATATGACCCCCCAACAAGAAAATTCTATGTAAGAATTTTATTTTTCACTTTTTTGAAAAAAAAGGCAAAATAATAAATTAGATATGTTACTAATAAAAGCATAATTTTCTCATTTTGATATAAATTGGTCGATTTTAAAATTTATTGATTTGATCTATTCAACCTTCTATCATGCTTGTTAATTAAAATGATTTTTAAATTTTGTTTTCAGATGAGAAATATTATCAGTTAAATCATATTCTAATTTGATGAATGAATTGACTTATATTAATAAATGTTTGAAATTTTTTAAAATTCCTATTAAAAATGACTATTTTTCTTCATTTTAACTAGTTTTTCAAACAGATTTCTAGTTTAATATATAAAGTATCAAATAGAAAACACAAAAAAAAAAAATTAAACAAGCGTAGAGGGGTAGAAATATCTTTAGTTCATGAACATGAATGCAGACAATATAACGAATCTCTAAATAAATATGTTTAGATACGACGATGAAAAAATAATTGATGAAATTTTCAACTTTATATAAAATTTAAATAATTCTTTCTTTTTTAAAAAAAATATATATTTTTTTACATATAAATTAGATCCAAAATCTATATAGTTTAAATCATGGTTGATTTGATAAACTTGTTCAATTTATTTATTTAATTTAAGAAGAAGAAAAAAAGATGAGGGGCAATAAACGTAGAGGAGGAGGAAATGAAGGAGGTATTATGCAAATAAATAAAAACGTTTGAGAAGAACGTTGACCTGACTGAAAATCCATTGAATTCCGACCGCCGAATTTGAAATACTTTTTATTTTATATTTCATAATATAGTCGGCAAGCTTTTTTATAAAAAATTGTCAAAATAAATTTGTATTTTAAATTATATATACATTTACTTGTTTGGTTAAAAAATTTCGTTAAAGTTTTTATTTGCTTAGAATAAAAATTATATGAAATTTTGTTTTTATCTTTATAAGATATACATGTGTCATTTACATTTGAGATTGATAATTTTGAATTATAGAGATCGAATTTTATGAAAGATTCTTTATATTTAGAATTCACATTTGAAATTTTTGATAAAGTGAGAATAAGCTCATCAATCATATTTATGATGATTATAATACTTTAAATGTAATGCGCAGTGATGAAATCATAAATTTTATTAAGGGTGTTCTATGATAATACTATAAAATTGTCAAAATAAAATAAAATAAAATATTATGTTATTTGGTGTTCAAAATCCAGAATTCCTTTCATACAAATCGATACTTATTATCACTATGCCAAAAACATACTCCTTTCGTCTTAAAAAGAATGTCACTATTTCTTTTTTAGTCTGTTTTAAAAAGAATGTCCGTTTTTTTTTTGCAACACTTTAACTTTAATTTTCCACGTGACATATTTAAGACCGCAAGATTAAAGGACATTTTAGTACATTTGACATAACTTTAATTTACGACCACAAGATTAAAAAGTCTTATTTCTTTTCTTAAATTTCGTACCAACTCAAACTACGTCATCTTTTTTAAAACGGAGAAAATAATTTTTATTAATGTAGAATTTGACATATATACACAACGTAATTTTTCGATTAAAGACATTGTGATTGAACACCCTGAAATGACTATAGCTACACCCCTACTTTAATGCTACTGCCTCCGTCTCATTTTTATGTGGCAACATTTGATCAATACGAAGTTTAAAAAATAACGAAAACTTTAAAATGTTTGCCAAATCGTCCTTCAAAAAAAGTAACTCACTTTTCTCTTTCCTTATAAATGTATTAGAAAATTAAGTGGGATCAATAAAAGTAAAATTAAAAATTATATCTTTAAATATTTACCATATAAGAAAATATGGCATTCTATTTGAGTCGGATAAAAAAATAATATCACATGAAATGAAATAAAAAAAAATATTATTTATATAAGAAAAAATATTTTCATCCGTACCAAAGCACTATAGATTCCTTGTAGTGAACGCGTTGTGTAATTTTGGTGAATATTTTCCAAGAAAGTATTTGACAATTTAACAAGAAGTCCCAATCTCTTTGGCATTTAAAATAGGGCAACTTTCACATATAGCAAACAAAAAAATCATATTTGTATAATATAGCAAACTTTGCATAATTGCGTTCCATAACAAACATAAAAACTGTATAATTCGCTATACATATAAAAGTGTATAATTCGCTGGCCTAAATTGTATAATTCGCTGGCCTAAATTGTATAATTCGATGCAATTGTATAATTAGCTTTGCATACAGTTGAATCGAATTAAAATATATGTATATTGCATAATTATAAGTGTATAGCAAGAAGATATATGTTTTTCTCGCTTTATACAAAAACAGAAACACAATATATACACTTCTGTTGTATAAAGCTAGAAAAAATTGTATTTCACTGCAATTGTATAATTCACAATTGTATAATTCTTTGGCCTTTTTCTCTGCAATATTTGAAGTAAAATGTTTGTAAATTATATAATTAAGTGTATAACACGAAGATATACATTTTTGCATGTGTATATACAATTTTCTCTCGCTTTATACAAAACAGAAACAGAAATTATACACTTCTGTGTATAAAGCGAGAGATGCGAGAATGGGAGAGTGGCGAGCGAGACTTCTGGGAGAGAGACGCCTGGCAAATTTTTGCCAACGTTTGCTATGGAGCACAATTAAATCAAACCCTAGCTATTTCATTTAATTTAGGTTATTAGTTTGCTATTTTATACAATTTTCCCTTTAAAATATATGTTTAGAACTAACCCAACACATATTTATTACTCTACTGCTCTAAATAACTTCACTATAATTTAAATTGAATCTATGAATTTTTATTTTATTTTTTGTGTTTGAGCTTATTTTCTTCATTTATTTTAATTAAGTATTAATTTAATATATTTAAATAATAAATAAAAAGATAATTTTGTTAATTTTTTAAAATTTAAGAAATTTAATATAGTAGAAAATGACATATCTTATTTTAAATTCCATAAATAATTGGCAAAACATATATTTTATTTATAAAGTTTAATTTTGAGAGTTATTTATGGAATTTATAATTTTAATAGTTTAATCATATCTTATTAATTATTAACTAGGTTGAAACTTATAAAAAAAGTTGAATCCTATAAATTGCTTATGAGGTTTAAAGTTACAATAAACTTTGACTCTTATAATTCTTTTTTAATTATTTTTTATGCGATATCTGATATCTATATTGATATTCGATTAAATTTAAATTTATATTAGAAAACTTCACATTAAAAAGTAACATGAATTTTAACATAAATAACTCAATATATATAAAAATTCAAATCTAAAACTTCCATTAAAAATAAATTTATCGCCTAACGACAACCTTAAAAGGTAGTCTCATAAGTGTAAACGCAAATAAAAGTGACTAATTACCATTTTTTCCCCTCATATAACATCTAAATTTTGTCTAAATTGGTTACTTTTATTTTTGAAAATAAATGCAAACAAATAGTACTACTTTGCTACCAAACATTAGTTGTTCTGACAATTAAATTTATTTGTCATAAAACAAAAAGTCATATAATTAGACCTTCCTTCAATAATTATCTTATATTAATAGTTTATAATAACAATTATATTTTTTATTCGGTCTTTCATAAGATATGTTATGTTATACTTTTTCTGTCTCTATTTAGTTGTCCATTTTAGAAAAGACATACATATTAAGATAACAATAATTAACACAATGAAGTTACAATTTTACCCTAATTAAATATGGTTTCAAAAAGAATGAATTAAATCTTAGAAATTTTCAAGAAATTTAAATGAGGGTATAATAAGAAAAAAATTGTCCTCTCTTGATTTGTCAAAAATTGACAAGTAAATAGAGACATCTAAAAGAGGAAATATGGACAAGTAAATGGGGACAGATTGAGTATTTTATACTCTTTCTCCCTTAAACTTTTTTTTTTTTTTTTGAAAACATGCTCACTACAATAGCTCTCGCAAACTATGCTGAAGACATAAATCATATTAGGCAAGTTTTATATGACGAATTCATGGTTGAATAGCAAATGGAGGTTGAATTCGATTTATGTGACATATTTTAAATTTTGAGAGTCAAACAAATTTTTTTGTTACAGTAATTTTTTTCATATATTATTTAAATATCAAGCATTTTCAATAATTATGACTTATAATATTTTTATGTAATTTTTAATTTATTTGGAAAAAAACTAAAAAGACTTTATGACTCAATGCACCATCAAAATGAAATTATTTAACTCTCAAAAAATTTAAATTATGTCATATAATTTAAAAAAAAAAATTATTTTATTATAGCAATCTAAAACTTTCAAAACAAATAATACGGTTATACAAAGTTTTTGCTGTATATATTCATCTTTTTTCACCAAATAAGAAATGTCGATTTATATATTCCTCAAAAGTCTTGCTTATATTGCTCAAAAGTCTCTGCCAATTTCATCATCAATCCCAATCTTTGTTACTTTACGTTTAGAAATATCATAAAATTTTAAAAAATATATCATAAAATTTTAAAAAATATTTATTTTCTAAATATTATTACTTCAACATTGTTAAAAAGATAACGAAAATTAGTGTTTAAAAAACAGACACGAGGGGAGGGAAAATGTTTTACTTTGGTATATGGGATTGGAGTAATTTCTATGAATCTTTAAATTTATAATTTATAATGTAGTAGAATAATATAATAATCAAAATTAATAATTTAAAAAAAATTAAAATATGATTAAAGAGGTGCACGTATAAATAATGCAGTGATGTAAAGATTATTATGAGATGCAAACCAACTTAACATCTCAACTTTCAAACATTAAGAGCCCGTTTGGCCATAAATTTTGCAAGTAAAACTTGAGGAAAACTTGGCAAATTTTGTTTGTCCATACACTTTTTTATTATTTGGCAAATTTTTTTGGCAAATTTTCCAAATTCCCAAATACTAGAAAAAACTAGTATTTGGGCCAAATTTCATTATTTGGAAAGTTTTAGAAATTCAATTTTTACCATTAACTTTTTATTTTACAAAAATAATATATTTATTGACACCAACCAATTCAATTAGCTCCCCATCTGCCAACATTATTTAGTCTTAATGAGCTAGCTACTAAATAAAACATGAATTGCATTTATTTTGTTTTGGTAGATAAATATTACGTTGTTAATGCTGGTCTATGGAACACAAGAGGATTTTTAGCTCTATTCAATGGAATGCGCTATCATTTGCAGGACTACCGAGGAAGTGAAAGAGAGCCTAAGAATGGAAAAAAGCTATTTAACTATAGACATGCTTCTCTGCGCAATGTAATTGAAAGAACTTTTGATGCGTGGAAAAGTAGATTCAGAATACTAAGACAAGGCATGAACAACTATGAATGTGACATGCAAGTGAAAATAGTAATTGCTTGCGCTGTATTGCATAATTTTTTACGTGAACACCAAAGTAGTGATGAAATATTCAATGAATATGAAAATGATGATATGGTTGTTGATGAAAGTGACGAACTATTGGCTCAGGGTAACAACATCGCTTCATCTTTTCGATCATCTGATTCGGAAATGCAAGCTCATCGAGAAGAGATTGTTCATAAAATGTGAGAAGATTATATAAAAGAATAGGTTGAACTCTTTTTGATGAGAAAGAATAGGTTCTTCAGTGACTGCAATATTTATTTCCTTTTGTTTTCTTCTCTCTTTTTTCTCCCAAATTTATATTAGTTATATTTTCATTACCATGATTTGTACCAAGACCTTTTCACTATACGAATATTTATTGTAATGATTCTTGATGATTTGTTGGGGAAGTCATAAAACTTGTTACATGAGATTTCAATTGTGCTATGTAATACAAATTTATGGTTAGTTTGATAGTTTTAAAAACTTATGGGTATAAATCATATTTCTTAAAAAAAATGAAATATGTTTCTCAAATTCTATGGCCAAACACATGGTAAAATTTTACCCAAATTTTCATCCAAATAATATTTGCCAAAAATATTTGAATATCTATGGCCAAACGCTAGCTAAAAGAATCATAATTTCTTAAAATATATTACTCCCTCCGTTTCAAAAAAGATGATCTAATTTGATTTAAAGCGGAGTTTAAGAAAAGAAAAAAGACTTTTTAATCTTATAATCTAAATTAAAGTTATGTCAAATTTACCAAAATGCTCTTTAATCTTGTGATCTTAAACATGTCACGTAAAAAGTTAAAATCAAAGTGTTGCAAAAAAAGAAAGAAATTATTCTTTTTGAAACAAACTAAAAAAATAGAGACGTTCTTGTTGAAACGAAGAAAATACTATTATACTATAAAATTTACCTCACTAAAAGAAAAAAATCTATAAATTTTAGTAGTATTATAATTAAAAAACCACTGCTTCATGAATAAAAATAAAATTACTTTCTAACAAACAAATAACGAAATGAGTTAATTTTGAGACATTAAACAAAAGCTTGACAAAATTAAGTGACCACATAACCTTCTACTCTCCTTTATTTTATTAATAAAATATTAAAATAATAATAATATATTTCCGTAAATTGGAATTTTAGTCTCAAAATTGAATTCAATTATTTTATTCTTTCTGTTTCCTCTAGGTTAGATAAATAACCTTAAATTCAGGCTGCTAAATTTATTTATTTTTAGGACCATCCCTTTTCCTTGCAAAGTTGTTGAAAAAAAAAAAGAAAAAGACACATCAGTTTGTTGTTGAAATAAATATACACACTAACATGAGTTACGAACTTGTGGTGCACTAATGAGAGTGCATTACCTTTATTTAAAAATTTTGAGTTTGATGCTTTAATGTAGATTTCAGATACTGGGTGAGAAACGGACTTATGGTGCACTGGTGAGAGTGCATTACTTTTAATTTGAAATCTCAAGTTCGATGCTTTAATGTGGGTTTCGAACACTGAGTGAGAAACGGACTTATGGTGCACTGGTGAAAATGCATTACCTTTAATTAGAAATCTCGGGTTCAATGCTTTAATGTGGGTTTCAGACACTGAACGAGAAACCAAAAGAAAGAAAGAAATAGACACCATCAAAGAATCTGGAATGATAAATAAATTAATATTTTCTTAATTAAAAATTTCATATTTAAATTTTCGGCATCTTAAAAAATTCTAAGCGAGAGCGCCGCTTTTCATAAATAGGTGATACATAATACAAATATAAATTAATCGAATTTTAATAAAAATAACGAATATCAAATAAAAATCATAAATAAAATAAATTAGATAAATACAGTATTCAACAAATATATTTCAAATTTTCTAAATGATCTGTATCCACATGTCACAACATATAGTAGTAATATATCTATTTTTAGGTATGACATGATATTTATTTTCTCACCAATTTAATTGTGCAACTTGACCATGACAGCCAATCCTTACATTTATATCAATAAGATTTTATTAAATAATTGACTGGCTTTTTAACAAATACGTCCTTCTAATTTCATTTTAATAATAAGAATTAATATTAATTATGTACTTTATTATATTTAAAGAAGGTTTAATACTATTGAGCTGATAGATTAGATAAACTTTTGGTACCAAACAATTAGACTGGTTGTGGTTTTGAAGATTTATTTTTTTATATGATTTGTAACTTACACAACTATAGGCATTTATTCCATAAGATATAGGAGATAACATGTCCCGACTTATAAAGTTATATGTATGATTTTACAAAAGAACAGTAGTTATGATTTAAAATATATTTTTTGAATATTTTTTCTGAAGAAATGTGCGTTGCCTCACAATTTCAGTTGATATAAAATAGAAGGATACTTCTAATCAGGAACGGAGCTACCTTGTATGAAGGGGGTTCATTCGAACATCTTCGACAGAAAATTATATTATTTATACATAGTTAACATAAGTTTATATGTATATATCGTAGGTATCGAACCTCTCTTCAGCTATCTATTTCTACAGATTTTAAACCCCTCTTGAAAGTTTTGACTCCGCATTTGTTACTAATCATTTATTCAATGTTGTTTTAAGTTATACTCTTTAAGCAATTTATTTCATAACAATTCTATTGCTTGGTTGTCTCAATCTATATGTTTTGAATTTTTTTTTGCGTTTTTAGGTAGAGATGGAAGAGATCAAACACGGAAATAAGAAGCAAGCTTGCCTTTCTTTTTTGATCATTTTGATAGAGGGGGATGAAGAAAGATACTCCAACGTTTAATCTCTCCTTCTATCGAGTATGTACTATTTATATTTTATCTTATTTTATATTTATAATAATTTGAAATAAACACTAAATACACACAATTATTATTACTATTCCATACAAACAAGTAGTGCCAAAAAAATATATCATTGAGGAATCTAGTGATGTCAATTATTCTATTTTATTTTATTAAAAATAATACACTTTGATACTGATTATAAATAACCAAAAAAATCAATCCGACAAGTTATTCTCTTTGATTCTATCTTTTCCAAACATGTAATGAAAAATATGCTTAAGCTATCTAAACAATGAGTAGTCTTGGGGGCCTCCATTGTTGGAAAATATATGTCGGAATTAGAATTTTCGCTAAAAGATTTATAATATAAAGAAGTAAGAAATTCAATAATAATAATGTTTTTTCGATGAAAGAGATTCAGATGAAACCACTTGATCCTACCTGACTTTGCCATTACCTTTGTAGTCCTCAGCTTTCAAGAAATAGATAAAAACTTTGATATCTTAAGAAATTTATTTGATATATACAAATTGTTAATTTAGAACTCATTAACTTAACGGGACTCTTATTTTGAATCCATAGGGTTCAATTCTTGATTTTGTGTTAGACTTTTAAAACATATATATAATGTCGGAATCTGAGTTAAAGTTACTAAATTCGACTCAATCGAGGTGTGCCAGTGTCTACATCAACCCCTACTTTTACCTTCATACCCTAGAGAGAATAATGCTCAAAGACCTATGCTGTTTTTTTGCCCCCTTGAAATGGATGACACAAAGGGGAAAAAAAAGTCTAATTCATTTTATGCCCACTTTCAAAAGCACCATCACTTTTGATATAAAAAGCAACTTTTTTTACTTCCTGTTGAACTACATGCGTAAAAAGGGCAAATCCCATTTTTGTTTATACCAAATTCTAATAATTGATGTTGACAATCAATAACTTTAAAGACTAAGGTAGAAAGAGTAAGATCTAAAAAAGAATAGCAACAATATCATTGATATCACTTGTAAAAAACTTTTACTATGCTATTTATAGTTATTTTTTACACAATCTAATATAATTCTGTTTTGAGTGGAGCGCTACATTATTGGTAAAATTGATATCATATGACCAAAAGGTCAAGAATTCAAATTATGATAACAGTCTCTTGCAGAAATGCAGTATAAATATGGCATACAATAGACCCTTGTGATTCAGCCCTTTTCTTAACCCCACACATCGCGGGAGTTTAGTGTACTAGACTGTCTTGATAGAGTTCTTGTTTAAATAACGGGCATGAAAGTACTCAACTATAGTAATATCCTAGACTTGCTCTGAGTCCTTCGAGATGCCCCGACTCTCGGTCTCAATCAAGAAAGGAAGGAACCATTTTGTGTATAGAAATAATAAAACTCTACTATTACTTGAAAAATCAAACTACTTTTAACTATGATTTTGTAAAAATACTAAGTGTGTGGCTTTTGTCATTTATGATAACAATAGAAATGAATGTCAATTGCCCCATTTGGTTGATCAATGGCCAACTCATGCTAGTGACAAAAGCAAAGTTGTCTACTTTCAAACATATTCAAAGAGTTTAAGGATTATGCATTAAAAACAAAATGATGTCAAACAATAACATAATTTGACAGACAACATAAGTATCCATCAATAGTTTGCATTTATGTTGTTCAGACTCTTTAAAAGCGTCGTTGAATGCCTGTCAGATACTCTAAAAGTAGCGCATTTTTAGAGGTTCCGACATGGGGCTTGCAACATTTTTTTTTCTCAACCAAGGGAGTTCTCATATGAGGAAAACTCTTTCTCTGTTTAAGCTGTGTTTCTGTTCCATCATTCAAATCAATGGCCTCCAAGTATCTACTCAAATCATCAACTTCATTTTCTTGATTTCTTGATTTTGCAATGCTTGTAATCCCCTTGTCCCGAGACGGGGTTAAATTGAGCGACATGGACAGTGAAGATTCATATAACCGACCCTGACTTGTTTGGGATTGAGGCGTAATTGTAATGTTGATCGCCTTGTCGTCTTTCGTAACCATCTTCACTCTTTTTTCCTTAGTCTTTACTATCCCATTCACTAGTCCAACTCTTTTTCTGTCATGTTCTCCAGCTCCAACTTTCCTCAACTTTGAGCAAACTTTTCTGTCAATCTCAATAGATTTATCAGTTTGATACTTAGACTGTACATCAAAGATATCTTTTCGCGCATTTGATGCTTTTTTTGCCTTAGGTGTCGATGCAGCATATCGTGACTTGATTGGACTTAGAACTAGTGTTGTTCTCATCGAATCTCGGTTTACACTGTCAATGGATAGCGGACTTCTAGCTCTTTTAACTTTGTTTGATGCTTCAGCACTATTCCCTTTATCTCTACTTCCTGACATTCTCTGCTTCTGTGGTTGATTCGAGTTTCCATCGAAAGTTCTCTCCACTGACATATCCTGTTAACAAAAATCGCGAGTCGTGTAGTTTATATCAAACATGCACATATATCAACTATGACAAAAAAAAGTTAGCATGTACTTTAGATGTATATAACTAACACATATATGTACTTCTATGATTGTGTTTCTTAAAGCAATTGATAAAGTAAAGGCAAAACCAACCTCATCGAAAAAGCCAAATTTTGGCGATGGCATACAAAGACCGGATGGTTGGGGATTCTCCCTTGGCACTGAAGCAACAGGTCCTGTAAGCTGACTACGAGGCAATAAGAGACTACGATTTGAATCACTCTGAGCTCGATTGGTGCTAGACGTTGACAATGATGACTCCAAGGACACGGATTTTGTAGTTCTAGGAGGTGATTTACGAGAGGAACTAAGATTTTCAAACTTTTTACACTTTGTAGATGATCTTATCGGAGTCTTAGTGGTCGAGATAGAGGAAGAGAGTTTAGTCTTTCCGGTTTCTCTATGTTTACTAGCATAAGCAGATGTCACATACAAAGGACAAGAGGTGATTGAAGAGTGAGTATTGGAATTCGACACCATCAAATCTCGTCCTACAAATGTCACAAGTTATTAATTCTTATGATAAACGATCAAGAATGAGATAACAACTTCATTTGTAAATAGGTGTCGCGTACCAGGTCCAGTTCTCTTCTTGCCTCCTATGTCCACAGAATACATGTCTCGTGATGATATTTTGCTTTGCCAAGTCGAAGCACTTGATCTCGGCCATGGTTTTGGAAGGTTAAGTGAATTACACTCTCTTCTTTTACAAGGTTGCTAGTTAACAACAACGAAACTGTGTTAGTTAAGAATCACTTTTACAATGTTGTCAGTATATAAAAGTTAAAACTCTTATGTTATGTGTTCGGTAAATGTATATAGCAACCACTAACCTGTGTTTTAATTCTCTCTGGTCTAGCATCATTGATGTTTTTCCTCTTGAAAACTAGACTACGATCGATCTGGCAATTAAAAATGAGACCGTTAATCGATTAAATGAACAACATAATACTAGTAGAGAAAGGGAAATATCAATGTTTACATTGTCCCTTATGTAACTAACCATGTTTCTGGGGCCAGTTCTAATACTTGAAATAGACTGTTGGTCTGGCCTCCGAGCGCATACATCTTCTAGGATGACAGGCAGAAGATGATTCTCTAATGTGTCGAACTCTTTGTTCATCGATGATAGTTCATGTGGTTCGAGAAGACCTGTCAATAGATATAACAACAATAACACCTCAAATACCAAATAAGTCAAGGTCAGCTATATGAATCTTCACTATCCATGTTGCGTCTGTATAAAAACAAAAACTAAACACTATAAGTTCTATATACTTTCTATTAGCAAGAGTAAAAGACTCCTAGAAAACATTAGACCTAAAGTAATAGTATATAGATCAACATATATCGACGATTGAAGTATATGGGATCTTAGAGTTAACGGCCAAAATCTTTCTTGAACTATTGCTTTTTTACGAGTTATACACTCCAACTATCAGTTGTTCCCCTTTCTTACCTGAACTATCACCATCTATGTATCAAAACACAACTCAACTGTCAATTGTTTCATCTTCCTACCTGAACGATGGTAATAGTTCAGATAGAAAAACGTAACATCTAATAGTTCTATACATTCTATTGGCATACAAATTAATCTCAAACAAAATAAGACCCAAAGTAATAACATACTAATTACAGATAGATTACATAGAAGAAGGTAACTAGAAGGGAATGAGATACCAGAACAGAGAAAGGGAATGAGAGATAACTGAAAGCCAAAGCTTCCGTTCTTCTAACTTCTAGTCCTTTTTAATAAATGGTTATTGGGCCTCGATCCCAAATAAAAGCCTCTAATAGCCCATATGCCCTTACAGAGTCAACTTGCTTCACAACAAAAAACGTAACATCTGATAGTTGTGGTGTGTTTCAATAGATAGATGGTGATAGTTCTATACTTTCTATTGGCATACAAATCTCTAACAACATTAGACCCAAAGTAATCATATATAGATCAATACCTATCGACGGATGAAGTATATTATATGTTATACAAACATAAAGCAACTATAGTTAACTGCATTGACATTGTATATCTAACAATAACAGATGAAATACTACCTGCGCTAGTGAAGAAAGCGTTATCCCAAGCTGAACTTTTGCGCAAGTAACTAGGTCTTCCGGGCTGAATAGGTACATAAAACGAATGCTTTAGCCCCTTCTGCTTGTTCACTTGTATTGATTTATCTATTTTCGCGGAAGTTCTTGATAAATTTGAACCCTCACCATTCTCATTTCTACTGTCCAATGTTACTGCACAAATGACATCAAGTGAAGTTGTTGCATACAATTGCTTCTATATATACACTCAACCAACAACAACTACACCTCAGTCCCTAGCAAAACGATTGTTATATATACTGATGTACATATAGGCAGTAAACTACGAAGAATCCCCGAGAGGAATAGCTCAAACATGACTGGTATATCCAGTGATGATTCATATAACAGACTCAAACATGATTGGTATCAAGGCGTAGTTGTATTTTTGTCGTTGTTTCTGTTCGAATTAACATATAAGTCAAATTAACTTCTTAAAACTCCGTGTCCAATCAAATACCGTCAATAAAATTGCACCAACGGAGTAACAAAACATATTATAGATTCTCAACAGGAAGATATATGAACAAGAATGGACTCATAACAGGGGCGCGTATATGCATTAGGGTTCACCTGAATCCCCTTTCATCGAAAAATTACACTATATGTAGAAAGTCAAAATTAGTTTGATTTCCTTTGACTTTATTTGTTTAGATTTGATATGAAAATCTTGACTCCGCTACTAACTAATAAGGTATATGATAAAGAAAGTTACCGACCTGAAAGGCGAAGATCTTCAAGAGATTCAAACAAAGGTGAATCAATAAGAAAATCATCCTCTGATGAAATATCAATTAGCTTAAGCTTTTGATCTCCAATATCATAACATTCCATTTAGTCAAAAATGTAAAAAGATAGTATTTTGAATGTTTGATTGGTAGGGATAGAATGCCTAGAACGTCTAGTCAGAAGTCTCGAGTTGAGCTTATAAATGAAAAAAAAATGTACTTAAGTGGCATTAGTTTGAATAAATTGGACTTAATGGAGATATCGAACATCGAGTAGGACAAAAAAGAGAAAAATTGGAGTTTGAAGTAATAGCAGATTAGGATTTGTAACTGACTTTCAATATAATTAAGCAGAATCAATTAATTAAATCTTATGATATGCAGCTGATTACTTTCTATTTAAATGAATTTTGAACTTTTTAACGTTTCCTTGATCAAAGCCTCTTCATAGTTTTTTTAAAATTTCAAAAAATTTCCTGGCGGATTTTTTTTTTCTAAAAAATAATAATAATAAAAAATTAGGGGCCTTCACTAAAAAAATTTTAAAATAATTGTGGCAATAATATAATTTTCGCTATATTATATGTAGCAAGGATAATATACTATGGATATTTAGAGAAAAATTACATGATTAGATATATTTCACTATCATGTATAATATATATACAACAACACTGTTGTTATCTATATTTTCAAAATATTACCTACTTTACCACAAATTAAGAGTTATTTTTAATCATATATTGAGAAAAATACACTTACATATATGTATTTGCTACTATGTACACATAAATAGGGAGAGAGGCGAGCAAAATTTGTAAGTGAATCACACTAGATACATGTATATGTATATATATATATATATATATATATATATATATATATATATATTTCTATTATATAGAAGAGCCATGGGAAGGACGACTAATCACATTTTAGTAATTTTAACATCACTTAAGCGTAAAACAATAATTGTAAAATTAATTATCAAAATGAAAATCTTGAAGAATTCATACATGTCTTAACTTATGTTATGGGTCCATAAGGATATTATTAGTAATTTTTTTTAAATGAAGAGTTTCTATTACTTAACTTCTTACAAACAATAATAAATGTTAAGCTCGTTTTTTATATATTTTAGAAAGAAAATTTTGAACTAATTAAAATAAAATGTGTTTGAATAGTTAAAATTTTGTTCCTAGAAATACTTTAAAGGAATATTGCATAAGCATATTTTTAATATCATATTACATAATATGATCACTAAATTCGTATTTTGATTATTGAAATAGTCTTTAAAATGATGTATATATATATATATATATATATATATATATATATATATATATATATATATATGGGGGGGGGGGGGACACCAGATATATAGAAGAGTGGCAAGTGAGATGAGAGAGAGGCGAGGAAGGCAAGTCAGATTTGTTATGTATTACATGCGAACCAACTTAAATATAATGTATCTACAACAAATTACACGAAATTTCCTCATGTATCCTCAGATACATGTATTTGGACGTATCTAAACATATTTGAATACATCAAAATTTGGCAAGATATGTGATATAGCAAACTAGAGTGTATCTAAATAATTAGCTCTTAAATTATTGATTTATGTAAGTTCTCCTAAATATAACCAATACTTTATATAAAAGTTTTAGCGACAATAGATATAATAACATTATTGAATGGATGACCTATTTCACATAATGTCTCTTTTGTGAAATAATTATTTAATTAGAATTAGCATTTTGATTTATTTTTTATTTGGGTCTTCTTTTTTGAGTGATTGAATTTGATTATGGGTTTTTGGATTTTGGTAAGACAAATTATTTTCGACTTTAAACATTATTGTTTCGTTTCAAAAAGGCTATAATAAAGTATGTTTGACAAGAATATAAAACAAATTGTTTTTGAAATTAAAAATAACATCTCAGCTTTGGTGCAGTTATTTGTCAAAAATGAGCATTACAAACTGATTTTCGAGAAATTCTTCGGAATGACTTAATTAATTTGAAGAATAAGATGATTCGAGATTGATCGCTTCTCGATAAACATAATTTATTTAAAATGATTTACGTAATATAATTTACGTGTTAAAATTAAAATAGCTAAAGAAAAGCTTTCATTCCAAGGGCACATAAATTATTTTTGAGTTTAATATTGTTATTTCCTTTTAGAAGGCCAAAATAAAGTATGTTTGACAAGAAAATAAAACAACTCTATAAAACTAATTTGCTGAGATTGCTATAACATCAATACTAGAGTTGCAAAACTAAAGACAGTAATATCTAACCTAATTGTTGAATGTGTCATTATATCAATGTATTGGAGGTGGACAATATAGTATATATATATATATATATATATATATATATATATATATATTGATATAGTATCAATTCAGTGAAATTATTTTGTAAAGAGATATATATTTATAATTATTTTGCTTTTATGAGGTATTTGTTTAGTTTCTTTATTTTTTATATAAAAATTATACCAAACCAAATCAATAATAGTAAAAAAAAGAAGAAGATTTTAACACTAGACGGCTAGACTAATCAAATCAAACCAGTAACTGATTTTAGTATCTCACCAGCTTGTTTTAGTTATTTATCTTGGAAAAAAACCTACCTGTAGGGGTGGGCATTCGGTAATTCGATTCGGTTTCGATTTTTTTTTCCGGTTTTTTCGGTTTTCGATTCTTGTACAATGTGTACCGAACACCGAACTGAAATAATTTGGTTCGGTTTTTATTATTTATTTCGATTCGATTTTTATTATTTCGATTCGGTTTTGTTATTTCGGTTTTTTTAATGGGCCTGCTTAGTTGGGCTTTTAAAAATTTACAAATTTTTTTGTTTGTTTTTTCAGCTTAATGGACTAAAAATAGTTACATCAAAAAGTATCTTTTACTTTTAAATTTTTTATTTTAAATTATAGTATTTATTATTTAACAATAATAATTAATATAATATAAATATATATTATAATATAATATATTTCGGTAAATCGAAATACCGAATAACACAAAATTACATACCGAAAACCGAATCGAAAAATACAAAAACATATACCGAATACCGAACCGAAAACCTAAAAATCAAAACCGAAATACCAAAAAAAATTTGATTCGGTACGGTGTTTCGATATTCCGATGTTTATGCTCAGCCCTACTTACCTGCACTAAATGTTTACACCAAACTAATTCAATTTCTATTATTATGTGATTTAATGAAGTAAAACACATGTTAATTATTTAAAGTTAAGTAAAATGAACGATAAATTTAAACACATGACAGACATATATTATATTAATATAAACATCCAATGCGGATATGTTTTATCCATTTAGGTTCGCTATTTATTTAATAGATCTTCTTACAAAAATAAAGTGTTTGGATGGGTTTATAATAATTTATTTATTTTTTGTCATTTTTAAGTTTTTTGGCTTAAAATCATGTACTTAAAGCATTTTTATTTAGACTAAACACTATAATAATGCTTATACTAAGCTAGTGTTTGACCATAAATATTTAAATATTCTTGGCAAATATTATTTGGATGAAAATTTACATAAAATTTCATCATAAATAAAAGGTTAAATTTAAATTATTTTTAAATAAAAAAAATAAAAAGTGGAAAGGGACTTACTTTTGATTTTGAACTTATTTTAAATCAAATAAGTCATTTAAAATTTATCTTAACTTATTTTTATATTCGTCAAACACTTTCAAAAGTTCAAAACTAACTTAAAATATATTGGATCAACTCTTAACCCAATCTAAACACCCTCTATGTCAATCCAAATAGCCTCTAAGACTCTATTTCATATATAAGAAAATATTTTCGTGTTTAAAAAATATTTTCTTTAGAAAAACAAGTTCTTTGAAATAAGGAAAATAACTTTCCGCCTCAACTATTACACAACTAACGAAATGTCTTATATCCCCAATTTCCTTATTTTCAAAAAAATTCAGGATTATTAAATTTGAAAATAATTTTTTTGAGTAGAAATATTATTATTTTTTACCTTTTAATGTGGAGGATGTTATAATAACTGAGAAATAAAATATTCTTTTAGGTAAATATGCGTGAAAGACTTTGAAGATAGTATTTTTTAAATTGTCGATCGACGATTAATCAATTAAGACAGAAATAAACATTAATCAAATTCTTCTTTAATATCATATAATAGCTATGAATAGTCATCGACTTCGGAAAAAGAGGATCGAATTCAACAAATACAAGAGGTAATCAAGCTAGTGAGAGATGATCACCAAGTAAGTTAATTAAGTGAAAGACTTTTCAATATTTGATTAAATACTAAGAAAGATAAAATTAACTATAAAGCAAGTAAAATGATTAATGACATCTAAACAAGAAGAAAATTATTGGATTTGAAAGATAGGGAATCATTTAATAGCAAAAACGATCAATTGCACCTAACTAACTACCACTATTTAATCATAGGTCTAGCAATTAATATTGGAGTTCAATTACCGACTATTTTCTCCAACCACTTTTATTTGTAATGTTACGTTTTTTCAAAGTTAATTTAATTAATTTTTAAAGTTAAATTAGATTACATAATTCGACATTGTACACAAAAATTTAAGATATTCAAAATTTATACGAAAAGTACTATAACTTTTTTTAAAAAATAACATATCAATATGAAAAATATATATCGTAAAATGTTAGTCAAAACTTTTATAGTTCGACTCTAAAAATTGATACTATAACAATTAAAAATAGACGGAGGCAATAATATTTCTCAATTACTTCCCATTTTGTTTTGCTCCGTTTTCTTCAATCAATCACTATATAACTATATCATGTATAAGAACTTGCTTATAAGAAATATATATATAAAATTGCGTATAAAAATTATGTGCACATAAAATATATACTATAGTGTATGAAAATTATATTTACAATGTATCTTCTGTTTTCAAGTATATTCCTAATGTATCATTAGTGTAGTAGTGTATCTCAAATGTTTTATTTTTATGTATTTTAAGCGTATACAATGTTCTACATTAATGTATAACAAGTATCTAATTTATACTACTTACGAAGAGGGAATAAACACATACCTCTCCGACAACATGTGTGTTTTCCTAAAAATACATTTTTAGGAAGTTTACCAATTTGTTACTCATATAATAGGGGTGTCAAACGGACGGTTGAGTTGAAATTGGAGACATTAAAATGAATTGGAATACAAATTGAATTGGGTCCTGACGTGCATGAGTTTATTTTAGGCTCAAATGAGCTTTAAAATGGTTTGGGTCTTGAACCGTTCAATTTGACTCACTTAATCTCAATAATTTACTTTTAAAGAAAAATTACTTATATACACATCATTAGATTATTTATTTTCTATTATTCCCTTTTTTTTAAACATTACTAAAATCTCTTTTTTACTTCTTAAACCCAACTCCCAGATACATAACCTCTCCATCTCCTAACTCACGTTTCTCTCTCCAATATTTCACTCTTGAAATCACGCCATATTTTCTCTCCCACTATCTTATCATTCTAATTTTGAATTTGAATTTTATTTCTCTTTCCAGTCAAAGAATTTCTCATTCCTTCTAGGTATTGTTCGTATTTCATCACTTTGCTCATAGTTTTTTCAAAAAAGGATCCCCCTTCATTCATCTTAGGCATTATTCAAATAATGTCATCCGACACTAATCGTGTTTATGAACATATAAAAATAGGTTGGATTGAGAATAGATCGAAAAAATTATCTGATTCTCTAGTTATGGCCAATTGTGAGTATCGAGAAGGTGAAGAAGGATGTGTTTTCTTCTTCAAAAGCAAAGATTGGGAAAACCCCTAAAAAGGAGTAAAAAAAAGTATCATCCCTAATTTCTCGTTCGAATCTACTCGAGGTAATGAGGTTTAATATGTTTTTGTTTTTTTTTGTTGCTCAAACTTTAAATCGGTTGTTAATTTGAGTTTATGATATATTACTGATAGATTAATGTTTTCATATTGTAATATATAATCATGTAATTTAATTTTTTATTCTTAAAATCTCAATTTTTTCATTATGCTCTCAATTAATCAGAACATGAATGATATGTTTAATAAACTTCACGGTGTATCAGTTTTAACATAGCATATACTTGATACAAATCTATAAAGTTTATGGATATTTTTCTCAAATTTTTCTTCAACTGATACAAAAATTTGTCAATTTCTCTTCTCAAAGTTAAAAATATATTCAGCAAATATGTTTATATCTATTTTATGTATCATGTTATCTATTCATAAAATTTTTTATCAATTTTTATTCTCAATGTATAAAGTTATAAATATATTCAACATGTGTCATGTTTATACTATTTTATGTCTTTAATTTTTGTTCATTTGTCAATTTTTTTTTTCAATATCTCAAGTTATAAATATATTCAACATGTATGATGTTTATACATAATTAATGGATTTGAGATTCCGGCTAGGTCACCATAACATTTAGTAGATGATGTTTACATTTCGGTGAATTGTGATGGATAATTTCATTGGATATTAGTTGTTGTTGTTTTGAAAAAGAGACTAATATGTATTTACGACTCAATATCTGGATCAAGAAGAAAAAATTATTCAAGTGACATTAAAAGATTATCTGTAATGTTGCCTACTTACCTCCAGAACAGTGAATTTTTTTATCAATCGGAGCGAACTAACTGTTTATCTTTTGATACTTATAAGGACAAGGAATTGAAAGTTTATTGAAACCAAACCACCCATTTCTTGTTGAACATGCACAAGACACTATTCATCAATGAAGCGACACACTGCAAATTTTATAAAATTTTATTTTGAAGTATATTTTCAATTCTTTTTTGAGTATCTTCTGCATTTGTAGGGATTGTGGATTGTTTGTGCCCGCGTTTTTTGAATTTCTTAGCGAAAAAATTCAATCCAATCTTATGCTTTCTGATCTGATTATCTCTGCTCAGGATATGCAACTTTGCTATGAAAATATGGCAGTCAAAAGGCCACGGAAGGGTATATTAGTGAATATGACGATCCATCAAACCATAGGCGTTATTTCACACCACCAAATCATGATGTGTTAGTTAATCTGGAATAGTTTCTGTGTATTGATGGATAGACAGTGTTTTTTTAGTTAAAACTATTTCAATGTACATTAACTTAATGTATGTATCAAATAAATGATCACACATGATACTTAATATACATTGCATGATACATGATATATAGTTATTGTAAATGATACAGTAACCTTAACAAATGTTATCAAATTAAATGCACATGATACATTACCATATACGTTATCCGACAATTTATTTATAATTATAAGTGCATAACATAGTTTATTAAACAAAAGTACTATTGATATATAAGTATTTTTCAACACAAGTCATAACAATATATTTATAATTATAAGTGCAACTTAAAATTTATTTAACACAATCATAACCAATTTATTTTAAGACCAATACTAATTAATGACAAATGTAAACAATACTTAAAATGATAAATGTTTACGTGAAAAATTATTCAACAAAAATATTAATGTTTTAAAAAAATTACAATTATCTCACTTTTGTTTTGGGAAGAAAGTACAAGTTCTTCTATTGTGTCCTTTGTTTTATCAAAAAATTGATTTTCAAAAAGAGTTTGTTTTCGACTTTTAGGAGTCGCCACTTAATTTTTAAGAAAAATCAAGAAAACTTTGTTTCTAAACAACTTAAACAGAAAAAATTGTTTGAAACTATGTTAGAGAGTTCGGGATTCATATTAGTGTCTTAGGAAGGTGTTGAAGGCACCTAAGACACTCCGTTTAATACGATTTTCCGACGATTAACTTATTTGACTATTATTTTAACTTTGCGAATTTTTGTTTTACTTATTAGAAATTTACTTAGACGAATTTCAAGTTTTTTGAAATATTTATTTGTTTATCTTGCAAAATTGCGAATCTGTTTCGAAATTGAATTTCTTAAAGTCTTATTTAGACAAATTTAAAAGTTGGAGTACTTGTTGCTTATCTTGTATCTAAAAGAGTTTTATGAGTTTGAAACATTATTGTTTTAAGACTTAGTTTTAGCTAGATAAAAGAGAAAGGCGTTTCAAAAGGGATTTGGAGTTTTCTAGTCCTAAAACTAACGATACTTTAAACAAACGCACATAAGCAAGTAATAAAGAGAGAGAGAGAGAGAGAGAGAGATTTGGGTCCAAACTCATGTTCTGTTCGCCTTGACCGAGTTTTGGACCCACCTGTTTTATTTTGGGTTTTTGACCCATTCACCTGTCCTATTCTAAACATACAAAAATAATCACAAGGAAAGTAAAACGACAAGGCTTATGCCCATTTACAAATAAAATACAAGAATAGAATAACGCAAGTCTTCTAGTTCGTCTTCTTTAAACTTCTTCAATCTTCATGGACTTTCGAATCTGCACTTCTATTTGGATAGATTGACTCGATGGAAAGGGTTTTGGGAGCCTTTACGGCTCTTCCAAAATGCGAGGATGAAGTGGAGTCCTGAAATGGACTCGAGAGAAATATTTTCCATGCAACAAAGTAGAAATGAATAAGCATACAAAACAACAAAATAAATCAAGTGCATTTCGAATGAAAACATAATAAATCAAAAGAACATATAACTTCGAATAAAGCCAAGCGAAACCCAACTAAGGATAACCAAACTTAACAAGCTAGCTTTTAGCAGTAGCAACTTAACAACTTTTATCAACAAGCGATCTCTTCGGCAAAACCCGCGGTGAACAAACATAGGTTCGTTTAATCAAACATACCAAGGCCACCGATGAATTAACAACTAGTAACATGGGTGATAACAAACAAAAGCTACAATGCAAGTATCTAAAATGCTATAATGAATATATCCAGAATGCTGCAACTCGCCATGCTGGATGACTACGTTTATTCAATGATTCAAGCAATAACACAAAAATAATTTAAATGCTTAAAGTTATGGACCTCAACATTTCAAACAGCCCAAGCTACTAACCACACCAAACCTTCAAACTGACGTAAAAAAAAAAAAAAACTTTGACATAGAGGCATACAGATACTTATATAACAGCCAACAATTCATAGGAAGCAAGAATGGAGAGCAGGCAAAACATATGCTATACTTTGTGAAAATAACATGGAGTAAGGCGGCCATATATTCGGACTTCACACTGAACTTAAGACGAAGCGAGTAAAGAGAACGGAAAATAAAGAACTGTCTTTAAACACACAATAGTACGAACAACCTACGCATTATCCAACGAACAGACGTTGATGAAAGAATTAACGAGTCAACTGCAGCATACACTTGCATTCGAATTCATTTACACTTAGCAAAATGTCATATTCATGCAGATCACTAAGTAGCAAAAGAACACGTATAGACGGGTCATACGATGACTTCATAAGAAGCAAGTAACATGAACGAGGTCGCGACAGTTTATAAGTCCTCAGAAAACTCAGAGGAAGGGAAGAAAGGCCAAACGATAAAGAGTATTACGCTTGAACTCGACTAAACCATACTCGAATCGACATGAAGATGAATCACGAACAAAAGGGACAATGAATCATGCCAGTAACAGAAATCATAACATCGAACGAATTAGAAGAGGCAGAAAACAACACGAAACAGTTAAACACAGCGAGGACAAGCCATACACAACATCAGAGCCTCCAAACAGGGGATATCATTTAGAAACGGAATAGAAAAACGAGGCGATGTACCTTTATTCGAGCAGCGAACGGGGATGGAAGCGAGCAGGGAGCAACGGCTTCCAACGACGAGATAAGCGCCGACGACTATCCACACTCGAAGACGCGATGACTGCTAGTCGGATGTTCTTGAATATAAAAATCGTCTATATTTGATATATATATCCTTATCTTCGACAAAATTCCCAAAGAAAACTCCCAACCTCAAGATCTAATCCTACTATTTTCCAGCAGCCAACAGAAGAGGACCAAGATATTTTCGCTAATAAATTTGTACTCCTCAGTGATAAACTCTCCAAGTTTTCTAAAGATTTTCAACTCCGAAAAATTCCAACTCTCTGAAAATTTCTTAAACCCAAAAATGTCCAATCCCCTTTTCTGAAGAAGAAAAGGGGTTTTTATAGAGGAGAACGGAATTAGGGTTTCGGATTTTAGGCGGGATCGAAGATGGCCCATTTCAAAATTTGAAATCTCAAACATTATCCAACAGAAACGGATATTCCTCGATTTCTGGCTCTTTGAACGGCTCTGAGGCGACGTGGAGGGTCGAGATTAAACTCTCGTCCTTGGCAAATGACGCGGCATGATCCTACGTCGCCAAGGACGAGCTCGCGTCCCCTAGCATGCTGCAGGGCTGTACGACGAGGACAGGGTCGCAGCACTGTTGCAAGGCTGTTGAGGCGAGGGCGGCTACTTTCCACTGTGCGCTCGTACGAGCGCACAGTGGAAAGTAGCTACGAGCGCGAAGAGAGAGGGAAGGAGACGCGCGACTCGAGGACACGCGAAGAAGAAGACAAACCAGGCTGTGAGAACTCCTTGCGCGTGAGTTTTGGGAATTTTGACGATTTTGGGGGAATTAATTTCGCGTCTGGGAGGTTCCGCGCGAGGGAGAGAGTTTGGGAGAGAGGGAGAGAGCGTGAGGGAGACGCGAGAGGGAGAGACGCATCTGGGGAAGTTTCCGTTGGGGGGTTCTGTTTCTTCTGCGTTTTTTCGTTTTCTTTTTCTGGGTTTCTGTTTTCTCTCCTTTCTGGTAATGGCGTAAGAGAGGGGAAAGGGAAGAAAGGGGAAAAAGGGTCTGGGTCTGGTCGTGTTGGGTCGGTTCGGGCTGGAGCGGGTAAGGGAGAAATGGGCTGGGTCGGGAGATTTAGAAGGAGGGATGTTTGGGCCTGGGGGAATGGATTGGGCTGGAGGAAGGGAAGAGGAGGGAAGACGGGTGGGCCTGGAATGTTGGGGAATATTGTGGGCTGGGAATTGAGTTAAGAGGGGAATTGATTTGAAGGCAAAATATGAAATGGGCTGGGGGGATGGGGGAAATTGGGAAAAGACATGGGCTTAAAAAAAACAAAAGGGAAAGAGAGTCAAATTAATATAACCAATACTGATTTAAAATAAAACGAATACGGTATAAATTTATTAACGAGCTTATTTCTTTAGTAATATAATTATATAATGATTCAAAATATAGTTGTGATTTAAAGTAAACTAGTTTAATATAATACTTTCTAAACTTAAGATATACATATATACATATACATATATATATATATATATACATATATATATATATATTTTAATTTTCGCAAGATTTATAAAACTAATTAACTTAAATAATTTGAAAACTCACGAAGCTCGATAATTAAGTTATACCAATGTGGGTCAAAAATTGGGTGTCAACATCCTTCTTGTCCACAAGAATTTATGTTCGTAATAATCTTTTCATCTGCATTCTTTTTTCTTCTTTTTCTTGGTCGCTCAGATAATCGTCTATATCTAGATGGATACACAGTTTCAACTACCACATCCGCAGGAGTTGACCACTCTTCCTTATCTGGCATTGGTACAATTGTAATTTCATATGTTTTTGCAAATGCATTAGGCTTGTAGTAATAAGAGCAATATGGATGCAAATCTTTGACTTTTTTTTTCTTTTAAAATAGTGATTGCATGTGCACAAGGTATCTCATCTAGTTGAAATCTTCCACAACAACATACTTTTTGCTCAAGACAAACAAACAATGTATCTTCCTCCCAACTTCATAAATCGAGAAAATAAATTCAGCTGATGGAACAACCTGCGTACATTTAAAAAATTAAAATATACAATTATTTCATAGAAATCATGTTCAAAATGCAGAATGAATCAATGATTTAGATACATATAATAAAAAATAATATATCATGATAAATTTCTCCATCTTTTGAACTTTTAGACTCGTTTATAATCACTAACTCCTCAAATATTTGAATTTTTGGACACATTTATAATCAATGCCTCCTCAAATCTTCTCCCTAAAGTGTCCCTTGTATGAGAGGCTATTTCTTTGTTTTTGCAATGCAAGAACCAAAAAGAATTCTAAACGTATCACAATATTCTGTAATGTATCAGCTTTATGATTACTGCTGCAGCAGTAGAATATTAAAGTATTACTTAATGTATCAATAAATAATCTATATACCAAAAATCATGTTCAACATCTACACAAAAATCTTAATCACATACTTTTTAATTCATAATGTATTAGACATTCAAACAAAAAAATTGTGTCACCATTTAAAGATCTAAAAATTTCAAACACCCAAACCTTTGTCTATTAGATCTCTTTACTTTGCAATTGAAGTTGTTCTTTATCGTATATTTCGCATCACATCTACAAGTGTTGCTTTATCTTATATTTAGCCATCACATTTATTATTTTCAGTGTTTTTCCTTGATACATCGATATCCAACTCCGCTGCAATTGCTGCTTTGAGATTCAAATAATGAAATTTATTGTCCAACAACAATTTCATCGCTTTTGTAACTTTCATATTGCACATTGCTGACCCAAATTCCTAAATGCCCCTGTAAAATTGATATATTCATCATGTAGCAGAAAAAAATAGAAATTCATTCGAATTTCTGACTTTTTCAATGATGTTCATAACCTTTTCGTCAATGTAGATGATATAATTTTTTGAAATTTAAAATTTGTAACGTGTTAATCAATTACCTATTAAAATATGCAGTATTTAGGATCAGTTAGCCGTAACTTAAGCTAACTGACACAATATAATTAATTATTATGTTTTTGCCCTTTTTTAGCTCAACAATTATTTATTTACTGTATATCATTTACTATGTATCATTCGGTAGTCATGTATCACACATCGACCTTTTTAAGGGACTTTCTATAATAAAAAAAATTGTAAATTAGTTGTGAAAGATTGTAATTCTTATCTTACACTATGAGATTCCTTTAATTTTTACTAACTTTAATATATTTTTATTTAAGCTTTATAATCACAACTTGAATTTCAATATAACATAAATAGTAATTCATATATTCAGTATGGGAACATACATTATATCAATGCAAATAAAGAGTCATAAATGGGGTGAAATTGGAGATTAAATTAAGCTTAATTGAGAATTCTCTTAAAATTGGTCAAGGCCTAAATGAATTAAGATAACCCAATTCAAATTATCTTGAGTCAACCCTTAAAATTATGGATGGGTTAGACGAATTACCTATAATTGGGCTTATTTTTGACATATTTATCATAGAGTGTTCTTAGCTTGTTAGCTAACTTTCAAGAAAGTTCAGGTGTTGCAATGTTCTGCATTTTCCTTCTTGAATTATTCACGTATGTCGTTGTTTTCCCCTTGTTTAATAGCTTCTTTGGAACTTTCAATTTCTCGCTCAGTTGTCATCAATCACATTAACTTTTTGACGATTTATGTCTATGTTTTGTTTTCGAGAAACTTTGCAAGAGTGCTAAATTAGGCGTTTTAAGTACAATTCTTGAGAGTAAGATATTGTTGGTCAAACTAAAGTTAGATTTCACCTCTATGATCAACAATCTATTACAAGTTCACATTAGTAACATGCGTTGTAAAAGAAACTTATAAATACACCAGAATTTGTTAGTGATTTTTCTTGACTTTCTTACCATATTTAAATTTTATTTTTAACTTAAAGGAAAGTCAAAGTATTATCATAAATGTTTGAATTTTTCCGCGAAAGAAAAATATAATTTTTTTCATGTTTGATTTATTTTTTTCTTAGAGGAAAAAATTTAAAGACTACAAATTGAAGATCCCTCGTCTTATATCAATACACAATATCATCGACAATGTAGTTGTTTAGAGAGTTTTGTTTATAGAGATTTTCTCCTAAACATATTGATGTTTTTTCAATATATCTTTTATAATACAGAAAAAGGTATGAAACTATCCGTAAAGGTTTAAATATACCCCTAATCCATCTATTTGTCAAAAAATACCATTCACTAAATCTTTTTTTTTTATCCATTTTTACCCTTAAAGCTAACATAAATTTATTTTTGTTATTTATTATGTGGATTTCTATTTCTTGAAATATTTCACTTTGACTCTGTCTGTAAATATGCTAACATCAATGCAATGTAAGAATTGCCTCCTCATATTTGAATTCGTAAAAAATTATGTGATAGTAGAGATGAAAAATCTATACCTTAAGCAATAATAATAAAATCACAATCTTCACCAACTACCTCAAGATGAAAATGTTGCTATGATGTCGAAAAACAAAATAAAAGTATATTTCACTATTTTTTTTCCATATATAATCTTCAATAGAATAGTGAAATAAATGTTCAACAAATTTACGCCGTTGATAATTTGACGAATCTTTCACTAAAGTATTATCAACCACAAACACGTGAGAGGTTGACGTACAGTATTGAAATACATCATCTTTGAGAAACTAAATGATGTTTGCGTAAGATTGAATTAGAATCTATGATGACTTTAACTGAAACTTTTATAAAGATGGAGTTTTTTTTAAAAATTAACGTGTCAACAAATAACGTACATTACAAGATATATGTAGTCTCTTATTTCACCAAATTATTTTTAGTAAGATTTTATCATCAATGATATTCCAAAAAAAAGTGTTTTATGTATTATTATTATAATTATAATAGATGCTTTTAACTCATACGAGTAGTTTTTACCTTTGTGATAGTAAAAAATATCCTCACCTCCTCACTGATCTCCCACATCGTCGTGATCTTCCTCACATTCTCACGAGTTAGAATTATGTTCAAAATTTTTTGACGAACTATACAAATTATTGTTCTCTCTTGTTCGTTTCTCTTCTTCTCTCAATCTAGCTCGCTTCTCTCTTCCAATCTCGTTCATCTCTCTCCTCCATTTTTCAATCTCGCTCGTCATAATATACAAATACATATAAATAATATACAATGATCTACCTGATATATATATACAATTCACCTTTTACCCCACTTTCTGCCTCTCTCGCTCGCTTTTCACCTTCCTCTCCCTAATTTCGCTTGTCACTATGAATAGTAATTATCAAACTTAATAACAAAGTATAATTAAACTATTTTAAGTGACTATATGTGAAAGTTCCCTAAAATATCATTACATAAATTTTTTTTTTTAAAAAAAGGTAAAATACTCCCTTGTCAAAAAAAAAAAATTCATTTGTCAAATCTTTTAATTTTTTTTTCTCTCTAAAAATCATTTGTCAAGTTTTTTTTCCTTTTTTCCA
Organism: Solanum chilense; assembly: GCA_032847665.1. Classification (NCBI taxonomy): domain Eukaryota; kingdom Viridiplantae; phylum Streptophyta; class Magnoliopsida; order Solanales; family Solanaceae; genus Solanum; species Solanum chilense. The sequence continues at coordinate 1,713,777 of CM064968.1, forward strand.
AATATAAAAGAGAATAAATATGAGATATTTACCAAAAATATGAAACTTTTTTTCGAGAAAGGAGAGAGAATTTAAAGAATGGCAGTCCCCAATCTAATTAATAGGAGACGTGGCAATTTTCAGATTATTCTTTGTGAAGACTAGGCATACAAAACAAACGTCACTTTATTTTTTCTACATACATCTAATTTTTTTTTAAAAAAATTATTTATGGCTAAATAATTATTACAACTTCTTTTTTCTAATTACTTATAAAATTATGCTGTTTATTGTTTTTGTTGATATACACTTGATACGTTATTATTATTGATAATATCTTACTAAATAATTTAATAATTATAATAAGAATAAAATAATTTGTATAACTTCATAAATCTGAAAAAACATATATATATATATAGAGTGTTATTTCTGTTTTGTAATTAAAAATGAACTATTTTAAATAATTTTTTTATTTAATTAAAATATAAGTATAAAAACAAAATACAATAAAAAGAAAAACGAATAATACATTGATCATGAGATTAATATATAAGTTTTTTGATTAAAATAGCCTCTTGACTTGTTATGTTCAAACTTATCCTTTCCTTCTAACAACAAGAAAATAAAAAAAATTATTTTTTTTCTAATTACTTATAAAATTATATTGTTTATTGTTTTCATTGATATACACCTGGTACGTTATTATCGTTGGTAATATCTTATTAATTAATTTAATAATTATAATAAGAATAAATAATTCGTATAACTTCATAAGTCTGAAAAAACATGTATATATAAAGTGTTATTTCTATCTTGTAATTAAAAATGAACTATTTTAAATAAATTATTTAATTGAAATATAAATATAACAATAAAATATAATAATAAAGAAATACGAATAATACAATGATCATGATATTAATATATAAGTTTTTTTTTTATTAAAATAGCCTCTTGACTTGTTATGTTCAAACTTATCCTTTCCTTCTAACAACAAGAAAAATAGAAAAGAAAAAAAAGATTAAACCCCCTTTTTTTATGATTTATGAAAGGGAAAATCATTTTTGTTGTTTCTTCTTATATATAAAAATAAAAATAATAAAATGATTTATGATTAGGTTTGTTTTAACTTACTTTTCTAAAAACAAGGAAAAAAAAGAGAATATTTTCTTCTATATGCTTACTATAAAACATCTATATTGAATAAAAAGTATCTGTTTTTTTGCATTTAATCAGCTCTTCCCTAACAGTACTTCAAAAACAAAACCCTAAAACAGGATTGATTCGCCGCCAGATTTTTTTTTTCTCTCTTTTCTCCCATATAAACTTTCATCATATCTAACATTTGCTCACTCTTTGTTCAGAAAAAGTCACTTTCTTGAAGTTTTGTAATCAAAGATTGGGTTTTTATGAGCTTAAATCTTATGTTTTCATGTGGGTTTTGTAGTTTTGAGGTTTATATGTGAAAAAAAGTTTTGGTTTTTTTTTTTTCTAGTGTTGGTAGGGTTTGTGGGTGTTGATTATTTTTTTGTTCTGGACTGACTGTGTAAAATTTGGTGTTTGATCATGGAGGTCTTGGAGGCTGGATGTTGAGGAAAGAGGTCTCTTGGAATTTAATTTGATCAAAGGTTTGGTTTTTATGAGCTGAAAGATTTTATTTTGAGGTTTTATACGTGGGGTTTGTAGGTTTATATGATAAAGTTTTGATTTTTGATTGATTTCTTGGTTTGTTAAGGATTGTGGGTAGTGATTATATTTGTTGTGGACTGACTGTGTAATTGGTGTTTGATTAGGGGATGTTGAAAAAAGAGGTTTCTTGGAATTTTAGTTGATCAAAGAGGATTTTGAGCTTGTCTTCTTGGGTTTTTTAGATTATAAAGGTTTATTATAATCTTGATTTTGATAACTTCATTGGGCTGTTAAGGATTTTGGAATGCGTGTGTTATTGGTTGTATTAAGTTTGTGAATATGGTATCTGAATTAGGTAGGAGACCAATGATGGGAAACAATGAAAATTCGTTTGGAGATGAGTATGAGACAGAGATTGGGATGTTGCTTCGTGACCAGCGACGACAAGAAGCTGATGATCGTGAAAAGGAGCTGAATATGTATAGAAGTGGGTCAGCTCCACCTACTGTTGAGGGTTCGTTGAGTGCAGTGGGTGGATTGTTTAATAATAGTGGTTTCATGTCTGAGGAGGAGCTAAGGTCTGATCCTGCTTACTTATCTTACTATTACTCGAATGTAAATCTTAATCCTAGGTTGCCTCCACCACTGTTGTCCAAAGAGGATTGGCGTTTTTCACAGAGGTTGCAAGGAGGGAGCTCTGCTATTGGTGATAGGAGGAAGGTAAACAAGAATGATAATGGTAATGGTGGGAGGTCACCTTTTCCTATGCCTCCCGGATTTAACTCCAAAAAAGCAGAGAGCGAGAATGAGACGGATAAATTGCAGGGTTCAGTGGAATGGGGTGGTGATGGGCTGATTGGTTTGCCAGGACTAGGACTAGGTAGTAAAAAGAAGAGCATTGCTGAAATGTTCCAGGTGCATACTTGAAACTTTGTCTAGTGCATCTTTTACAATTTCAACTTTGGCTTATGGTTGTTGGATCCCAAATTCAACTATTAAATGCTTTGAAAGTGCAACAATTAACATTTGGGATTAATGCTTCATGAAATTTATCTCATTTATGTTACTTCTCAACCAGTATGTTTCTACTTAGAATGAAATACCCTGCAAGTTTCCTTGAGCTGTTTTGGCTGGACTTGGTATTTTCAGTTTGTGGAATTTTTTGTTATTGTGTGGCATGAATTCTACATGATAGTTGATTCATGTAAAGTGGTTGTATTGAATGGTAACAATTGGCAGCACAAATCTTTCATGATAATATTTTGAATCATTCGTGGAAGGTCTTTTATCGTTAAGTTGCTTAAAATTTGTGTGTTTCCTAATCATTCTTTTCGTCTGTGATACTCTTTGTTATACCACTTTGTTTGCAAGATGTCTTGGTAGACATGATACTCTTCTGTCAATCATCTTTCTTAAGTTGATTAGGTTGGAGGCAGTTCTACATCTTTGGCCAACATTTATGATTAAAGGGAGGGTCCTTCGAAGTTAAAATCAACTGACCATCTGGAAGAATGAATACTTTTGTTCCAGATATGGGACTTGTTTTGCATTCACATGATAAGAGCAAAATAGTGTAACAATTATCTCTAGGATGTAGGGGTAAGGTCTCGTACATTCCACCCTCCTCAACCCCTACTTGTGGGATTACATTGGATATGTTTTTGTTGTTTTGAGTGTAACAATTACTTGTATCAAGTGCGGAATTGGCTCTGAGGAAACGTGAGCTTTGCATACTCCAATAAGAGCAAACATTTCTTACAATATTGTGTTTCTTGTTCACTGTGTCAGAACACCCTTTAGCTCATAAACAATTAAGACCCTAATAATGGTGCGGTTGTGCTCCAATTAAAGCAAGCATCTCTTCTCAACTGGAAGAATGTTGCCTTTCTTGTTTACTGTGTTTGAAAATGCCCATTAGTTCATTAAGCGATGCAAGATAGTGATATTGGTTGTGTGTATATATGGTTCCTATATGATATCGATTTTTGGCATTCGCATGGTAAGTGCAAAATTATGTTACAATTAATAATATTGTAGAAATGTTGTTGCATTTCTTTGTTTAATCATTAATTGTATGAAAATGCATGTCGTTCACTTCTTACCCCATTGAGTACACTAAGCCATGTTTGATTTCTGTTCCGACATTTCAAATCTGCTTTTCTGGTTGGTGGATGTTGTGCTCCATCCTTCTCCCTTCTCCTGTGATGTATATTTTCTCTTTAAATTATGTCGGTTTCCATCTGAATGGAATTGCTGTACTGTATAAAGTGTTGTTTTGGATGATTTTCTGAACCTTACAATTTTTTTAATCTTCTTAAATGAAATGTTTCCTCCAGGATGACTTTAGCCGTGTATCTCCTGCTCCTGGTCATCCTTCACGTCCGGCTAGCCGAAATGCTTTTGACGGAAGTGCTGATACAATAGGTTCAGCAGAAGGTGAGCTTTCTCATCTTCGTCACGAGGTTTCTTCTTCAAAGCCAATAAGGTCTGCATCAAGCACACAAATCCCATCTGCTGCTCAACATGATGAGGTTCCTACTTCCTATTCATATGCTGCTGCTTTGGGGGCTTCCTTATCAAGAAGTACCACTCCTGATCCCCAACACATTGCGAGAGCTCCTAGCCCTTCCCTCACACCTATTGGTGGGGGCAGGGTAGTCAATTCAGAGAAGAGAAGTGTTAGTAGTCCAAATCCGTTTAATGGTGTGTCGTCTCACAGAACCGAGTCTTCAGAGCTTGTTGCTGCTTTATCTGGCATGAATATATCTAATGGTACGTTAGTTGAGATCATCTCTTGGATTGAACATGATATTGGTTTTAATACTATCCTCACAATCTTGCAGGTGGGCAGAATAGTACGAAGCAGCATGATTTCTTGAAGCAATCCGAATCCCCCCAGTTTAATATGGCTTCTACTGCTCAGTCTGCGAAAGTACCATATTCTGTTGCTGTTACTGGCTCCAGTAGTTCATACCTCAAAGGATCCCCAACGTCGGGATTGAATGGTGGAGGTGGCGTACTGTCTCAGTATCCCCATTTGGATAGTCCAAATTCATCTTTTTCTAATTATGGATTAAGTGGTCATGCTGTCAGTCCAATGTCAAGCCATCTTGGCAACTATAATTTGCCACCTTTATTTGGAAATGCTGCTGCTGCATCAGCGATGGCTGTACCTGGTTTGGACTCTCGAATGTTGGGGGGATCTAATTTAAGCGCTGCAACCTCAGAGCAGACTCTCAGCAGAATGGGAAATCAAATGGGAGGAAATGGTGTGCCAGCATCATTCATGGATCCTATGTATCTTCAGTACTTGTCAGCTGAATATGCTGCGCAGGTTGCTGTTCTTAATGATCCTTCCTTGGACAGGAACTATATGGGTAATTCATATGTGGACTTGTTTCAGAAAGCTTATCTCAGTAGTGTGCTACCTCAGAAATCTCAATATGGGGTCCCATTAAATAGCAAGACTAGCGGTTCAGGTCATCCTGGCTATTATGGAAATTCTGCATTTGGAGTTGGTCTATCATATCCTGGGAGTCCTTTAGCAAGTCCAGTCTCTCCAGTAGGACCTGGTAGTCCTATGAGGCATAGTGATTATAATATGAGATTTCCTGGTAGAATAAGAAACATAGCTGGAGGTGTGATGGGACCATATCACTTGGATAACATGGAGAACAGCGTCGCATCCTCCCTACTGGAAGAGTTCAAAAGCAACAAGGCCAAGTGTTTTGAACTTTCAGAAATTGCAGGTCACGTTGTTGAGTTCAGGTATGTATCATTAATTTTGTTCTACTTGGTCTTTACCTACTTAAACTAGCCTCACTTCTAAAACTATATATATCACCTGTGATCAGTGCTGACCAGTATGGGAGCCGATTCATTCAACAAAAACTCGAAACTGCAACCACTGAGGAAAAAAACATGGTTTTCCAGGAAATTTTTCCCCAAGCTCTTACTTTGATGACTGATGTCTTTGGGAATTACGTAATCCAGAAGGTATTTCTAACTTTGGTTGTTCTATGGAGTATATATTGATGCTGAGGTGCATGATCTCCAAGTCTGCTTTGTTTCTCTTTAAATGGATTATAATGCATCTATTTCTCGTGCAGTTTTTTGAACATGGAATGGCATCTCAGAGGAGAGAATTGGCTAGCATACTCTTTGGGCATGTTCTAACGCTGAGCCTTCAAATGTATGGTTGTCGTGTGATACAAAAGGTATGCCAAAGTGAATCTAGGAATGCTCATACATGCTCAAGTGTTATCTGCTAGATTAATCTTTTGTTTTGGTTTTTATTCTGATAAACTAAATGTTAGCACCAACCAGTGGGCTCTCTGGGCTGATTATCAGCTTCTTCTCAATAACTCGAGTTATATTGAGATGAAAATTGTGGTATGGTTGACTCTGCAGGCAATAGAAGTAGTTGACGTGGACCAGAAGATTAAAATGGTTGAGGAGCTTGATGGTCATGTTATGCGCTGTGTACGAGATCAGAATGGTAATCATGTCATTCAGAAATGTATTGAATGCGTACCAGAACTTCATATCCAATTTATCGTCTCAACATTTTTTGGACAAGTTATTACTCTCTCAACCCATCCATATGGCTGTCGAGTTATACAGGTAGATCAGTGATGTTTCTTACCCATTTGTCATAGTGATTTACTTTGATATATTACTAATATTCCTTGATCCTTTATCTTTCAGAGAGTATTGGAACACTGTGACAATCCAGAAACTCAAAGTAAAGTGATGGAAGAAATCCTTGGATCTGTAAGCATGTTGGCACAAGACCAATATGGCAATTATGTTGTTCAGGTATGTAATATTTACTACTCAGCAATTTGCTGCAGCTGGCGTGTGGACTATCGGATTTAGAAGTAACTATTTTTTGGTTCTTTTTCTTGAATTAGTTGTTTTTTGTACACAATATCTTCACTTCTTGACTAGTATGGAGCAATGCATAAAATGTATCTGAGTTGGCAATTCCTGATTTTATTTTGATAAGGTAAAAGTTGATTATTGTAATGAAGTACCCAAGATGTACAAAGACATTACAGGGAAATACAGAACTCCCTGAACATCTAACCCTCCCAGCAGACACAAGAAATTCTGTTGTGAGCATATACTTCGCTTATTTTTAAATATGGAATATCACACATTTCATTCCATTGATTGATGGCTCTGTCAGTTTCGCAACTTTAGTTGTTTGCGACGTCGTTAAATTTTTTTTTTACTTCTTTGAAAACTAGAAGTTAGAAAATTGAAAAAACTATTCACAAAAAATTTCAACCATATGCGCGCACGTACACATTCACGTGGTTCTCTAGTGTTGCCAATGTATGCCGTCACCCTTAACAGGATGCTAAATGGGGAACCTAGTACCTGTTCTGGCTAGAAGAAAAGGTTGTTAAGTAATGGTATTTCCCTCTATTATAAGACAGAAGCCTTTCTTGAGTTCTTATTTGCTTCCTTTGATTTTGTTTTAATAGAGTATTAGTGAGTGAAAGCGCTCTTTTAGTCGGTTAAAAGTTTGCTTGTAAAAATTTAGAAAAGATGTCTTGCATCCCTATACTGAGGTAGAATTCGACCTTTTTTCCTTGTACTTATTCATCCCTCTGTTGTTTTAAATGCAATACTTCCAGCATGTATTGGAGCACGGGAAGCCGGATGAGCGCTCTACTATAATTCAGGAACTAGCTGGGAAGATTGTACAAATGAGCCAGCAGAAGTTTGCTTCGAACGTTGTTGAGAAGTGTTTAACTTTCTGTAATTCCAGTGAACGACAGCTATTGGTGAATGAGATGCTTGGCACAACCGATGAAAATGAGCCTCTTCAGGTTTGTCTAAATTTTATTCAACATTTTACCATTTAAGCAGGATTTTGATTTGCATATGGCTACTGGGTTCATAATATTCAGTACTGCTTCAAGATAACATATATGGGAACTTCAATTTTTTTATTGTAAGCAACTTCTCTACCTTCACAAGATAGGGGTAAGATTGCTTACACATCACCTTGGGCAGACCCAGTTACACTAGGTATGATGTTGCTGCTGCATCAGGGTGGAGTATAATCCACCTATGTTGAGCATTTGTTGAACTTTTGAACTCTTGTACCTGCCTGAATTTCCAAATTCCGGGGTAGCAAGCCTGGTTGAGGATATGTTGGAGCTTCTGGATAGGATGTTTGAGCCTAGAGATTGCTGAACTAATGATTGTTGTCTTTTGGTGGGCCTCTATTGAGATACAACCCTATCAAGTTCTTTACCTCTGTTTATGTTCCTGTTCATGTTGAGATGCATGGCATTGCAGTCTCAGTTTAAACGCTAAGGTTCCCAGCTGTTTTATTTTTAGGATGTAGCTTGAATGGGACATCAGTCTCTTAAGAAAGGTTGAACTTGGAAGAAAAAATTGGTATAACTGATATTGTGGCACTTGCTTTTGAAAGGCAAGAAGTGGTTGAAGATGAAGTTACCAAACAATCATTCATCAATCCCAATTCTTCTATTATTCAGTTTCCTAGCTCCAAAAATTAACCCAGAAAAACCTCAAAACCAACTGTTGCCGAATTGAAGATAAGATATTGAACTCCCTTGCTTTATTTCAAACTAAAATCATGGATTATGTTGAATTCAAAAGAAGCACAAAAGTGATATGTGTTAGCTATAATTTTTTAACTTCTCTTAAAACTAGCTGCATTGTGACCAGCATTGACTTACCCTTGACATGTTGCTAAAAGGCATTTGAAACTGAGGCAAATGGTGATGTTGCATAAGTTTTTGGTTGTTAATATGTTCACCGTTCCAAACATATCATGGTTGGCGGGCAGAGGTAGCTGGCTCTTCTGACCTTTGTATTTTGCTATTGCTTTTTGACATCTTGACAGTTGACATGTTTGGTCCCCTTTAAAGAAATTTTTACAAGTCTTCTGACCAATTAATACTCGACTTTGGATGCTTAGACTGATGTGTTGGAACTCTTCTCAAAAAAAGATGGAGCAAGTGGTGTGGTGTGGGGTGGGTGTTCGCCCGGAGTGTTTTCTCTATGTCAAGATACCCCGAGTTTTCTATATAATTATTGGACCTCAACAATATCATGCTATAACTTTTTGCATCTTTGGGAATAGAGTTTATCTAAGTAGTACTACCACATGTACCTATGGTTTTGATTTTGGTAGCAGTTGTAACATATTAACTTTTAAATAGTCTTGTTTCTCCTCTCTCTTCTCTAATTGAAATCAGTTGTGCATTGTGTTTTCACATCTTCTTTTTATCCAGGCTATGATGAAAGATCAGTTTGCAAATTATGTAGTACAGAAGGTTCTGGAAACTTGTAGTGATCAGCAACGCGAGCTGATCATGTCGAGAATTAAAGTTCACTTGAATGCTCTGAAGAAATATACTTACGGAAAGCATATTGTCGCCCGTGTTGAAAAGCTAGTTGCTGCTGGGGGTGAGCTCTTTTTCTGTTTGTACTTGTCTAGATAGTGTTTGGCCATAACTTTACATGCAAATACAGCACTGTTGAAAAATTTGTCTCACTTATAAATCTTCCAACCTTTTTTCCAAGTGATACACATGTCCAGATACAATTCCAACTTACAAAGACTCGTTCTCCAACTTCGACTTCAATAACTCGTTTTGTTTTCAGGTTTCAACTGAATATTGTCCGAACGTCTGTCTGCTAAATGATTTTTGTATGCTGTTGTTTTGCAGAAAGGAGGATTGCTGCGCAGTCCCTAAGTACTGCTTAGTCATGTAGGAAAAGAAAGTTGTACAGCTAACTGAGGCTAGTTTGAGCTACCTATCTTCCACATCTGTGTTTTGTTATTTGCAAATAAAAGTTGTTGCATGTACTAGAGGAGATGTACATTGTGTAGTTAAAAAACATAAATATCAGGTATGCTGAAGCTCAGATGTCAAATATTTCGAGATGGCTGTGCAGATGGAAGTTGAGGTGTAAAAAAAAAGGAAGATAAAAAAGGCGAGAGGTAGTTTTACATCGACGCGACTGTACAAATGTTGCCTTTGTTGGAGAGTTGATGTTTTAGGGGAAGGTCAGAATTTTATTGTATGGTTATTTGACAATTTTTTTTTTCTTTTATGGCCAAGTATATTTTACTTCATCTCAAATCCTCAGTTTTCTACTCTTTTTGTGGATTTATTTGATACTCTTTAATCTGCAATTGGATTTGCTTATGTTTGTTCATTTGGTGATGTGGAATTATGTTATTATTTGTTTTCCCATGCATGTCTCATCGGAGCCCCGATTAATCTGGATTCGTTAGCATATGATTTGTAGAAGGGGATATTAATAAGATTTTTTTTCATACTCGGGACTTGAATTTGAGACTTCTGGTTAAGTATGGAAGGGATGTATCGCGCTTGTGTACGTTGTTTGTTGATTGATTTAAACTTCATGTTATATATTTGCTTTTTGGTCAATGAGTTCCATGTGGTTTATATTATGATTTATTCACTTATTTGTTATTAATATCTTTGAATAAAATCTTAATATCAATAAGAAATATTGTTGTATGAAAAAAATCTTTTTAGTCACAATTTGACTAGAATGGTAAAATAACATTTTTCACATTATGTTATTAACATTTTATAACGGAGGAAATGCAAAAGTATTTAGTGCTAATTTAGATATTATCTCAAATTGTGATTTGAAGTTATCATATGAAATTTAAATTGATTTGAAATTGAAACTTTATTGCATATTTAATTTAAATTTCTTAAAATATATACATGTTTTTAAAAATATCTTCACACTTATGTTCCATAAAAGTTTTATTATCGCGAACTACTTTAAAATGAAAAAAATTACCATTGAGTGTGAAGTTTATATAGAAGTATATCTTCACCATCTTTGAAGAGTAAGTTGCCTTTTTTTTTTTCTCTATTTATTTTGCTTTCTTCTTTATTTTTTTTCATTCAGTATTTGATATTTAGATTGAAGTTTGTTAAATTCATGTTTGTGTAATAAAGTTCTATATTAAGGGTAAAACACTCTCAAATAAAAATGAATTTGTACCCAAGAGGATTCAAATTCAAGACTTTTGATTGAACATGAAAAATATTTATTACTATTCCATAATCCTGATCGGTGTTATTTATGTATACAACTATACGTCTATACCTCTTCTACCATTGCCATTGTTGAAGTGTTATGAATGAATATGTAGTGTAAAAATTATCAGCAATTAATGCATTTTAAAGACAAATTAATAATTCTTTAATAGACTTATTTAAAATATATCTAACAAATTGAGCCCATTTTCTTTCTTTTTTTAAAAAAATCTACATTAATTAATTTTTCTTTTTCCAATCATTAACTCAAGAGTAGCAACAACAAAGAAAAGTAATTGAGTTGTTATTTTTGAACTTATTAAAAGGAACTTAAACGAAAACAACCTTTTTTTATTTTCTAAAGATTGATCCTCAATTTTCTCCTGAAATTCACCAAAAATCAAAATCAAAACCTAAGATCATAAATTATTCATAAAAAATTTGAGAGAGAAAATATGGAAGAGCGAGAAGTTTCTCGAATTGACAAATTACATCTTTGTTAGAAAGAAAATGTTAGCATATTCTTGAAAAAAAGAAGTTTTAAACAACCAAAAATAAAAGTATAAAACTAAAGCTTAAGTGAAAGACTTTATGTATCAAATGTTATAAATATAATAAATTAATTTATTACCGAATAGTTGGTTAACCAATTAAAAAAACCCTCAAATCATTAAGAATCAATAACTCGATAAATAAGAAAACCAAAATCGTCACCAACATGGCTAACCAATAACCTGTTATCGATAAACCAATATCTTTTTCTTTCATTCAAATTATCAATTTCAATTTTGATTTTAGACAACCCTAATCTGAATAACCAATACCTCTTAATCTGTTACTCAATATAGGTAATTAGGTTTACGTATTGTTTAAACTTTATCGGTCTAGTTTGATTTCTATGGGGTGAATCATATCAATATTCTCTCGAGTAACTTTGAGAATCAACGCTATGCTAGTGATATTTAATCGTAAATATATATATTAATAAAGAGTGATAAAATCTTTATTAAAGGGGGTGAAATTAAACTTAATTCGACCAAACTATTTAAGTTTGGGTTGGTTATTAATCCACATTTGTTAGTTTAATGCATTTCAACTCATTAAAACTTGGATTGATATGTAACCGAAACTTTCTTTTGTGAAATCTTGTCAAAATGTTTTTAAAAAACTTATTTTTTTATTTTTATGTTGTATATAGTTATAACAAAGAATTTTTTTTATTAGGTACCAAAACACTTATAAAATGTGCTACTAAAACTTTTTAAAAATTGGTCGGGTTGGGTTATGATCCATTACTAACCCAGTTTGACCCAATTCATTTTAGCCCAAACAAATTGGGTTAAATTTGGTATTGACCCATTTATTCTCCTAATCCATTTTGACATGCCCAGATTTAATTTCAATTCATCCAATTGTCAACTTTAATCTTTATCGACATTAAATAATTGTGAGTGAAATCAATGTGTTTATAGGCTTTAAAACATTTATAAAAATACTAATTATCATTTAAAATATATTTTTAATAATAATTAAGCTATTATTGCTAACTAGTGCAATGAATCCAATTGAGTATTGCAAGTACACATCAGTCAAGTGTGATGATGAAAAGTGAATTTTAGGTTCAATAACTTTGTGATGATTATTTTCTTTAGAATTTAAGCCTCTTGTCGTGTTTTTTTTCCTGAATAACTTTATGATTTTCTTTTTATTTAAAGATATTGATTGACAACATTTATAAAAGTCTCATAATATTTTTTAAATTGTAAGTTTCAAATGTTTATTTTTTATTTACTTATGTTTAATTAAATTACATCACTAAAATTTAAGCATAATCATATCCCCATCAAAGGGAGTAAGAGTAATTAATTAGGGCCCTATTTAAACATGATTTAAAATCATGATTAGAGATCATTCATATGAAAATGGGTGAATTCAAAGTTTGAATTTTGTTTGAACATGAAATTTGAATAATTTAAATTGTTTTTTTGTTCTCATAAAGTAAAAATTTCATAATTTATGAAAACTATCAAACACTTTTTCAAACTTGTATATAATTTTACTGGATCAGCAAAACTTATATAGTAAAAATTTCATAATTTATGAAAACTATCAACACTTTTCAAACTTGTACGTAATTTTACTGGATCAGCAAAACTTATATCATAAACAAAGTACTAAAATATTCTAATACGCTACATTAATAAATCACAAATTTCATATTTTTTTTATAAACAAATACTTGGGAAAACACGTTATTATAAAATTTCAAATACACATATTTTTACAATGATCTACTGATCCAATAAATTAGCAGCAGTGACTAGCTTATTTTTAAAAAATTATAATCCTCCCACTTGGTACAAACGATTTCTTCACATCAACCATGCGACTTTTCTTTTAAAAAAATGAGTTTCTTTTCGGAAATATAAATTTATGGATCAAATTTCATATTTAAAAAAAAAAATAAAAATAGATTATTTAAAAAATAAATTAAAACCTACTTTTTAAAGAAATTAAGATTTAAAATCGTAATTTAAAATTAAAATTAGAAAAATCATTAAATTTTATATATAAATACTTATTTCAAAGTTAAAACTTCAAATTTGAACTCCTAATTCAATATTGAAATGCCTAGTTAATCCTATTTTCTTTGAGAAAATTAAGTAGGAATTCATAAATACTAAGATTGTGTACCTACACATTAAAACAGAGTCCGAAACTCAAAGGGTAGAAATTTTTTACAAAAATTCCAAAACGGTATATAAAATTTTATATTAACCAAAACGGTAAAATCGTTGCTCCGGCAGCGATTTAGCAAAAAAATTTTTTTTTTAATAAAAAAATGAAATCGCTGCCCGAGCAGCGATTTCAAAAAAAAAAAAAAATTTAAATAAATCGCTGCCGGGGCAGCGATTTATAATTTTTTTTTTTTTTTTAAATCGCTGCCCGAGCAGCGATTTATTAAAAAAAAAAAAAATTACATAAATCGCTGCTACGGGCAGCGATTTATTTTTTTTAAAAAATTTTTTTTTTTTATTAAAACGCTGCTAGGGCCACGATTTATTTAAAGAAAAAAAATTTCCTTATTAAATCGCTGCACGAAGCTTTTTTTTAAAAAAAATATTAAATTTTTTTAATACAGCGATTTTATATTAAAAAAAATTATAATATTTTTTAAAATTTAAATATATAACTTATAAGAAAAATTTTATTAAATCGCAAAAATGTTAATACCGTTTTGATTAATATAAAATTAAAAAAAAATAATTTAAATCACAAAAATGTTAATACACCGATTTTATATATATAAAAAAATTATAATATTTATTCTATAATATTTTTTAAAATTTAAATATATAAATTATAAGAAAAATTTTATTAAATCGCAAAAATGTTAATAACGTTTTGATTAATATAAAATTAAAAAAAAAATTATTAAATCGCAAAAATGTTAATACAGCGATTTTATATATATAAAAAAATTATAATAATTTTTCTTATAAGTTATATATTTAAATTTTAAAAAATATTATAATTTTTTTATATATATAAAATCGCTGTATTAACATTTTTGCGATTTAATAATTTTTTTTTAATTTTATATTAATCAAAACGGTATTAACATTTTTGCGATTTAATAAAATTTTTCTTATAAGTTATATATTTAAATTTTAAAAAATATTATAATTTTTTTAATATAAAATCGCTGTATTAAAAAATTTTAATATTTTTTTTAAAAAAAAGCTTCGTGCAGCGATTTAATAAGGAAATTTTTTTTCTTTAAATAAATCGTGGCCCTAGCAGCGTTTTAATAAAAAAAAAAAAATTTAAAAAATAAATCGCTGCCCGTAGCAGCGATTTATGTAATTTTTTTTATTTTTTTTTTAATAAATCGCTGCTCGGGCAGCGATTTAAAAAAAAAAAAAATTTTTTTTTATAAATCGCTGCCCCGGCAGCGATTTATTTTAAAAAATTTTTTTTTTTTTTTGAAATCGCTGCTCGGGCAGCGATTTCATTTTTTTATTAAAAAAATTTTTTTTTTGCTAAATCGCTGCCGGAGCAGCGATTTTACTTTGTAAATCGCTGCTCCTGCAGCAATTTTACCGTTTTGGTTAATATAAAATTTTATATACCGTTTTGAAATTTTTGTAAAAAATTTCTACCCTTTGAGTTTCGGACTTCATTAAAACAATTACTGATTCTTGCAAAAAGAGTAAGAAAGAGATTTCGATATTTACTATTTTTTTATTTGTTCATTATAAATATTTTAAATATCTCATAAAAAATAATAATCAATATAAATATTTATTATAAATGTATATAAGTAAATTTTTTATAACAAAAAACAAGTAAAAGAAAAGAAAAAAAAATACTCACACAATTTTAATATATTTATCAAACTTTAACTTTAATACAAATTTCAACAAAGTAACGTAATGTAGCAGAAGTAATGCTTTTATAAAATTGAAATTATAATTTCAAAAAAACACATAATATTAAGTATAAGCATCTTTCAACGAAAAAAAAAAAGAAAGTAAAGTGGGAAAAATATATAGATATTTTTATAAGATTCTAGTAAGAAAGATTGATAAAAATTGATAAAAATTATTAATGTCTCACGTAATTGACATTAATTAGTATTACTGTTCACACAATTTTAATATATTTATCTAACTTTATTTAAATAAAATAAAATAATGTAGTATAAGTACATTTGATCAAATAATTAATTCATTTTAAAAACAAGAACACATTTTTATAATAATTTTTTAATTATAGAACTGAAATCATGATTTCATTTTTTGAATATTAAAATTACATTTCAAATAAAAACACATTTAATTTAACATAAAGCATCTTTTTCAACATATACCAAAAAAAAAAGAAAAGTAAAAGTGAGAAAAAGATATAGATATTTATAAGATTCTAAGTAAAAAAGATTGAAAAATATCTAACAAAATCATCCACGTTGGCAATTGCTGGGCCAATTTAGAATCAGATATTGCACTTTTTCTCACACTTTTCCCCCTTTATTTAATACTATATTCCTTATTTTCCACCGCCACATACCCCAATTTCTTCCCGCCGGTGAACTTACCGGAAAATCCTGTTACTCTGATCCAATCCTCTACTGATATCACGGAAGATTGGATTTAACTTCGAAAAAAAATAATTACGAGAAATTTTTTTTTAAGAGGAAAACTGTTGGGATTTGAGAAGGTTCTCTATGGGTGAAGAAGTGAAAATTACCGACGGTGATGGTTACGCCGGAGATGATAATCGTGTTGGCGAGTGGGAAGACGGACTTCCGAGTTTTGACGATCTGACGCCGTTATCTCAGGTTTTAATCCCGCCGGAGTTAGCGTCGGCGTTTAGAATTACGCCGGAGCCGGCGAAGACGATGACGGATGTGAATCGTGCTTCGGAGAGTACTTTTTCGTCTCTACGTGCTGGACAGTTACATATGTTGTCGGAGAAGTATAATTTTAATGAAGGAAGGAATGGAGATAGAAATCATGAGAATGATGAGATGGATCTGACAAGAGATGGATCCGAGTCGAGGAAGACACGGAGGATTGACCCGGAGATGGTTACTGAAGAGGCTGATTCGGCATTGAGGAATGAGAATTGTGGAGATGATAATTCAGCTAAGACGCTGAAACGGCCGCGGTTAGTCTGGACGCCACAGCTGCATAAGCGATTTGTGGA
The DNA here is from genome assembly GCA_032847665.1 of Solanum chilense. Taxonomy (NCBI): domain Eukaryota; kingdom Viridiplantae; phylum Streptophyta; class Magnoliopsida; order Solanales; family Solanaceae; genus Solanum; species Solanum chilense. Next base: position 1,730,174 of record CM064968.1, read on the forward strand.
TGTTGTGGCGCATTTAGGGATTAAAAATGCTGTGCCGAAGACGATTATGCAGCTGATGAATGTGGAAGGACTGACGAGGGAAAATGTTGCTAGTCATTTACAGAAGTATAGGTTGTATTTGAAGAGAATGCAAGGGTTGTCGAATGAGGGACCTTCTTCGTCTGATCATTTGTTCGCTTCTACGCCTGTGCCACAGAGTTTGCAGCAGTCCGGTGGTAATGGACACAGTGGTAATGGTCATAGTAGTAATGGTCATATGCCAATGCCTATGCCTATGCCAATGATGTATCCGCCACAAATGGTGCCAATGCCTATGATGGGAATGTCAGGACATGGACATGGGCACGGGTTTCATCATCAGTATAATATGGGGCAACCACGAGACTGGTCTGGAAATAAATTTGGTTCTTATCATCATGTTGCTCCTGGTGAAAAATAGGTGTAGACACAAAAAAGGAGGTTAGATTCTTGATTCTATACAAGTTGCCGCAACTCTACTGTTTGATAGCTTTTTGTATTCTAATAATAGTTAATTGTTTGTACAGGGTTGATTACTGGATTGTGGCATCAGAAATCTCATTTGGTGGAATGCAAACTAGGAATTCCAGTTAGACCCTTTAGGCCTTTTTTCTTACTACTTGTTTAGATTTGGTAGATTTATAGGTAAAAAGTTGCATAAATTGCTCTAAAGTTCTTAGAGCTAGGTCATTTCTGATTGTAGCTTCTTATTCAGAAAGGAGCTTGAGGACATAATACATGATAAGATTGTTGTTTCGATCACACTTTGCTTGAAAAGTAGTAGAATAACCGGATTCTGTTTTTCTTTTTGTGTTGGTAAGTATTGTTACGTATCTTTTGGTGTGCCGATGTGTTTTTAATAGATGAATTGACGGCAAAACCAGTTTTTTTCCTAGAAGTGGGTGTAGACGATATAGGAGTGACTGCAAAATCTTACATCTTGTTTATTACTTCTCCTTTTGGTCAATTGCAAAAAAATTTACTATGGCAAAAAGCAACTAACTTCTAAGAATTTTCAGGCCATAGAACATTTTATCTGGCAGTTAGTGTTGGCGATATAGTATGAGTCACACTTTTTAATAAATTATTGGCGTGTAACGGATATTTGGTGGTCATACGCGCTGATCTTTATTGTCCTGGAAGTGTATTGTTGCTGATAAAAAGTTCTATTCTAATTTCTGTAGCTGCAGAGAATAAGATACTAAAAGAATATTTTTTTTGTTGATCTCTTGAAATCGATGCAAACTAAGATGGATGGTCAAGTAAGAACATATAATGACTTTTCTGCGCCACAACCAGCACTTCAAGGAGGGATCAAACTGTTCTAATTTTGTAATGAAGCTAGTATAGCAAAAAAAAAAAAATTCTTTTTTTAGCCTCCAATATATTGTAGCAGTAACTGTTGTAACACATTAGTTGATATCGGTTTCCATGCGATCATATTTCTGCATTCTAGAAATGTTTCTGCTGTATCTAATGTTTTACCAGATATACATGGAGAGCTACTTGTTTCTATTGGATCTCAAGTGTTACACTACAGATGGCATTAAATGACAAGTGTTCGCATTTTGCTTATTGTTAGTATTGGATGGAGTATTTGTTTTCAGTTATGATCAAATGCTCAATTATACGTTAGGAACTTGTCTGCTGCCTAACATGGTATATGAAGCATAGATACCATACTTCGCCACTTGACAGCCATATTTTCTTTCTTAACATAGTAATTGATTGTACTTGGCCAACTTTGTGGCTCCTAAGAGTTTGTGTTTGATTAAATTTTATGTACAAATGACAAACATTTCATGTGGTTACATTTTCTCTGAGGCGGCTTAAAGTTTTCCGACACACCTAAATAATCTGCTGCCCTGATTTTTTTGTCGTTGATAACGTGGTGTGCGGGCCAGGTTTCGCAAACTGCGGCTGATTCCATGTAATACCGTCATCTTCCTCCAACAACAGGTACTATGTTACTCTATCCATCTAGACTAGGACAAATGGGAAGAAATTATAATTTCCTGCCCTGTTTCCCCTTATTGAATGAACATGATAAAATTTTCTTTGGGAGGACTCATTAACTGAATATCTTATTTTGGCCTGGATAAATTTGTCAATTTTTTGTCATCTTTGTATTGTTTGTACTACATATATTTTTGACCATCAAAGGTGTGACAGAAATCTAGTGGATTTGAGGAGCTTTTGATGAGAATACCTTTTGCATCACTTGGTTCACAGTATCAAGATACTTTTAGTAACATCTTTGGTAGTGTTGCTTGAGCTTGAAGCTTTTATTGTGAATGTAGCCTTTCCTCCCATGTGATTTATATGTTTATGTTAGCTATGGACTATATGAATATGTTTGTCTTGCACTGTTCCTTTCTTTAAGCTAGTTCAGCAAAGCAACGGTGAATAGGTAAAGTTTGGTTGGTTGTAAGATGTTTTATTGCATCTTCTTTAGTGGTCTCCTCTTAATATTACTTCTGTGTTAAAATTTGAAGAATATATTTTATGCAATTTATATCGGTTTGAAACCCTGACCATGTGAGATTTGCAGACTGTAGCCTGTCCTAACACAAAAAAAAGGGGGTTGATGGCCGATGTACAATAATTTAACTATGAAAAATGTCTGAATACTATAGCTGACTCCAGCTAAAGGAGATGCTGTTTGTCTTCCTGAATTAGTCTAAAATGTACATGTGGATGCAATGAATCACAACTTGTGGAATTGGTGTGGAATTTGAAGTGATTCTGATAACTTGTGCAATATGGACCTCTTCTTGTAAAGTAACCACTTGTGATGGTGGCTGCTTAGAAAATGAGTGGAAGTTGACATAGTATCATCTCGATCTTGTAGGTCATTTAGATTGATGCGGGTGTCAATGTTGTTTACAGTATCTCAACTCCATTTCCAGGGGAGATGGTTTTCTTCAATTTTCTTGGCTTTATTAACCACTCAAATTCTGTTTTGTCTTGTCTGAATTTTTGATGTTCTTTACTACCTCATTAGCATACCATGTTTAGGTTTTGCTTATTAAAAATGTCGTGGTCAGGTATGCACTTGTTCTCGATGAACATTATATAGAAGTACTTCTGAATAATTATTAAACAGCGGAAGTAAATACTCTTTCAGATTAAGCTTAGTTAGCTTTCCTAATTGTCTTTGTGGTGCCGTGTAGTTTCACTATTCTTACATATCATCTTACTCCTTTAATCTGTTTTTTGGCACTATGACTCTGTATGCTAGCGACTCTTCTTTAATGGGGCCAACATCTGCACATCTGCATATGTTAGCGACTCCAAAAGGGTCTACCAATTTCAGATAACATCACTCATAGGTATCAAAGGCAAGTGCTCCAAGTGCATGCTCAAAGAGTGGTGGAGAAGAAATTGTTTTAGTTCTCTTGGTGAAATATACAGTCCCTATGTTTCTTGTTCTTGGTAACCGTCTCATCCAGGTGTTTTCTGTATTCTGGTTATTTATTTGGTAGAAGATCCGTGTGGGTAGTTGCTTGTTTCTTTATCATGCAAATAGTAAATTTGCTTATTATGTATACTTTGTACAACGAACATCTGCAATTTGTGCTTGCTCTGCTAGTCTACTTGACATGCCATTCTTCATAGAGATATTATGAAGGATACAACCAGTATTATAGAATCTTGTGTCCATTATTTTCTTGACCGCTTTTCATTTGCCTTCTGCTTATTCTCTGGATGGATAGAAACTGTACTGTTGAACTTCATTGTAGGTATGCAATCATCTCTGTGCTGTGCGGTTTATCAAGCCACAGATAACTGTAATCCAGAGAAGTCACAAGATCAAAGGTGGTTTATTTCATCCCCACGACAGAGGGGTTTTGCAGTCTCTTGCTGGATTTGTCTCCTGCACAAGGATCAAATGTACTTTTTTTTGCGACTTACTGGTATCACTGGTTTGATCGAATTTCTACTCTTTTATGTTATGATCCTCTTGCTGCCCTTTTCTAATCAAGTGCGTTTGATATGATGGAAGTCAATCTTATGAGAAGTTCCTTCTGTTGGTGAAATTTTCTTGGAAATTGTTTCCACTTTCCGGTGTTAGGACTAGGTTAGTGACTGGATTAGTATGCTGCTACTAATGATAATAAGAGACTAGAGGAAGGTGTTTGATGAAATTTTTGAGTATTAATTACTAATAGAATGTCCAAGTATGAGTCGAAGCAACTAGCAAGTGATGGTAGTTGGAAAAAAAAATAGACTCCTCCCTTTTCACTTTCAATGGAATATTAATTTCTCAAATCCCGGTACATGTATGCTGCAATTTATTTACAAAGCTTTAGGCATAAAGCTGAGCAAGGGGTAGCTGATAAAGAAAATGGTTGCTCATGAGTTTGAGCAGTGGACACGGCCTCTTGTAGAAATGCAGGATAAGGTTGCGTAGAATAGACCCTTGTGGTCAGGTCCATCCTTGAATCCTGTGTATAGCGGGAGCGTAGTGTACCGAGCTGAATGCAGCATGAAAATACTAGCCTATTATTCATCTGAAAGACACTTTTTATATTCTGATTTTCAGACCATACAACCCCCTCTTCAGACTTAGGGTCCTTCTTTAATAGGAAGTCTGGACAAACCTTTGCCTTTCTGTATCTTCTTTGATTTCGCTCGAAAAACTGTTTTGTTTAAAGCACTTTGTAGTGTCCTTAGAAACCGAGTTGGTACTCAAGATGGTATGTAATGACTCCACACAGGTCCTGAATCCCGCAGACGCTACGTTTTGATCACTTTGATTCTGTAAATGAACTGCTCGTCTCTTTGTTGAATGGTGCATTTTCCCTTTGTGTGTATCAGTTGAGTCTAGGGAGAAAAACCAACCATTGAATTATCTACACCCCCCCCCCCCTTCGAGGCAGGCCTTTATCCAAGATCGCGTACTCAACTGATCTTCAGCTTCTCTAGCCATCTGAAAACTTATGCAACTTCTACCCAACTACATCCAGGAACCTTTTTCAGTTTCTTCTTCTTGATCACCCTTTTTACCTTCGCGACGTTTATCCACTTACTTGCATCAGCATATAAACTTGATAGCAACACACTACTTCCAGCACTCTCAGGTTCAAGTTTAGCCAATTTCTCAGCTGCAACCGCTGCTAAATCCATATTTCCGTGCTGTTTACATGCCCCTAATAATGCTCCCCAAACAAATAAATCAGGTTCAATTGACATCCTCTGAATCAAATCGTAAGCCTCATCGAGTTTCCCTGCTCTCCCTAAAAGATCCACCATACACGCGAAATGCTCCAATCTTGGCTTTATCGTGTACTTTTCCTGCATCAGTTTGAACAGACTTTCTCCATACTGCACAAGTCCAGCATGACTACAAGCAGTGAGAGCTGCTGTGAAAGTCAAGTGATCTGGTTTCCTATCTTCCTCTCTTAACATTTGATTGAATAACTCAATTGCTTCGCTGCAATACCCATGATTCGCGTAGCCAAAAATCATCGAGTTCCATGTTACTGTATTTCTTTCACACATCTTAGAAAACAAGTGCTTTGCTTCAGATATAAATCCACATTTTGCATACATGTCTATGAGAGCACTTTTCACGTATACATCCTTCTCGATCCCCATCACTACCGCATAACCATGTATCTCCTTCCCACGAATCAAATCTACCACAGTTGCACAAGCAGGCAATATGCTACTAATCGTAGCTGAACTTGGAGACGTCCCATCATCCAACATTCGCTTAAACGTGTCAAAAGCTTCCTTGTTATGAAAATTCTGTACTAGCCCAGAAACTATACTAGTCCAAGAAACTACATCTAGCTCAAGTCCATCATCATGCATCAATTCAACAACTTTACAAACCATACCTTGATCATCTTCTTGCGAAAACCCTGCAATCAGAGTATTGTATGTCACCACATTAGGCTTCATACCTTGAACTTTCATTTCCTCGACCAGATCCAATGCTTCTCTAACGATCCCCTGTTGTACACAACCTGAAACCAAAGCATTCAACGCGACCAAATCTTTATCCACCGTCCCATTAAACACCCTTTTCGCCTTCTCAACTCTACCACATTTTGAATACATATCTACCAATGCACTAACCACATATGAGTCAAATTCAAACTTGTTCTTCAGAATCACACCGTGCAATATCTCCCCTGTTCGAAAATCATTGAAGCGTCCACAAGCTTTAAGTACACTAGGAAGAACAAACTTATTCGGCTTCTTTCCACCCTTTTGCATTTCATGAAAAACGCACATTGCTTCCTCGTAAAACCCACGACGAGCATACGCCCCGATCAGAACAATCCAACGACGAGTATCTGATTGGGGAATTTTATCAAACAGTTTACGTGCATGGGATAACTGTTTACATTCTGTATAAAAAGCAATAAGCTTTGAAGCAAAATGAGTTCTTTGAGCCAATCCATTGATGATTAAGTGTGCATGTAATGCTTTGCCTAATTGCAAAGCACCATTTTGGGTATAGGTTTCAACAAGCTTTGTGTATATGTCTGTTGCTTTGGTGCCAATGACCATTTCTCTCATGCTTTGGATAACTAGAAATTTTTCAGTTTATTAACTGCATTTTGAGAGAGAAAAGAGTATTTGGGAGCCCGTTTGAATTAGTTGATTGTAAATAAATAATGAAATTGATCTTATAAATAAGTTTACAGGTTTGAAATAAAAAAGAGTTTGAGTTTTATGCGCCATTGATATATGAAATTTCTACCATCATCACCGACAATGAGATTTAATCATATTAACTTATTTTAATAAAAGTAACAATAATTATAAAAAAAAAAAAAAGAAGTATATCAACGAGTTGAGTCTGGATTCTAATCAAATTTATTTCCATGACTAAATTATTTTCTTTCCAAAATTAATTACAATAATTGAGGTTTACAATAGATTTTCTCAGGACCTTGTTCTTGAATTTCTTCAAAGCATCAAAAGTTTTAAATTTGCTAAGAAATAATTTTTAAGGCATCATGCGATTCTAAAATTGGACAAGTTTCTTTTACTTAGTGGTATTATTAATTGAACTTTCACTAATATTGAATATGTTTTTATAATTAAGGTGTTGAATAAATATATGAGCAGATTCATTATTGTAAGCTATTTAACTTTCATAATTGTATTTTGCAGGATTAATGGAAAAATCAAATGTAGATGAGCGAAATGTAGGAGTTGAAGTTATATTAGAAGAAATCCAAAAGACTCATATTCTTCCGTAAGGAGTTTCAATCTGATGAAATCAGCAATGTAAGCTGATGAAGCCAGCAAGGTAAGCTGGAAGGTAATCTCATTCCTCCATTAATGGAGGTTGAGTTCCTGGCAGTATGAAAGAAGAAGAAGAAGAACTCTTTCTATTTGGAATCGTCTGATCTTAATCAGTATATTGGATGTATATATATACACATCAATGAGTAGTTTAACATATCAACAAATCAACAAGAAATGCAAAACATGTGAATACTAACTAACTAAAACCAACTATAACTAACTACTTGAAAGTGGAATAGTAACTAACTAACTAACTAATTGATAACTAACTCATACTAATTAAGCTAGTTTTATCACCCCCCCCCTCAAGTTGGAAGTGAGCTATTTACAGACAACTTGTTCAACAGATTAGTATGTTTAATACCAGTCAATGCTTAGTGAAAACATCAGCCAGCTGAGAGTCTGTTGAGACATATTGGAGTGTAATAAGTCCTTCTTGTAGCTTTGTCCTGACAAAATGGCAATCAACCTCTATGTGTTTAGTTCGTTCATGAAACACTGGATTCTTAGCAATGTGTACTGCTGCTTGGCTGTCGCAAAATACTTGTATAGGCAAAGATGCCGTCATTGAGAGTTCACCAAGTAGTCTTTCTAGCCACACCACTTCTCCTACTACTTGTCTTATAGCTCTGTATTCTGCTTCTGCTGATGATAATGACACTGTAGGTTGTTTCTTAGACTTCCAACTGATAGGGCTATCTCCCTTGAGGACCAAATAACCACTCACTGACTTCCTTGAATCAGGACAAGAAGCCCAATCTGAGTCACAGTAAGCACTGATGGTGATATCAGGTCTATTATTGATAAAAACTCCCAAGGTAGGATCATGTTGTAGGTATCTGAGTACATGATAAGCTGCCTTTAAATGAGGTTCTCTAGGAGATTGCATGAATTAACTGAGATGCTGGACACTATATGCTATATCCATTCTTGTGTTAGCAAGAAAATTAAGTTTGCCTACTAATTTTCTGTAGTAAGTAGGATCTGGTAATAGTTTCCCTTCTGTAAGCCTCAGTTTCTCAGTAGGATCCAATGGTGAAGTGGTAGACTTGTAGTTCATAGAATCAAATTCCTTCAAGAGATCAAGAGTAAACTTTCTCTGTGAAATAAGGACACCATCCTGCCTGTACAATATCTCTAATCCAAGAAAGTAATGCAGCCTTCCTAAATCTTTTATTCTGAATTTCTCATGCAAGAAGAGCTTTAAAGATTTAATCTCCTTCATATCAGTACCAGTTAAGATAATGTCATCAACATATACAGCCACAAACACTAAAGAGTGACCATTTTTCTTGTAAAATAGTGAGTAATCACTGTCTGAATGAACATAACCCTTTGAGCAAAGACTATTAGCCAGTTTCTCATACCACTGTCTACTGGCTTGTTTCAGACCATATAAGGACTTCTTCAATTTGCAGACCATATCACTACTGTCCACTACCAGTCCTGGAGGTAATGCCATGTACACCTTTTCATTCAAATCACCATGTAGGAAGGCATTATTGACATCCAATTGGTACAAATCCCAGCCCTTCTTTACTGCCAATGAAATTAGTGTTCTGACTGTAGTCATTTTTACCACAGGTGAGAAGGTTTCATTGTAGTCTATCCCAGCTTGTTGAGTGTATCCTTTTACCACCAGTCTAGCTTTGAACCTTTCTATGCTCCCATCTGCCTTATGTTTAATCTTATACACCCATTTACATCCAATAACATTCTTTTCTTTTGGCATCTTAACCAGCTCCCAAGTATTATTAGTGTGCAATGCATCAAACTCTTGTTTCATTGCTGCTTGCCAGGCTGGATTCAAGCTTGCCTCTTCATAAGATGTGGGTTCAATATCATGTGAAACATTATGGATCAACTGCTGACTCTCAGAACATAATGTAGAGAAGCATACATGATCAGGATGATTTGTGAAAGATGTGAGTGAATGTTGAGATCAGCAATATTATTTATAGGTGAAGAAGAATGTAGCTTAGGTAATAAATAGTTGTAGTCTTTTAAGTAGCTTGGAGGATGACAAGATCTAGTTGTCCTTCTAGGTGTAAGGATAGATACATTTGGTCCAGTAGGTTCTCTGACAGGTATATTTAGTTCAGTAGAAGGTGTTGTGGATTCAGTTATAGGTATATTTTCAGGTATGGAAACTTGATCACAAGTGACTTCATCCAGTGTGTGGTGATTCAACATCTCATCATCAATAAAAGTATTTGTCTTACTAGACATGCAAGGCAACTTATCAGAATAATGAACAAGACATTGCAGTATAGAGTCAAAACTAGAGCCAACAGGAGTAATGACAAAAGGAAGAACAGTTTCATAGAAAAAAACATCTCTAGACACATGAATTCTCTTGGTAGCCAAGTTTAAGACCTTGGACCCTTTTGTATTAAAAAGATATCCAATGAAAATGTGAGGTACAGTTCTTGGTTCAAATTTGTCTTTATGAGTTTTTAAAGTAGTTGGAAAACAAAGGCATCCAAAAATTTTAAGATGAGAGTAAAAAGGTTTCTTCTGATATAACAACTCATATGGAGATTTCCCTTGAAGTAGTTTAGTAGGTAATCTATTGATCAAATAAGTGGCAGTTAATACACACTCTCCCCAATACCTCATAGGTATTTTTGATTGAAATAACAGTGCCCTTGCTGTCTCAAGAAGGTACTTGTGTTTCCTTTCTACTACCCCATTTTGTTGTGGTGTGTAAGGACAAGATTTCTGGTGTATTATGCCTTTTTCTTGGAAGAAACATGTTGCCTCAGTACTAGAGAATTCTAAGCCATTATCAGACCTGATAGTTTTCAATCTAGTGTGAAATTGATTTTCTATTAAGGATATAAAGGCTTTTATAGCATGAAGAGTATTGCTTTTACACCTAATAAGTTGTGTCCAAGTAGCTCTACTGTAATCATCTACCATAGTCAAGAAATAGTGATATCCATCATGTGTTGGTACATTATAGGGTCCCCATAAATCAACATGCAGTAACTCAAATACTGAACTAGTTGTAGTAACACTTTCTGGAAATGGCATTCTAGTTTGTCTAGCCATTGGACAAATTGTGCAAGTGAAAGGTTGTTTGTTAGAAAACTTTAAATGAATGGTAGATATATTTTTTATTTTCACAAAAGGTACATGTCCCAATCTAGCATGCCATAAGAATTCATTGTCTTGATTAAAAGAAAAATGAGCAGCTGAATTAGAAATCTTATCAGTGGAACAGACTTTTTTATTGATTATATGAGAGTGTCTTGCACTAGGTAGTGATGGTGTTTTACAGTAGTTCAGAAGGGAAACAGATTGACATTTCTGATGAGAAGTAGTATTCTCATTTACAGATGGAATGTGACACTTTGAACAAAAAAGATACAAACCATTCCTTGCATTACCAAGTGCCAGAGGGCTCTTCAGAGAAGGGCCCTGCTATAAACAAGAATCACTGTTAAAACTGACTATCCCTCTGAGTTGATTAGCTAAACAATAAACTGATATTAGGTTGAACTTGAAGCTAGGTATGTACAATACTTTATACAGAGTTAATGTTGAATTCAAACACACATCACCAATTTCAGTCACTTTAACCTTGTATCCATTTGGTAAGGTGATTAAGAAGGGATAAGGTAGAGACTTAAGGTTTGTGAGATTGTGTTTTGTGTAGGTCATATGGTGAGATGCCCCTGAATCAATGATCCAAGAGCCAGCAGTTAATCTTTCACATTTACATGACATATTACCTATCTTATTGATAGAAGAATGACAAGCAAGTATACCTGCTAGGCTTGCAGCTCCACTTGACACATTGTTTGAATATGCAGATTCATTTCCACCATGCAGATTTCCAAGTAAATTGAGTAATTGTTCATATTGACTCTTTGACAGATTCACTGGCATTTGTTTTCCCTGCTTAAAATTTTCTTCACACTTGTTCTCATCACCCTCAGAGGTATGTACATTTGCTGCAGATCCTTTGCCTCTTCCTCTTGGATTTCTTGTGTTGGTTGGATAACCATGAAGTTTGTAGCACCTATCTTTGACATGTCCAGTTCGTTTACAATACTCACAAAACATACTTGATCTATTACCAGCATTAGAGTTTCCCCTATAGGCATTAGTGTTGTTGAAATTTCCAGTATTGTTATTGTTGAAACTGGCAGTGTTGGTGTTGTTGTAGCTTCCATTTCCCTTACTTGTGCTTCCTCTATAAGAACTAGAGTTTGTTGAATTATTTTGAGACAACATAGAAGCATTAAGTGAAGTGGACTCCAAGGCCATATGATTTAGAGGCTTCATTTCTCTCTGTCTCTCTTCCTGTGATAGGATAGCAAATGCCTGTGCCATTGTAGGCAAAGTAGACATCATGAGGATGTTCCCTCGCACAACAGTATACATCTCATTTAGGCCCATCAAGAAGTGTATAAGTCTTCTGTCCTGCTCAGCCTTATACAATTTTACCTTTCCTCCACAAGTACACACACAACTACACTGTGAATTGACATCAATTGCACTCATTTCCTCCCATAATTTCTTCATTTTTGTATAGTAACCAGTAATGTCTAGAGTGCCTTGCACCAAATCATTTTTTCCTTCTGCAGTTGATATAGTTTGCATCCATTAGTCTGATCATATCTATCTTCCAATTCCTCCCACAATTCCTTAGCATTGTTAATATATTGTAGGCTATCTCGCAGCTCTGGGGAGAGGGAGTTTAGAATCCAAGATGTCACCATATCATCACATCTCTCCCACTGCATGAATGATGGATCTGTAAAGCTTGGTTTTACGATCTTGCCATTGATTAATCCAGTTTTATTCTTAACAGACAATGCTCTAAGAACTGCTCGTCTCCATGATCTGTAACTAGTTCCATCAAACACTACAGGAAGCAAGGTAGAAGGAGCATTTTCAGATGGATGTAGATAGAAAGGACTATTAAAGTCTGGTCGTTTTAAGGAGTTACTGGCATTCACATCAGTTGAAGTATCACCCATGGAGAATGAATTGATATTAGCAAATGGAGAGTTTATGAATCAGCAACAAGTAACCAACCAAACCAAAGAAAACAGAGAAGAGAAGAGAAAAAAAACAGATCAAAAAAAGAAGATCAGTGAATCGATCAACAATTAGATCAAGAGACCAATGAATCGATCAACAATTAGATCAAGAGATCTAGTGTGAGCAACATCAACAATGTAAGCTGATGAAGCCAGCAATGTAAGCTGGAATGTAATCTCATTCCTCCATTAATGGAGGTTGAGTTTCTGGCAGTATGAATGAAGAAGAAGAAGAACTCTTTCTATTTGGAATCGTCTGATCTTAATCAGTATATTGGATGTGTATATATACACATCAATGAGTAGTTTAACATATCAACAAATCAACAAGAAATGCAAAACATGTGAATACTAACTAACTATAACCAACTTTAACTAACTACTTGAAAGTTGAATAGTAACTAACTAACTAACTAACTAATTGATAACTAACTCATACTAATTAAGCTAGTTTTATCACAATCTCCTGATGATTCACTTAAGTTTTATCTTGATTATGCTCATCGTAATGGTTAGTGTGCGTCATGATTTTACACATTGTAACCTTGTTCAACTGTCTGTAGTCAATGCACATCCTTAGAAACCTATCTTTCTTTCTTTACGAATAATAATGGTGCGCCTCGGTCAAATAAAAATTTTATCAAGTAAGTCTTGCAACTGTTGTTTTAGTTCCTTCAACTCTGTCGGAGCCATACAATATGGGGGTATGGATATTGGCTACGTATAAAATTTGTCAATAATTCCAATATATTTTTAATACTTTATTTCTTTATAAAATGTAGGACCAAACGAGAGCTCAGTATCTTCTTGCAAGTCAAAGTGGACAACCTCAAGGAATGATTTGACATATAATGATTTTAAGAACACTTGCAAATCACCTATTCTACAACATAGGAAGGCGAGCAAATATATTATCCTACCAAATCTTTTATCATAGTTTCAAAGACAAATATAATGAATCAAATAACATTAATTTAGACTTGTTACATCAAAATGGTCTTCTTCATGACCAATTTAGCCTCAATCAAATCATCTCCACTTGTGCAAAAATGGGTTCTTTTTCACTTGGAATTCAAACCCATTGTCAGATTATTAAAATGGGGTTTGATTCAAATGTATTTATCAACACCGCTCTTGTTGATATGTATGGAAAATGTGGTTATGTTAAAGAAGCAGAGCAACTGTTTGATGAAATGCCTGAAAGAAATGTTGTGACATGGAATGCTTTGATTTCTGGTTATTTGGACACCCATTACCCTGAAAATGCGATTGTGTTGTTTCTTGATATGTTGAGAGAGGGTGTTAGACCGACCCCGTCGAGTGTTTCGGCTGTGTTGGTTGGTTGTGCTCAGTTAGAAGCATGTGAAATTGGGGCTCAGTTGCATGGTTTGAGTTGGAAAGTTGGTTTTGCTTTGAATCTTGTTGTAGGGACTGTTTTGATTGATATGTATTTGAAGTGTTTTGATCTTGAGACTTCGAGGAGAGTTTTCGATCAAATGACTGAAAGGAATGTTATTACTTGGACATCAATGATTACTGGTTATGCGCAAAATAGTTGCCCTTTTCAAGCTCTGATTTTGTTCAAGGAAATGTTGAGGTTGGGAATTAGAGCTAATTATGTCACCTATACGAGTTTGTTAAGCTCGTTTTCTTGTTCAGATTACTTGGTTCATTGTGAGCAGGTGCACTGTCATGTAATACATCAATGTTGTAAGACTAACCATTACTTGGTGGTATCGTTGTTGTCTGCTTACTCAGGGTGTAGTTGTAGCTTAGAGGATTTCCGTAAGTTGTGTTCTGACGTTGTGAAATGGGATGAGATCTCCTGGAATGCAGTTATTTCCGGTTTCTCTAATTTAGGAGTCGGTGGAGAAGCGTTCTCCTGCTTTTCAAGAATGAGGCGATCTGGTTTTACTGTTGATCATTATACTTTTGCGAGCATTTTGAAAGCAATAGGGTGCATTTCAGGCCTGGAGGAGGGAATGCTTATCCATTGTCTAGCTCTGAAAACAGGATATGCTTCTGAAGTTATCATACAAAATGGGCTTCTATCCATGTATACAAAATGTGGTAGACTTGAAGATGCCGAGAAAATATTCTCATCAATGGAGGAACGAGACCTCATATCGTGGAACTCACTTCTTACAGGGTGTGCACATCATGGTTATGGTAGTGATGTGATTGTAATGTTTGAAGAAATGAGGAGATGTGGTATTAAACCAGATCTAACCACATTCCTTATTGTTCTTTCAGCATGTAGACATGCTGGCCTGCTCGACGAAGGGCTTAAATATTTTGATCTGATGAAGAATGACAATTCTCTACCACCACCAAAGCTAGAGCATTATGCTTGCATAGTCGACCTGTATGCCCGTGCTGGTCATCTACATGTAGCAGAGGACTTCATCAACAATATGCCAATAGAACCAGGACCTTCGGTTTATAAAAGTTTACTGAATGCTTGCCAACTACACGGTAACAAGGGACTTGCTGTGATTTCTGCCAAGAAGCTTGTTGAACTTCGTCCCAACGATCCTGCAACGTACGTATTGCTAGCGAATGTGCTAGCATTGGAAGGGAATTGGAAGGACGCGGAGGGACAGCGGAAGCTTATGTTGGATAGAGGATTGAGTAAGAAACCTGGTTATAGCTGGCTATAATTCACAATAGGGTGGTATCATTACCAATTGACATGGTTCGAATTCTACCGAAGACAAAAACTTGGTATTTAAGTGAAGAAAGATAAACGGTCAGGTCCGTTATCCACTGAGTTCCCTTTCGTGCACCACTGGCTCTCGGAGATTTCTCGATTATCCTTTGTGGTAGGCTACTAGAATTGGAACCAATCTGTACATACTATACTCATTTGATTCCTGTAGGTATACATGCTGATTGGGCTTACAATGAGAGAAAGGTGAGTTCTTCATTCTTTAGATCTAAAGTCGACAAAAGTAGCTCATGAAATCATAATCCGCTCAATCCGTCAAAAGTTTGAATTGATTATTTCATTTATTAGCTCAATCCGTTTGGACTCTAACTCAAATTGATCCATGAAAATTTGTCAAAACATTTTCAAAAACTCCTCTTTTCTTGAAAAATAAATAAATTGATACTATTTTTTTTTTGTAGAAATTACATAGATTAGTTTTAATTGAAATTACAAATAAATTAAGTTTCTAATTATATTAATTCCTTAAAAATTAAAAAAATCAGATACAATAATTGAAGCTTAGATACATTAAATACTGTCTTTGATACATTAATATGTAGCTCGAATACATTAAGTACTATCTCGGATACATTAATATGCAGCTCGCATACATTAAAAAAATAAGAGATTTTGGAGAAAAGTAACAAAAAATAATGGAAATAAGTGAATCAAAAAGTGTGTATTTATATAATTTGTTCCTTTTTTATTTTTTAAAAAAAATGTACTAAAAAAATTATAAAAGAACAAAACAATTAAAACTTAGTAACAATTGTGTGCATTGGGTTTTGATCTACCTTTTTAGCCCATTTAAGCCTAATCTAACTTTAGGGATCAATAATCCGCTTATTTATTAAATTAATTTATTTTTATCTATTCAAATTGAATCAAACTTGCCTATTACCATTATTTATATCCATCAACCTTTTCATTTATTTTTTAAAATCATTTTATATTTTTCCTTCTCAACTGGCTTAAGCACAATCATCCCCTCAATTTGTACTTCTATTTCTGTGCTTTTGGATTTTAACATTCTCTAATTAAAAGATCTTGTTGAATTTTGAAAAATAATGAAGATACTTTTGGTTATTTTATCACAAGTGAGATCATTATAGGCAATATTTAAATCACTTTCTGTATAATTATTTTGAACAGATATTTAGTTATAGATATTATCTGTTCCAGAAAAAAGCTGGATCACAGTTTTTTCAAATAGATAAGGGTCAACTACCAAAATAAATGGCACCAGAAAACCTTGTGTATTATTTTTGTCTTTCATTTTTACTTTATCGTAGTGTTTCACTTTTATGAAAGTTAATTTGATTAATATTCAGAATTAAATTGAATTAGATTAAGTATTTAAGATTTTTAACTCTTAATTAGATGCTCAAATACTATACCAAAATCACTACAAGTTGTAATCCTTTTTATATTTGATAATTTGATAGGATGGAAAAAATACATTTTAAAATGTTAATTAAAGTTTATCCAATTTAACGTAACAAGTAAAAGTGAAAGAAGGAGTAGTTTGAAGATGCAATGGTGTGATTATTTAACCTTTAACTAAAGGTCTCGGATTCAAACTCTGGATATAAAGAAAATCATGTTGAGAGCGTCACCCCCGAATGAGCCCCTACCATGCGCACCATGATAATTATTACTCATCAACCTGAGAAAAACAAAGAACCTTTACACGGTAAATTTAAAAACAATTTTTACCACAACCAAATCTAAGCATTCGTCCGAAATATAAAATCAAAACAAAGTACTCTATCTCCCCCATGAAATACTATTCGAATTTTGAAAGTCAAACAATTTAATTTTAACAATGAGATTGAACATGAATTTAAAAGATTTTTTATATATTCTGATCATAATGTAGAGATACTTATATTATAACCCAATAATAAATGATAAACATTATGTTAAAAATAATTTGTTTGAATCTTGAAATTTGAAAGGCGCCAACTAAATAAATTAGCATGTAACAAAATGTTTTGGAAAATTTGTCACTATTTTTGCACCAATTAGAAACGACTGGCTTGAAATTTTCTTTTGTAGATAAAATTTGACGTGGCATTATTTCATTGGAAATCCACTTTATTCCCCCATCCAAATGGACAAATTTTTTCAATCCAAAAACTGTTTTCTGAGACCAGAATCAAATGTCACAGATATACAAAATCATATATTTTTTTAAAAAAACACAAAAATTTCATGCAAAATATAGTAACTAAATAGAAAGAATTAGCAATTCATCTGCTATTTCTTTCAAAAAATAAAATAAAAATTGATATCCTATGGCTCCAACTCTTACTTCAAATTCATTTCTCCTTTCAACTACACCTCATCCAAGATTATCATTCAAAAATCCAAGATTCATTGTTTCTGCTAAAAAATCTGGACAAAATCAAGAAACTACAACCAATTCTAGCAACCCCTTCAACTTTGATTTCGGTAATGTTTGGAACTGTGTGATCATTTCATCTAATATTTGATCTGTTTTATTTTTGGATAATGTTGAACTGTGTGACCATTTCATTTCAATTTACTTAATTATGTATGTGGAGTTGTTTTTCTTATAATGTGTGAGAGTGAGACTTGAATGCAAGCCTTGCTAGGCGTCTGCTTGTTCTGATACCATATTGAATTGTGCGATCATTTCATCTGACTTTACTTAATTATATTTGTAGAAGTTTTTTTTGTTTCTTTTTAATTGCATTATGTTTGCTCTAATACACTAGACATTTGCTTGTTCTAATACCATGTTTGATTACGTGTCCGTCTCATCTCAATTGACTTTATTATTTCTGTAAAGTTTCTTTGTGATTATTGGGTGACAGTGAGACTTGAATGCAGGACTTGTGTTTTTTCTAATGTCATATTGAGAATTGAACACTAGGCGTTTGCTTGCTCGAATACTATATTGAATTGTGCGGTCATTTCATTTGAATTTACTTAATTATGTCTGTAAAAGCGTGCTCTGGTGTTTATTGAATTGTGTTAGTGTATTATCTAAAAGATTAGAAGACGAGCACACTTTTAGTTACTCAATTATACTGTGTATTCAACAGGTAAGTTACCTGATGTGACGTCTTTGATACCTGCTAGCGCGAACACATCTTCTGGATTGTCTTTTGGAAGGCAAAGGGCAAAGGATCCTGGAACGGTGTTTGTTGCTGGTGCAACTGGGCAAGCTGGTATCCGCATTGCACAGTTGCTGTTGCGTGAAGGTTATAGTGTCAGAGCTGGAGTTTCAGACCTTGGTGCTGCACAAGAGCTAGCTCGTCTAGCCGTTAGCTACAAGGTCAGTCTCTTTGTCCTTGCAAAATACGGAACTTGTTAGAGTACCCAACACTGGTTGTAGGAATGAACTATTGTCGTATATGGTTTTGGGCAACATTAAGTCATGAGCTAACGTTTTGGTTGAATTAGGTTCAAGGTCCATTTTTCTCTATCAGAGCCATCTTTTCTTTGTTGTGTTTCACAATATTAAGCCTGGATGTTATATCGTCCACGATCTAGATGTCCAACTTCGTGAGGGAGTGTTAGAGCGTCTCACATTGGTTGAGGGAATGGGTTGTTGTTTTCTGACTATAAGTGTTACATCATTGCAGGTAATCTCTAACGATGAGTCAAAACGCCTGAATGCAGTTGCATCATCATTTCAAGATGCAGAATCGATTGCAAAGGCAATCGGAAATGCTAGCAAAGTTGTGGTTACTATTAGTAAGGGAGAGGACGGTCCTGCGACTGAAGTCACCACAACAGATGCTGTACAAGTTATAGAAGCAGCACAATTAGCTGGCGTTGGACATGTGGCCATAGTCTATGATGAATCTTCTCCAGTAGGCTCAACATACAATGTGCTCGACGGAATTACATCATTCTTCAACAATCTGTTCTCAAAATCTCAACCGTTGACGATAGCAGAGTTTCTGCAGAAGATAATAGAGACAGACCTAAGCTATACACTCATAAAAACCAGATTAACTGACGATTTCTCCCCTGAGAGCTCATACAAAATCGTCGTTTCAGCTGAAGGAAGTGCTGGTGCTGACGCCTATAAAGTAATGTAATGTATGCAATTTCTTTTAATGTTGAACATGTTCATATATTCTATTGTGGATTTAGTCATATGACATACTCTTCGGTTTATTGTTTCCTTTTTCTGCTTTCTAAGCATGTTAAATAGATCGAAATAAACTAAATCATCTCTTGTTTTATGTGAATTATCAGGTGGGGAAGTCTCAGATAGCTAAGCTCGTTGTGGATGTTTTCTCCAACACAGCGGTGGCAGAAAATAAGGTAGTGATTGCTCCTCCTCCTTTTAAGTAAAGCAACATTACAACAACAACTACACGTTGGGGTCGGATATATGAAGTCTCACTCTCATATTGCTCCATTTAAGCCTGTTACAGTACAATAAACGTTGATTACCGGATTTAAATTGACAAGTTTACTAAGATAAGAAAGAGTTCAAATGAAATGAATTTATGCAAATGAACCTTTACTGGTCTTCTTTGGTGTAATGTGGATGTTCAACAACTGGAATTATTTTTTTGTACAGGTTGTCGAAGTCTTTGCTGATCCATCAGCACCGCCAAAGACTGTGGATGAACTTTTTAGGTAAATACCTCTTTCCTCAGTTGCTGCATTTCCAAATTTCGGTGATACTAGTGCTCGTAAGAATGATTTCTCTACGTGTTTAACTTCTATGTACTAAATCTGAAAGTAATAAACGAATCATCAGATCATCTAAAAGATAGCTACAAGTAAGCGTCCATAAAAAGTGGGATCAGTAACGGGGAAAATAAGATGAGAGTTCCTGCTATGAAACAGGTTAAACTATTTCTTTTCACTGTCAGCAAAACAACAACATGGTCCCAACATAGTGTCGTCTAGCGAAGGTAGAGTGTACGCAGAACTTACCCCTACCTTATAGGTAGAGAGGCCATTTCCGATAAACCGTTAGCTCAAGAAAAAAAAAAAGTTCAAAGAAAGAAATAACGGAAGTACAAGAAGCAACAAATAATAACAAAAACAACAGATAGTAACATAACAAAAACTACAACAAAACAATATTATAATTATATACAGAGATTTATCCTCTTTCTACAAGTTCTGGATGCGATATAATCTAAATGAGTGAAACATTATATACACAGCGTCATTCCTGAGGATGGTCGGAGAAAGGCCTATGCAGAAGCCCTTGAAAAATCGAAAGCTGAGGAAGAAGCTCGAGGAGTTGCTGAAGCATCCAAGAGGCAGGAACAAGAAGCAAAGAAGCTTGAAAAGAAAGAAGCAAAGGCTGCTGCTACCATCGCAAAGGAACCTGAAGAGAAGGCGTCATCACCTTCCGTTCCTTCTGTTGAAAGTCTACTAGACAAAGCAAAAGACTTTAGTACAGGATTTTCATTTGAAAAACTTAGCTCACAGCTCAAATCAGCTGTTGAAAAGGCTAACGAGGAATCAGACGCTCAAGTTGCTACCGTTAGGGGACAGGCCAAGGCTAAAAATTTGCCTGCTCAGAAAGCAGTGGTGAAAACTCCTCCTAGGAAACCATTTGCTTCGAAAACGAAGAAGGAGGCTCCGAAACCAGCTAAACAAACAGAGGTTGCTTCAACAGAGAAGAGGAAGATTTTTGGTGGACTGTTTCAACAAGAAACCATCTATGTTGATGACTAAGATGAATGAATAAGAGAAAGCAAAAATATTAATTTTCTATATATCATTTTAGCCTAATTATGAGGTTACAAACAATGGTTTAACTGAGGCTGAGTGAGAAAGCATGTAAATCCCTGCACATTTTCTGTGGATCTTAGTGTATATTTGCCTCAAATGCAACATTTAAGGCACTTGTTCATTTTTGTTATCACTTCCAAATAATATTTACTTTGTCTATCGATGCACAGAACTTAAACTCATTGTACGTGTAAGTAGTAAGTAACCTGCTATGACTAGTTAAATTATCGCTAATAAATGGAGAAGCTACATAGGGTGTACTAATGTATCTTTATATTGGAAAATAATATTAGTGAACCCCTACATGTATATTTTTTTAAAAAAAAATTAAGAAAATAATTTTCAAATCTACTTTTTCACTTTCATTAGACAAAAAGGATATCTCTGAACCATTTGTATAATAGATGGACTATATGTAATGTCCTACGTGTATTGTGTCATGTAGGACTCATGTATTTATTTTATTAAAAAGTTGGATAGTTAACGTGTTTGTTTGTGCATTATGAAAGTTGGAGGTCAAAATTAAAATTTGAAATCAAGTTTAGGATCTAATATATGTATGCCTAAAAAATATAAGTAAACACAAAATTTGTCAAAGAAAAAAACAGGGGCGTACAAATTGAGTCAAATCGGAAAAAAATCCGACTTATGATTTAGTTTGACTTGGTTTGATATTGAGAAAAAAAATCCAACTATACTCAGGTTTGTTTGATGTAAACTAAAAAACTCAAATCGAGATCAAACCAACCCGATAACCCGACATTATATGTATAATTTTAAAAACTTATTTTATACATAAAAATATTTATTAATATACACTTTCATATTTTTTATCTTTTAAAATATTTTTTTCATAATTTTTATCTTTTAAAATATTCTTTCAACTTATTTTAGCATGATTTTGTACTTTTAAATTATGATCATTTCATTATGACTTATCAATTTTGCAACGTTTATTTTATTATACTATTTTATTATTATTTTTTATTGAATATTTTAGTGTCATCACTCATCTCATAACTGTGTTATTTTCTTAAGAAGCACCTTAGATAGTTGTACTAATGAAATATTTGGAGCAAAAATTAATTACATGTTTGTATAAAAACTTTAGCAGAAAAATATAAAAACCCGAAAAAAAAATTGAGATTTATTAGTTTGGTTTTATTTAAGATTTAAAATTTGAAAAAATTACTTGGATTAATACCTTCTAATAAATAATTATTGATTTAGGCGATACTTTTAATTTATACCATTTATAACAATACTATGTTAAATCTGCACTATGTATTAAAAGTGAATTAAGTATGCAATATATATGTATTATAACTATTTTATAAAATATATTATGCTTGTTTGGTAAGAAGTTGACACGTTGAATTATAAGTATATTAAAATATGAGATAAATGTATTATCCATCAATAAAACTTGTATTATATTTGAATAATAAATTATTTTTTGTAATATGAATTAAAGTGTATTATAAATGTATTAAAAGTGATAGAATGAAAAAAAATGTTATTGCTATAACTGATAAATATTTTTTATTTGTAGTATATTTATGTAAGTTTCCCCTCAAAATTCAACACAAATAGTTTGATTTGGTATTTGAAAAAGAAAAAATGATAAAAATCCCACCTTTAAGTTCTTATTACCATTATCACCTTTTAGTTTTACAAATCTCGAAAATTTCTCATTTTTGCGCATCAGATTAATGTATCAGTTGTATCTCGCGCATCAGATAAATGTATCATGTGTAAAATGTACATCAAATTAGTGTATCATGTATAAAATGTAATGTATCTTATTTAACGATTATTGTATCTCATGCATCAGATTAATGTATCAATGCTTGTATATTATTGTATCAGTTTGAGGAATTTCTGTAATTATAAACTTATAAGGGACAAATGATAATTTTGCCTTAAAAGTGTGTGATTTCTGTCCTTTGCCCTATGAAAAATCCGATCCAACCAAATAAAAACTCAAGATTGAAAAATCTAGAAAAAAATCCAAATTTTATTAGTTTAGTTTGATCTATAAATTTAAAAGTTTTACACAAATAATTTAATTTAATTTTTATAAAATTCAAACCAACCCGACATATACACCTTTGAAAAAAAATTGCACCTTAAGAGGACCCCCCTTAACCATTACAAGTTTACAACTAAAACAATTAGAATGTACATTTCTCCGTCCACTTTTATTTGCAAGTATTATATTTTTAAAAGTTAATTTGATTAATTTTTAAAATTAAATTATACAAAATATTTAAAAATTTAAAAATTATACGAAAAATATTACAAATTTTAACTTTTTGTATATCAATCTCATAAAAAACCAGTAAAATACTACTCAAACTTTTTATAATTTAATTTTAAAAAAAAATTATGACAATAATAATGAGGGGAAATAATAATAAATGTAATACATACTTTTGATAAAGTTTGAAAAAAAAGAAGATTGTATTAAATGATATTTCTTGTCTCGCAATTTATATTGGGTTAAGTGACCATTTTTGCCATTTTCCTCCAAAGTATTTAACTCATAACTGGAAAACAAAGGGAAATCGAAAAAGAAAAATGTGGGAATCCGTCTTGGTTTTACAAGTCCCTTCGCCTTCTGTGAAGTTCAAATTTCAAATTCCAAAACCTAGAAATTGGGCATGGATGAACAAGTACAGCTCTATTCGATGTGCCGGAAAAGTCAATCGATGGTCCCTTGATGGCATGAATGCCCTTGTCACTGGTGGTACTAGAGGCATTGGGTCCGTTTTCACTTCTCACTTTTCATTTACTTGTGCTTTTTTTTTTTTTTAGGATACTGTATCTTTATAGCCATGTGATATAAAGCTTAATTGAAGAAATGACGATTCATATAGCCGATTCAAAATTGTTTGGGATTGAGGTGTGGATATTGTTATTATTGTTGTTGTATTTCTTAATATCCATGGGATATGAGCTTAAATGAAGAAATGGAGATTTAATACAGCTGCATCCAAATTGCTTGGCACTATCTTTATATCCATGGTATTTGAGCTTAAATGAAGATATGAGGATTCATATAGTCAATTTCAACTAGTTGTTGGTGTTTGAACTTAAATAAAGAAACGAGGATGCACATAGCTGATTCCAAATTGTTTGGGACTGAGGTGTAGTTGTCGTTATTATTGTCGTGGTATATCTTCATATCCATGATATTTGAGCTTAAATGAAGATATGAGGATTCATATAGGCAATTTCAACTTGTTTGAAATTGAGGCTTAGTTGTTGTTATTGTCATTGTATATCTTTATATCCATGGGATTTGAGCTTAAATAAAGAAATGAGGATTCACATAGCTGATTCCAAATTGTTTGGTACTGAGGTGTAGTTGGTCGTTATTATTGTCGTGGTATATCTTCATATCCACGATATTTGAGCTTAAATGAAGATATGAGGATTCATATAGGCAATTTCAACTTGTTTGAAATTGAGGCTTAGTTGTTGTTATTGTCATTGTATATCTTTATATCCATGGGATTTGAGCTTAAATAAAGAAATGAGGATTCACATAGCTGATTCTAAAACTTTTAGGACTTAGGTGTAGTTTTTGTTATTGTCATGTATATCCACCGGATATGAATTTAAATGAAGAAATGTAGATTCATATAGCCAATTTCAATTTGTTTAAGATTGAGGTGTAGTTATTTTTATTGTCGTTGTATATCTTGATATTCACGGGATATGATATTAAATGAAGAAATGAGGATTCAGTATAGCTGATAACAACTTGTTTGGGACTGAGATGTAGTTGTTGTCGTTGTATATCTTTATATCCATGGGGCCTAAATGAAAAAATGGAGATTCATATAGCGGCTATTCCAACTTTTTTGAGACTAAGGCATAATTGTTGTTATTATCCTTGTATATAATCTTATATCCATTCACACATTAATTGAGTTTTTACATAATTACTGTAGAATGTTGCTTGCTTTGTTTTGAGCCTTATAATTTCATTTACTATGGGTAGTTATGCCATTACTTTAATGTACAACAACAACATACACAGTGTTATCTCAGAAAGTGGGTTTGAATAGGGTAGGTGTACATAGACTTTACCGTTACCTAGTAATTTAAATACTTAAATATGACTTGTAATATCCTTTTAAACTCATTTTTTTTCAGTTATGACTTCTATTGTAGAAGATGTGAGAGAGTAGTTTTTTTGAATGATCTTGTAAGTAGTATTCACATTTCAGATTGAGGATACATGTTCAATTCTATTGTAAATTTTTTGAGGTGGAGTGGCTTTTGTGTAGTTTCTATAATATACATTTTATTTCAAGACAACCAAGGATTTCATGTACATTTCACATGATGAAGTTATATGCTTTGATCTGGTACTCTGAATCATCATTTGTTTTGAGACAGAAGTAATAACCAATATAGCCACAAGCCCAATGCTTTTTTTTTTTTAAAAAAAATCTAGTTTCTTGAAAATCTGAGAATAACTACGCATTTGTATTTGATAATGTGAATTGTTGTATAATTAGGCATGCGATAGTGGAGGAATTGTGTGGACTGGGAGCCACTGTGCATACGTGTGCCCGGAATGAAGATGAGCTTGGAACATGTTTGAGGAGCTGGAAAGATGAGGGCTTTACAGTTTCTGGTTCCTTGTGTGATGTGTCTTCTCAAGTTGATCGCCAAAAATTAATGGAGGTTGTTTCGTCTACATTCAATGGGAAGCTCGACATTCTTGTAGGTATCTTTCTTTTTGATTGTTTATTCTCGTAGGTATCTTATGAGCTTAAGCACTTCTTAGAAGCTTTATATTTCAATGATATCTCTGTGGAGGAGGACTTGGAGGCTAAGGAAAAGTTTTTCTTTTTAAAATTATGACTGTCTTGAGCCTAATGGATATCATATAGTCGACCTCAACCAGTTGGAACAAATAGATGATTTATGGAAAGTTTTTTATCTTCCAAAAAATGATTCTGTCTCATAAGATGTTTCTAGAAAGCTTACAGATAACTATCCTTTACCACCAAGAAATCCTAGAGGCCCAATGGTGTGCGGTTCAAATTTCTTTGGATTATTATTCCAGATTAGCACCAGAGTATGTATAACTGTTGCCGGTGCATATAGAACTCATATACCAACATTAGATTGATAATTGGGTTAATTTGCAAGAGATGCAGCTGAATTATTTTTCAGTGTCGAACCTAGAAATAATTTGGCAAACTGGCATTTCTCCAGCAGCCTATAATAAAAAACTAATTGAGTAGGTGGTTTTGTGGTATTGGATCATTGTTGGATAATACATTGCATCATATCTCTCTTTTCTCCTCAAGTTATACATGATGTCGGATTAACTAATCATTCATAATGTTGGACCTGGCACTTCAATGTTAAAATAAATATCTTTGACGTATGATGCATCTAGCTTCATTGGATGGATTGCATGCACTAATAGATGAACTAATTGGCTTTCTTTCATTGCTCAGTAGATAAACAACGCGGGGACCAATATTCGCAAAGCTATGGTGGATTTTACTGCTGAAGAGTTTTCCAGCATCATGGCAACAAATTTTGAATCTGTTTTCCATCTGTGTCAGCTAGCCTATCCCCTTCTGAAAGCATCCGAGGCTGGAAGTGTTGTGTTCACTTCCTCTGTCTCAGGTTTTGTCTCATTGAAATCTATGTCTTTACAAGGAGCAACAAAAGGTATAATCTTCCCTTTTTTCTTTCAAGACTTTATGGTTGATAGAGAGAAACGATGATGAAATATCATCTTTTCCACTTGAATGTTGTCCACAGGAGCAATTAATCAACTTACAAAATATTTGGCATGCGAGTGGGCTAAAGACAACATCAGGAGTAATGCTGTTGCTCCTTGGTACATCAAAACATCCATGGTGGAGCAAGTAATTCCATACTTTCTTCTCTTCAGTACTCCATGGTTATCTTTGATAAACTGCGTAATTTAGGTATTCTCTGTGGTTGTCTTTGGTCTCTAGTACATGCATCCTATTTTGTCTAAGGTACCAGCATCATTAGAGTGTCGTATGTTTGTTATTTTCCTTTTTGTTGAGGTTCAAATTTAAGAGTATTTATATGCTTTTATTGTTGGGAAAACATGGACTAACACAAAAATATATATGGTCAAATGATCGAAATAAATGGGAAAATAATGATACCAAGAATTTTACATGGAAACCCTTCTAATTTTACATTGTTTAGCCACGAATACAATTCTCAACATTACTACTACACACTCAAAAGGAATAAGTCTGTTGATTTTCACCTTACAAAAATATCGCTCACACTTTATTTTTCTTCATAGATTATTTTCTTATATAGTCTATGGAATACCTCAATTTGCTCTCAAAATATATTTTTTTTCTCCTTAACTTGGTGTGTGCTAGAAATGAGCGAAAATACTCTATTTATAGAAGGAGAAAACCATGCCTATGTTACTAATGACATAGGCAAATGTAACAAAGTCCAAAAGGTTGCAAATCTTACCAATTTGCCAACCACCAAATTTTTTATTTTCAACTCTGATCACTATTCCTTTTTATACTTGTAGCAATTGCGTAGCAAAGTGGTTGGAATTTTCTGGATGTTGAAGAAGATGATGGAAAATCAAAGTGGTTGCAGAACCCAATCCTTTGCGGTCTGACAATGGAAAAGTGTATAATTCTAAAAAATTTAACAAATTTTGTGAGGAAGCAAATATTACTCATCAGTTCGCTGTTCCATATACTCCGCAACAAAATAAAAATTAGTGAAAGAAGGAACCGATATATAATGGAGATGATGCGGTGCATGTTGCATGAAAAAGAGTTGTCAAAAAGTTTTTGGGTTGAGGCAGCTAATATAACATTATTTCTTCAAAACCCGCTTCCCACTAAAGCATTGCAGAATAAAACTGCATTCAAGGCTTGGAATGGGTTCAAACCATCCCTAAGTTTCAGTAAAATATTTGTTTTTGTTTGTTTCTTTCATTTGCCGCCTGTTAAAAGAGACAAACTTGATGAAAAGGCAGTTCGTGAAATCTTTGTGGTTTATAGCTTATCCTCCAAGGCTTACGAAGTATTAACTCACAAACAAGGAAGACGATTTTCAGTAGAGATGTGCACTTTTTTGACAAAGAGAAATGGGACTGGAAGGACAATCAACTTTCAGTCAAAGTGTCAGAGGAGCAAACATTCGATCAATGGCAAAATGAGTTAGTGGATGATCCTCCGATTAGAGGTAGAAGACTACTCTCTATTACCTAGCAACAAAGTAATGTGGCAGTTTGTGAGCCTACGGGGCATTAGGAAGCGCTTCAAGATAAACAATGGAGAAACGCTAAGGAGCATGGGATGCTAATGAACAAGAAAAACAATACTAGGGAGTTAGTTGACATACCGAAAGTTAGGATGGTCATTGGACTAAAATGAGTGTTTAGAACCAAGCTTAGTTTTGATAGTTCTATCAATAAATACAAGGCTAGGCTTGTTCTCAAGAAATATGCCCAAATATGTGGTGTTGATTACTCAAAAACCTTGCTCCAGTAGCCCGATTGGATACGATTAGACTGTTGCTAGTAATAGTAGCACAAAAGGGCTTGAAAGTGTTCCAGCTAGATGTGAATTATGCTTTTTTAAATGGTGTACTGCAAGGAAGAAATTTATGTAGAGCTGCCCGAGGGTTTCATTGAGCAAGTAAAAGAAGAAAAAGTATGTTTGGTTAGAAAGACTCTTTATAGCTTAAAACAAGCTCCAAGAGTGGTATAGCAGGATTGATGATCACTTGTTAAGTTTGGGGTCTGTAGGAAGTGTATCTGATGTTACTCTTTATGTCAAACATAAATGAATTGATCTTTTCATTGTTTCCCTTTATGTTGATGATCTCTTGGCGACGGGAAAGATTGTGTGGCTGGTTGAAGAGTTTAAGAAGGAGTGCAAGTCTTTGAGATGACAGACCTTGGAACAATGACATACTTTCTGGGAATGGAAATCAACAATACTGTGATCAAATTTTTATATGTTAAAAGAAGTATCCGGGGGAGATACTCAAGAAATTCCATATGGGAAATTGCATGGCAACAAGCACACCAATGAATCCAAAGGAGAAGTTAAGCAAAGAGGATGAAACTGATAAAATTGTTGAAGGAAATTTCAGAAGCTTGATTAAATGCTTGATGTATCTCACTGCTACAAGGCTAGATATTCTATTTGTTGTAAGGCTTTATCTAGATTTTTGAATTGTGCTACTGAAATGCATTTGTGAGCAGAAAAAAGAATCATAGGAGAATTTCAAATTGTATGGGTTCTCAGACAATGATTGGGCTGGATCCATTGACGACATGAAATGTACATTAGGATATTGGATCAAGGATTTTCTCTTGGTGTTCAAAAAAGCAGGAAATTATGGTACAATTGACAATAGAGGCTGAATTATTGCACCAAGGACATCAACAAATCAAACCTTATGGCTGAGATTTTTTTTTTACTGATTTGCATATGGAACAAAAGGTTAATGCACTAGCTATTTTACATAATCCAGTGTTCGATGGGAAGACTAAACACATCAACATCAAGCTAGTTTTCCTGAGGTATGTGTAGAAAAACGGAGAAGTGATTCTTGTTTGTTGCAAATTTGAAGATCAACTAGCATACGTAGTTACGAAATCCCTCCCTATCAACAAGTTCGAGTTCCTTTGGCAAAAACTTGGAATTTGCAGCTCCTAATGCAAGGAGGAGTATTAGTTAGTTACTTTAGGACTCTATTATCTATTTTTAAGTTCCCTATATTTCTCTTTTCAATTATTTTAGGAGGTAGTTACCATGGTTAGCATCATGACCTAAAAAAGGACCATGATCTATATCAGTTTATTTCTTGTATGTTTATGTATCTATTTTTCTATAGAGTTAAATACACTCTACATAAGTTTTTCTCTACGTCATCTGCTTCATTTAGTTCCTTATATTTTCCTGCTTTCTAGTCTGATCAAACTAGACATTGTCTTCATTGTCTTATTTTCCATTTTCTTATTAAAAAATAACAGTTTCTGCATCTAACCCTTCATGTTTTAGTTTCTAATTTGTAGCTGCATCAAATATCCTTTTTCATGTTCAGGTACTGAGTAATAAAGATTATTTACAAGAAGTATATGACCGCACTCCACTGGGGCGCCTGGGAGAACCATCTGAGGTTTCATCTCTTGTGGGATTCCTTTGTTTGCCTGCATCTTCCTACATCACTGGTCAGATAATCTGTGTTGATGGTGGAATGTCTGTAAATGGCTTCTACCCTCACCATGACTAGAGGAATAACTGCTCGTAGAGTAATGCTACAGATTTGCAGGAGAAAAGTTTGTATCGTGGGCATCTCAAATGCATCATCGGCTGGACATTCCATGAGTAGTGGAAAAGTTGGCAGGTTTGTTATTTTGTTTTGAAATTTGGATCTGTTTTTCAAATGACTTGCTTGATGATCAGTGCTGGCTCATATCTGATGTTACCTTAATGCTCTTCTATTTTTGCAAATATGAGTCTCCAAACTAACTCTATGGGCATGCTAAGAGACTTAAATTTGTTCTCTTGTCAGAATTTCGGCAAATATGATGCCACTCATTGATTTTTACCTTCAGTTACTCCCCTAAAAATTTCTCATATGAATAATTTGAGCTAATAATATTGATACTATTATCATTAACATTAATATAATAATTAGGGGAAACACAGACCGGAATCTCAAAGATACCTTAATTAAACTTAAGACCTTATTACCCCTGAACTCATTTTATATATAATATTGTACACTTTTTGACTTATGTGGCAAACCCTGTGACTCCACACAGTTGAGGTGCGTAGGAGATATTTGAATGCTATGTAAGCCAAAAAGGTGTACAAAATTACAAAAAAATAAGTTCAGGGATAATAGAACCTTAGTTAAGTTAAGGTGTATCTCTAAAAAATTTGGGTCTTAGTCTAGGGAGGACTTATTCCTTTTCCTAATAATTATAATATCCCCAAGGCTTTTATTCTTGTAAGAGAAACTTTTAATAACAATCTGTTAGTGTGAGTATTTTAATATTATAAAATTATGCATATTTGCATCGTCACATTAACAATTTTTATGTCCATTGGAGCTGCCTCTATTCATTGCTGCATTAGAATGTTGGAGGCATGTGTCCCTAATTACTCATTTTGGTGTAAATGTTCTTTAGGCTTAATTGCGTTTGGTTACTGCCTGGACGTTTTGTTGTTGCCTGGCAACTATGTATGATCCTAGTAATTATATCACGATAATGAATAAGGATATCCCATAGCACACCACATATATTTAACTTATAAGAGAATAATTAGTATTCTATCAAAGCACATGCTGGTCTTCAAAAGGCCATTACTTCTCCAGCGAAATTTCACTTTATGTCGTTCTTTATTCCTCCCCTATACTTTGTAACATAAGTATTCTCTAGACCATTTATTTATCTTTTCTACTTACTATATTATCTTCCAATTCACGGCAAGGAAGACATCCTCACCATCAAACCACCACCTAGACGCGATTGACACCTGCTGACACCAGCCGTCGGGTGTACCAAGTATCCATACACTTACCAATTATTTAAGTACAAAATAAAATATGTGCAACTCCAAAACTCATCAATACTCCTTAAAAGAAAATAATGATCCAACGAAAATCATCTATCGATTAGTTAAAGGGAAAAAATATTTAAATAATATATCTCTAGCTCAAACCACATAAGACCATGGAGCATCTATTAGAGTTATATGAGTTCAACTGTCGGGCATGCAAGCCCCAAGGAAAGAAGTCATAAGCTATAATTGGATAGAGCTGACACACTAGCCTCCAGAACAATGCGAAGGCTCACCTCAGTAACAAAATCCACGCGAATGAACTAGTCAGCCACTAGTCTCATCATCTACAATGGTATCTGCATAGACATACATGTAAGGAGTGAGCTATATATAAATATAACCTAGTGCGATCGTCGATCTGCTACTTAATTACGCCTAGAACAAGTGCTAGGAGAGGACATTAAATGTCTCAAACTCAATCCACACCTAAAGTTTGTCATAAATGACAACGAAGGAGATCAACTAAGCACCTCAACAAGTCCAAGAACCTTGACAAGTCAATTTTTGACTCGTGTAAACTTCATCACTAAAGGGATTAGCATATACTGAATTATTTGACATGTATGACCCGACATCCATATGGATGGGTGGACAATGTCACAACTTGATCATAAAATGTGAAAACAATGAACTGGATAGTATCCTGTGGAATGCATTCGATGCATTTCTGGATTACATGATACCCATTTTGATCTCTAACACAGCACATAACGTGACCATCAAGCTCGACGACCATTTTAGTCTGCTGATCCAGATCAATCATCTCTATGGCCTGAAAATTCATAGAAATGTGAAACCTTTGTCATTCAACAATTATAGCCATCGGAAGAATTATTAGTACCAGCCCATCAACCGTGCTAACTCATCATCAAGCAGGGGCCACTAAGTGGAATATGGTGACACTAGGTAGACTAATGATGCTCAAACCTTTTAATTAGAGGCATGCAGGAAAGAGAGGTGGATCACATGAATTCATTTTAAAGCTGGAGCGGAGTTCAGTATTTTACATTCCAAGACAAGAACATCTTATATATTTAAAGGAGAATCTTTTATATCAGGATACATTTGATGGGGAAGTTATGAGTACTATTGCACTCCAATATTACAATATAAAGCAATAGTTAGAGAGTTGACTGAATCTCTAGCAGACAGAATCCATTACACAAAAAATATTCTCAATCTCACAAAGACCTGTCAAAAGACATGTAAAGAAAGAATGAAATAAGACAATATCACATGGCGGTGTACACCTAGCTCCATAGCTAGTAGGCTAGTCACTAGCTAGAGGGTGACCTACCTACCAGACTAGCCCCGTGCATCTTCAACGTCCTCCTTTGATATTCTAATCTGAGAGAACCAAAAGACTGACCCATTCGGCGACTTACAAAAACTAGCATGGTGAAATTCACGTAGTGTAATTATTCCACAAATGACAGTGGAATAGTACCAGTTCACAATTTCAAATAACAAAAACTCGGTGCACTTCCCTAGTTTAATACTGAGAAAACAAGCTTTCAAACTAAAATAGCAGACAAGAGTGAGATTTGAAGACACTAAAAATATATTATTGTAAATCAGATAACTTAAAAAATCAGAAATATTAGAGTAAATAACATGATAACAACATCACTATAGCTCCAATAAAAGAAACTAATATACCTTCTGGATTACTCGGCAACCATATATTTGAAGGGTAAGGGTGACTACATGCCCATTGCCTTTTCCTGTTCACATTTCTCAGCTTTTCGAGCATTGAAGTTCACCTCGAGAATTGGCTGACCAGCTCAATGGGCATGTACTCACCCTTAGCCTTCAAATTTATGGTTGCTAGTATATTAGTTTCTTTTATTGGAGCTATAGTGATGTTGCTATCATGTAATAATCTCTAATCCTTCTATTTTTTAAGTTATCTAATTCACAATAATATATTTTTAGTGTCACTCTTCTCTTGCTATTTTTGGTTTGAAAGCATTTTTTCTCTGTATTAAACTAGGGAAGTTCACTGAGTTTCTGTTATTTGAAATTGTGAACTGGTACTATTCCATTGTTATTTGTGGAATAATTATAATACGTACATATCACCTTGCTAGTTTTTGTAAGTCACCGAATGGGTAAGTCTTTTGGTTCTCTCATATTAGAATATCAAAGGAGAACGTTGCAGATGCCCGGGGCTGGTCCGGTAGGTGGGTCACCCTCTAGCTAGTGACTAGCCTAGCTATGGATCTAGGTGTACACCGCCATGTGATATCGTCTTATTTCTTTCTTTATTCACATGCCTTTTTACTGATCTTTGTGAGATTGAGAATTATTATTGTGTAATGGATTCTGTCTGCTAGAGCTTTTGTCAACTCTCTAACTGCTACTTTATATTGTAATATTGGAGTGCAATAGTATTCATAACTTCCCCATCAAATGTATCCTGATATAAAAGATTCCCCTTTAAATATATAAGATGTTCTTGTCTTGGAATGTGAAATACTGAACTTCGCTCCAACTTTAAAATGAATTCATGCGATCCGTAACTCAGTCCTGCATGCCTCTAATTAAAAGGTTTGAGTATCCTTAGTCTACCTAATGTCACCAGATTCCACTTAGTGGCCCCTGCTTGATGATGAGTTATCACAGTTGACGGGCAGCTGGTATTTATAATTTTTACGATGGCTATAATTGCTGAATGGCAAAGGTTTCACATTTCTTTGAATTTTCAGGCCATAGAGATGGTTGATTTGGATCAACAGACTAAAATGGTCGCAGAGCTTAATGGTCATGTTATGCGCTGTGTTAGAGATCAAAATGGGAATCATGTAATCCAGAAGTGCATCAAATGCATTCCACAGGATGCTATCCAGTTCATTGTTTCCACATTTTATGATCAAGTTGAGACATAGTCCTCCCATCCATATGTATGTCGGGTCATACATGTCAAATAATTCAATTTATGCTGATCACTTAATGGGTAGTTGGAAGAGGTAATACGTAGTGAAAGACTTAATAGGTACTTGGAAGTTACTAAGTAATTTCCCTACTTTTCCACTTCTCCACATATATAAGTAACTTTCCCACTTCTCCGCATATTATGGATTTAACTTATATTAATTATGAAACCAAAATATAATTAGTGGGCCTTAGAAATTTACATGGGTTTGTTTTCTATTTCCCAAATAAACACACCATGCTTGAATAATCAAAGATGAAGAAAATAAGAATGTCTTGTAGCAACTGCCTGTAATGGCTTCGAATTCCACTTTTTTCTTTAGTTCTTAGACCCAAGATCACATAATGATTACTTGCTTCACCATGATTATCAAATCGTTACTTACATTAATGGTTAGTCATAAATCCCCATCTATTATCACATCTCTATATCAATAGCATTACAACAACCCACATATTAATTTTCTACCCCAAGAGCCAAGGAAGAATCTCAATACCTTATCACTTGTAGACTATTTGTTGTGGTTCGTCTATGAACTCCTCAAAGACATCGCTTATTTTCTTCCAAAAAGAAAGAACCAAAATTGTGCCCAACTGTTCAATTCTTTCCATAACTGAGCGTGAGAGAAACAAAAATAAAACTTAGGTTTGCCCACTTCTTTTCTATACTCTTAATAACTATAATAATTATTGGTGAAATTAACAAAGGGTTATGATACAACTTTTGTCCATATTTTGTTAAGTTATATTTTACGATTAGGCTGTTGTATTTGAGATGGACAAGTCAAGAAGACTATTGTTGGACAGTTAAAACACATTTGTTACAATGAGTTTGAATCTCCCTAAAAGAGAGATATTTGAGTCTCAGCCTGAAGACATCTATTTTTACATTTTATTTTTCAATTGAAATTTGTGATTTTGTAATTTGCACCGACAATTTCTAAATAGAATCATAATGAGTACAATTGAAAAGATGGCAGATGTCAAGATATAAGATCTAAACAAGCCATTTCGATTCAAAGTTAACCATTTCAAGAGATGGAAGAGTAAACTATTTTTCTACTCAAGTCTTCTTAATGTTTTGTATGTGTTAATTGAGAAAAATCCTGATAAAATTGACACCACATCTATGAATGATGATGAACAACTTATATTCTCATCTAGACAAAGTGGAAAAGTATAACGAGGATTTCTACAAGTGTCGATATTATATTTCGGACTGAATGTTGAAATGAATAAAGTTTCTACTTTTGTTTATATGCTTTTTTCTGCTAATTTTTGTCATGCTTGTCTGTGTCATATTAATGATTGTTATTTTGAAATCATGATCAGTTTAGAATTAATCTCAATGATTAAAAAGAATTTTGAAACGTGTAAGGCTTGTAATAAAGTCAAAATCACTAAAAAGTCTCATTTTCAATTAGAAAGATAAACTCATCTACTAGAATCATTTCATACTAATATTTGTGAACTTGGAGAAATTTTAACTTTTGAAGAAATATATATATATATATATATATATATATATATATATATATTTTCCGTTGATTTTTCTAATTTACATATGTTTTACTTAATAAAAATAAAGGTGATGCGTTTGAAAATTGATAAATTTATCTCCATGAGGTTGAAATTATTTTGGAAGAAAAATAAAAAGAATTAGAAGTGATGGGATCACAAGTAACGTCAAGTTAACCATGAATCTGACATATCACAAGCATATTGAAATAACTCCAATCAAGCGAAAACATAACTGAATAATGTATATAATCTAAAGAAATTCAACTTGTGCATATTTGCAAGAAATAACATAGCTCAAAGTAGAAAAACCTGAATCAACTGAGTTTGACTCTATGTCAGAAAGTCTCTACTACTGATGAGTTGTTGGGACAAATCCCGAACTAACTCTAAAATGTTGAAACTAACAAGGATCTACCTAAACCAAAAAGCATAAAGAGATCTCCTCGAATGATAAGGACTCACCCCTGACTATAGTTGATGTGGCACTGATATGAACTAATCATGTGGCTGAACATGAGAACCTGAGCCTGTACCATAATAGGATGCAACATAGTGCATGTGTCAATACTTCGAATGTACTGTGCATAAAGCATTTGCAAAGCTAACTAAATATATATACATGTTAAAAATATTGATCAAGTATGTAAGTTGAACTGAACTAAAGTGTATAGGCCCAAGATACCATAATGCATAAAAACTAGAATGCAAGAGTAAACTAGATACATCCTAAGAATAAATACAACTACAGGCCTGGAGCACCTTACTGAAGCTAAAACTGTGGGAGAGTGTATTAATCAACATAAATCACGTGAGTTAAACGTGGTGTTCGATGTATAAGCCATGTTTGGAGGACTTAATTTACCTTGTCAGGGTATAAAGGTATGACAGTGGCGTGATCACTAAAACTGATGCCTAATAGTGTACTTATAAACCCACAATGTCAGGTAGTTTTGTGACTTGAGGGTACACTAAACCCTAGTCCAACTTGATGTTAAACATTACTCCAAAGCTAAAAACTAGTAGCTCATTTTAAACTGTGGTCCTGAATTCATGAGATAAAACTAAACGGGTATGAAAACAATTTCTGGGAAAAATTGTAGATAGAAAACTGACTAAATTTTGTTTGATACTAAATGCAAACACCCTGTGCTAAATTTTGGTGAAGAGCTAATTCATGTGAAAATGCTACAATTACAGGCTAAGTTTTTTTTCTTTCAAATCTCCAGATGCAAACACATTTAAATAACTATAGAATGGAGTAGCAATCACAAGAATTAATTTTTGTAAAGAATTTGCGTAGTTGGGCATGAAATCCAGTTTCCTAATCCATAATAATCAAAAAAGGAGTTTGTATCTTGAGGGATGAACTAATTGTTTTAGCTTCAACTAATAAAAAAAAAACTGGTAGAGATATCTATTATGTCAAATACCACATATCAAAAAAGAGAAAATGGTCTGATATACCCTTCAACTTTGTCATTTGGAGCTAATATACCCTTGTTATGAAAGTGACTCATATATATACCCTTGTCATTGTACAAACAACTCACATATACCCCAGCCGTTACAAAATGAGCTCACACATATCCTTCATTTAGCGAAAGTGAAAAAATTAGTTTTAAATTTATACTTTTTACTTTTAAATTTTTTTTAAAAATTATTTAGGGGTATATATGATACTTCTATCAAATTAAGTTCAAGATATATTATAATTTTTTTCATACATAAATTATTTTTGACTTCTTTTATTATAATTATCTGAGTTTCTTATTCTATTTTTTTTTCATTCCTTAGTGTAAAGAAAAAATATTTAAAACTATTTTTTATGTCATATTGTAATTTAATTTTTGTATTCGAAGAAAAAAATTTGGTTATCTACAATAAGTTTTACAAGAATATTAGTGAAACATAAATAAATTTGATAATCAAAATAATAATTTTAAATTAGTCATTGAAACAAAAGAAGTCAAAAAAATATGTTTGATGAGGATTAAATTTACTCATATAGGATTATATTTTTTTTAAAAAAAATAATAAAAAATTAGATTAAGATTATTACTTTTTTTCATTTTCGTTAGAGAAAAAGGGTATATCTGAGTCATTTGGTTATAAGTAGGGGTATATATGAATCACTTTCATAACAAGGGGTGTATCAACTCTAAATGACAAAGTTGAGGGATATATCGAATCCTTTTCCATTTAAAAACAAAATTCTGAACAAAAATTGAATTCAAATAACCCACCCAAGTAAAAATCCACCAAAATTTTAAAATATCCCTAACTTTATTAGAGTGGGTCTTTATTTGGATTTGTTATTTTAATTTAATTTTTATTCAAAATTTTGATTTTTTTATTAAAAAAATTAATAATGTGGTCGAATTATAATTGGTCACGTGTCAAAAATGGTTTTGTAAAACCACTATTGAAAAATAATGACATGAATGAGCTTTATCTTAAAAAGTAATGGTATAAATGAGCCAAACTTTTACAGATAACATAAATGAGTCTTTTCTGAAAGTTTAATGACATATTTAAACCTTTTCTCTAAATATTTTTTAAAATTATCATATTTGAATAACATTTAACTATATAATTTAATAATTTTCAAACATAATTTGTTAATCATTTAAAAAGGATAACTAAAAACATATTAGACCTAGTCAAACACTATTTTCTACACACTATTTCTGTGAAGTTCAAATTTTAAATTCCAGAACCCCAGACAAAAAGTACAACTCAATTCGTTGTGCCTGAAAAGTCAATTGTTGGTCTTGTCAATGGTGGCAGTAGAGGCAGTTACTTGTACTTTTTTAAGGGTACTATATCTTTGTAGCCTTGTGATATAAGTTTAAATGAATAAGAGCCTGTTTGGCTCAGCTTAAAATCTGGTCAAACTGACTTAAAAGCTGCTTTTTGACTTATTTAGCTGTTTGGCAATACTCAAAATAACTTATTTTAAGTTAAAAAAAAACTTATTTTAAGCCAAAAGTTAAAAGCTGGGATAGGGGTGCTTTTTTTTTTTTTAGCTTATAAGCTGTTTTAAGTTGACCATATTTTTTTCTTTTTGCCCTTAATATTTTTATACAATCTCCAAAATACCCACATAACCCTAACATCTCTTTCTTCCATTTTTCTCTTTTCACGTTTGATATAACAATTTCAGCACTTTTATCCAAACGCATAACTGCTTATTTTAAAAGTAAGTTTCAGCACTTTCAAAAGTACTTTTTTCAAGCTGCTTTTATTAAGCCCATCCAAACGGGCCCTAAATGATAGATTCATATAGCCGATTCAAAATTGTTTGGGACTGAGGTTTAATAGTTGTTATTATTGTTGTTCTTGTATTTCTTTATCTCCATGGGATATGAGCTTAAATGAACAAATGGAGATTTAATATTGCCGATTCCAAATTTTTGGGCCTGGGGTGTAGTTATTGTTATTTTGTCGTGGTATATCTTTATGATCCATGGTATTTGAGCTTAAATGAATATATGATGATTCATATAGTCAATTTCAACTTGTTTGAGACTGAGGCGTAGTTCTTATTGTCGTTGTATATGTTATATCCATGGAATTTGAGCTTAATGAAGAAACGATGATTCACATGGCTGATTCCATTTTTTTTAGGAATGTTGTTATCGTCATTATATATCCTTGGGATATGAACTTAAATGAAGAAATGAGAATTTAAGTAGCCGATTATAATTTGCTTAAGTTTGAGGTGTAGTTGTTGTTATTGTCGTTATATATCTTTATATCCATGGGATTCGAGCTTAAATAAAGGAATAAGAATTCACATAGTTATTCCAATTATTTTAGGACTGAGGCGTAATTATAATTCATGGATAGTTACACCATAAATTACTTTAATGTACAATAACATACCCAACGTTATTACAGAAAGTGGATTTGAAAAGGGTAGGTGTACATAGACCTCACCCTTACCTAGTAATTTATATAGTCATCAATATGAGACACTTATTTTGTTCTATTCGTACAATTGTAATGTACCATGCTAATTAAATGTATGAAGATATATTATATGTCACGATGCAAAAATACAAATTGTGATGACACCTATATAGGTTCACAACCAACAGGTAAGTCAACTCAATAGGCTTAACAATTCAACTTAATGAATACAAAGTGAAAAGGTAAATAACGAGCAAAATATCCCAAGAATAAGTCTTTTAAAATGAAATGCAGGAAAGTTGAAATACCGCTCAAGATTTGGCGTCATAAGTTGTAACGACCTGAACCTTCGTTATTCAATGGCTAGTGTGGAAATTCTTCTGAATGTGTTGCCAATTTAAAATTGAGGTACACAACGATATTATCAAAATTTGAATTGAATTAGACTGATATAATCATGCAATAGCATGACACCTCCATTTGGGTTAAGGATATATATGACCCAAAAATATGACAGTAAAGGTATATACAGACTTAGGGGTCATTTGGTTTGAATTCAAGTGAAAGTGGAATATGTTATGTTCGAATAAGTTATATTGAGATAAGTTATGTTGAGATAAGTTATATTGAGATTAGTTATGCTGCGATCAATTTTTATTGTTGGCTTGGTTTGTCATATTAGAACTTATATTCATGGCATAATTTCTAAGAATAAGTTGTTTGTTTATAATAATACTCTCCACCTTATTTTATTTTATTGTTTTTTTTACATTTTCTTTGCAAGCTTTAATTATTTATTCATTTCCTTTTTTAAAAACCATCTTATTTAACTTAATTTTTTTTGTGCATTTAAATGATTGTGCTGGTTTTTTTTTTTTATAAAAAAAAAAACTTTCACCTTATTTAACTTAAATATAATATTTTCATCTTATTTAGTTTTAAGGTAAAATTTTTATCTTATTTAACTTTAAAATAAAACTTTCATCTTGTTTAGTTTTAAAATAAATATCCCATCTTATTTAGCTTAAAAATTAGACCTCAATTTTAAGTTTATTAAACTAAAAGAAATTTTATCATTCAGCTTATCGACATTTTAAAATTATCTAAATTTTAGTTCATATAAAATATAATTTTTTTAAGTGAGTAGTAAACTATTTAATTAAAAATATGTAATTTGGTAGTAAAGTTAACATTTAAACTTATGATATATTCATGAATAATAATTGTATTTATGAAATGTAATTTTGTAATAGAAAAAGATATTATCATTAAACAACGAATAATTAAGGTTGTGAATGATATGATAAATGTTGTTAAAAATTATGTTAATATACATGTAAAGTGGTGTATAAAAAGAGAGTTTAAGAGGAAGGGGGTATTTTTATTATTGTCACATACTTTGTCTAAAGATACGTTATTCTGAAATTACTATTCCAACCTCAGGGAGAGATAACATATCTCAGAACTGAAAT
This sequence comes from Solanum chilense, assembly GCA_032847665.1. Lineage (NCBI taxonomy): Eukaryota > Viridiplantae > Streptophyta > Magnoliopsida > Solanales > Solanaceae > Solanum > Solanum chilense. The sequence continues at coordinate 1,771,449 of CM064968.1, forward strand.
ATATATGTTCAAATAAGTTATATTGAGATACATTATATTGAGATAAGTTATATTGATTTTAGCCGTCGTACCAAATGACCCCTTAAATCAAGGATATACTTGACTTTTTTCCATATTTAATATACTTTGAATAAAATTGAGAGATTAAATAAAGTTAGATTATTGTGGTATTCAAAGTGCTAAAAGTTTCCAAAGGTGATTTGATGTATTTTCTTATTAAAGGTAATTTTTGTAAACAAATATTTTTTTGTAGATAGAATTATGTAGTGCATGTTATAATTAATTCTTGCATTAATAATGCCAACATAACTAATCCTTACATTATTAATCTCAATCATTACTAATAAAATCTGTTCAGTACTATTTCTTATACACTCAAACAAACATGTAATTTTATTCCCCCTCTACTTTCCCATCTTGTTTACATTGCTTTGCCCTCTTGCTCCTTCAGCATCTTCAACTTTCTGTAACCCTTATCAGTACCAAATAACCTAAATAAAAAAGAGAGATAAAGGTCTTAGCGCCGTAGCGATACATCGATCCAAGAGTGGTCACTCGAACACATTTCGTCAAAAAATTATACAGTGTATACAGAAAGTAATAGTACGTATACAGCATTGCTAGAATATAAGGAATTAGTGATGGACAAAATTTCATAGCTAAACAGCAAATTGTATGCTAATCCTATTAAAGCTATGATTAGTTATCGAGCTTTTTAGCTACAGATTAATTAGGGATTATCGACAATTTCCGTCACTAATTCTATATTTTCTAGTAGTGTAGGTAAAAAAAACTTCTCAAACAGATATATATACTAAAATTTTGAACTCCCACAGTCAATATTGGTTGGGAAGCAGAACAACAACAACAACAACGATCAAGAATTGCTAAGAGAAATTCTGCAAAAGACCAAGTTGTCTTGAGCATAAGCAGGGAGATGTATAGTTTTGGAACTAGGGGCGGAGCTAGAGTGTTAGTCACAGGATCAGCCGAACCTAGTAGCTTTGAACATGTACAGAGTTATCTGTACACTAGAGTACTAATGTAAAAGGCAATGTATGGAAGCCTTACCAGTCCATGTAAACGAAAGTCGATGAGTAGTTTCCAGACTTTGTGTAGAGCAGTCGATGATGGTAATCATGAAAATCAGACCTGGGAACAAAACACTAGCAACTAAGAACATCATTCACGACGTGTAAAACAGATGAATACGTAAAGCTATGTACAGACCCTCCATATAATGGCAAGAAGTTTGACGGGCTCCAGGGGAAATGGTATCCAGAATGTGCCTCGACTGTCTCGAGGATTCTAAGAGAGATCCATAGATATAATGTTATCAAATGTGGCCCGGTTATTGCAGGACCAATGACCGTAGCAAATCCAAGGAAGAGAATTTCAGCAGGGTGAGCATACTCAGATGTCAAACCAAATGGTGTCGCGTACCTAGTGTAACAAAAGCAGAAAGTAGTGAATTTCATGGGGAGAAAAAGTGAAACTCGAAGAACTTTAAGTAGTTCACATACTCATGATGGACACTGTGGACGTGCTTGTAGAGCCATTTCGTATGTAAAACTCTGTGTCCCCAGTAAAATACGAAATCCTCCAAGATGAAATAGAATAAAACTTGGGTTGCAACCACTTTCCTGCAGAGAAAAGAAGTATTTGCAATTTACTCTGATCAATAAGCAGAAAAGATACTTGCGAAATTATACAACTACTACGCCTCAATTCCAAGCTAGTTGGAGTCGATTGCATGAATCCTCATTTATCAACTAATTGGTATCACCAATACAGGTATGTTCTTTTCCGTTGTTTGTTTCATATGTTTCTCAAAGTTTGCATGAAATCTAAAGGGATGATAGGTCTTTCAAGACAACTTCATTCCATATGATTTTAGATCTACCTTGTCCTGTTCAACCACCAGTGATCGGATCTCGATGTCCATGTAGGACTCAATGAGTCAAAGAAAACTTATTCTCTATGTGAGGCTACGTGCACCTTCTATCGGACCATAGAGGTCCACAACATTCACTTCTGTATAACGTTGTCAATCTAACAACTGTACATATAACTTGTATTTCACATCGTATGTATAACATTGTTGTACTACTTCTCCCATTCAGTTATCCTCTTTTGATAACCATAGAATGCATCAGGCTAACAAAATGGTTTTATCATCTTGTTATCAGGCATTGGATTCTAAAAAGAGAATCGTAAAGAAGGAGAAAGCAAAACAAAAGAAACGAAGATTGCAAGATCAGAAAAAGGTATGCCATCACACAACTAAAGCTTAGTATACAGAGAAGCAGAACATACCAGGATGGCAATGGGAGAGTAGATCGCATCCCCATGAATTTAAAGAGCGGATACGTAACAATCAGGATTGGAAGATTAACACAAAAATGAAATATCAGCAGACGAGTAATACATTTCTGCTGAGCTTCAGGGGTGTTGGTCTTTTTCTGCAACACAAATAGGTCGACAATGCAACAAAATGAAAATTCATGTGAATAATGATGGAATGAACTACACAAGTGCTAGTCTTAAGTCGAATATTGTTGATGTTTGGGATCATTTTGATCAAGAAACATCATTCCATTACCTGAATTTTGTACTTGCCAAACCACCCTGCCTTTTCGAAAAGGATGAAAGGGATTCCAGACAAGAAGAAGGCGCTCTCATGAACAATGAAACCTCCAAGAGAAGTCAATTGGAAATCACTAAAATTTGCAAGAAGAAACTGAAAACAACAAAAACAAAACAAAAGGCCATTAAAACAACTAACTAGAACCTCATTACTCTCTAAATAACAATAGGATGTGTTTTTTGTCATGCAAAGTCTCAAACATATCCAATACTTTACCGTATTGGCTATGTCAGTGGTGGAGCCAGATATTTCATAAAAAGTGTTCAGAAATAGCACAATAAAAGCTCTTTTCAAAAGTAGAACTAGTGAAATTCAAACACACAAACACTATCTCTTTTCAAGGATTAGGTTACAATAGCTTGTTATATTAACGGGGTTCAAAACATGTTATTTAACATTTTGTGTATTATTTTACTTGTATATACGATATTTTATTCCGACAAAGGATATCCAACTTGACAACTACGTGGCTACGCCCCTGGCCTATGCCTCCACAGATTAATCGAGGTTCACACAAATTGGTGCTAACACCACCAATACATACAAGAAAAAAGAACTACCGGGTTTGGTAAACCGAAAAAATATTTTTAGGAAAAAGATATATTTTCTGAAGATTCATAATAATGTCAAAAAAGGAAAATCACTTGTGTACAAAAAAAAAAGAGTTTGTCACTGTCCCCTTTTCAGTGAGACAAAAAAAAATCATATTTAAACAATCATACACCACAAAATAACTTGATTTTCGAAAAATATATTTCTGAATACTATATTAAGAAAAAAAAATAAACACTAGGAGAGAGACATCTATACATTACTACACTATAGCTAGCTCAAATTTTATTAGTATGCTTAAAAATTCATTTATAATAGATAAATAATTTATCAAGAACTCAATACGTTAAGTTTTTTTAAATTTGAAACTCATAAATTTTTCTCATAGAAAATAACTTGAAATTTGAAAGTAATTCTGCATTGATTATATCATCATTTCACAACCCTACACCTAGCTCTACCCACCTTATTTCTCATAATATTTTTGTTTGTACAGAACACAGATTTCGAGCTTCACACGGATTACGATAAGCACCACCAATACGGTTAAATTAGGTCCTGAATCTAATTTATATTTTAAAAATTATGTGAAACAGAGGACGATTGTTAAGCCTTATAACTAATTTCTCGTACCAAAAAAGTCAAGATCCCTCTCATTTTATTTGATGTGTGACTCTTCAACGCACAATTTTCATAAAGGGACGTCAAAGGTTAAAGGAAGAAAGGGGCTTGAACACACTAGATAGAATTTTTGCAATCTCTTAATCACTATACTAGACTTTTTACTTGTATCAAAGTGTATCAATGCATATATATATATATATATTTATTAAATCAAAATGTGACCTCTATTTATAATATAATTTTCTGACGAAGAAGTGGCGTTTGACACTCCCTTTGACCAAAGTGGATCCGCCCCTGTCTTCAACAAATGCATGCAAAAAGAAAAAAAGAACTCGAAAAAGTTGCCCAAAAATGAATTCAGAAAAAAGATGAGAATTTTTTACTTTTTTTTTTCCACTTTTTATCGTCATAAAAAATGTAAATTCAACTTCTGAATAACACCCAAAATCCTTTTTCCACTTCCATTTCCAAAGTTAAATTATATTTCAGATTATTTTTCTAAAAAAAATCTGAAAATCCATTACAAAAAGTATGATTAAACATAACTTTATTCCTAATAAAGCAATTTTTTCAAACGACCACTTATTTTTCCAAACTTATTTTACAGATTAGAAAAAATTCATTAAATATATAAAAAGAAAATCAAATATTATTTTAATAAAAAACAACTTTTGTACTAAAAATTCATAATAATCTCGTGTGTGAAAAAAAAACAGTCCGTGACAACAGAAAATGAGGATGAAAAATGTTTTCCGATAACCTTCCGGCGAAAAACTGAAAGCCAATAGAGAAATCGAACACTCATCAACAAATTAAAAGTTCACATAATCAACTGAGCTGCTAAAATTTCTCCCTTTTTTTCACATAAACGCACTGTTCCACAATGTACGAGCCATAACAATCACATTTCGAAACAGAGATAGAGAATATACCGTGGTTAGAAATAAGAAATTTTCAGAATAAAATGCAAAAGAAAATAAAAACTGAGGAGAGAGAGAAGAGAATGGTACCGCCCAAGCAGATTCGATCATGGAAGCCATGGCTGAAACTGTGAGTGAACCATCGATTTAGTCGTATATATAAGGGCAAAATAGGAAATAATTAATATATAGTGTTTTTAGTGGTGGTGTCTAAAAACTCATCATCGATATTAATTTATTATTACTAATTATTGATTTTATATTTAAGACTAAAAAAAATGAAAATATATAACATTTTATTAAATTATATCTGATTATAAGGATATAACTTTTTTTTTTTAACAGACTAAAAATTATATTAAAAATTTACTAAATAAATATATGGATAGTAATTAAGTCTCTAGATGTATTAACCTTTTTTTGTATTATTTAATTATAATATCAAACTTGACATTAAGTAAAACATAGTAATAAAAAAGAATTTTATTAATAGAGTCACGTGTATCTAGTATATTCCTACCTAAAGATTTGAGTTAATAGGATTTTATATTTTTAAAAAAATTGATGTTTCTATTCACTAATTATATAAAATTAATTCTTCTAACTATATCACAATTATTAAAAGTCAATTTGATAAGATAGATCTGCTTCAAAATTTATCGATTTTAGTGCTGCTTCCTTCATGCAGCAAAGCATAATTAAGCAGTAATTACTAATTAGGGACGAATCTACTTTTTGACTTACCAATTTACGTGATTTTTATTAAATATATAAAAATATTCAATTATAAATTATTATTGTTTTGAGATCTTCCTAAAATGTAATTTATAAAAATTTAAATTGTGTCATACTGATATTAGATATAATATAGATATGCTATGCATGTAACACGTCATACGAGTTAGGTGCAGAAACATAATAGAGTATATATTCTCTTTGATAATTTATATCATTATTTTTTTTAATCAGTTCAAATTTTTATAAATTTTATTTTTTGAATTTTATTTTATTTTAAATGAAATATTTATTATTTCATGAGACTAAGTTTTAAAAAAAAAATTAAAAACTTCATATATAGTTAAATCACATAAATTAGTACAAGATATATTATATTAACTTTTGGATCTCCTGAACTTTAATTATTTAATTTGACCGGCTACCAGACAAAAAATGCAACAAATTCGAAGCTACTAAAATTTTATATGAAAAGGTTTAATATATTTTATCTATTACTTAAAATTTTACTGATTTAAATAAAAATATTTCAAAAAAAAATTATTAATTATATGTGAATGATAATTTATTTTGAATCTATAAACATTATATAATATGAATCGGAGAGGATGGTTGGCTAAATTATTCATGTTAGTAAAATTAGCTTGTAAAGTATTTTTAAATTTATTTGTGTAGTTAATAAAATATAAAATACTTACAAATTAATATTTATAAATCATAAGTTGATTGCTATTAATTATTTATAATATTACAGTTTATATACTTTTTTATACGATGAAGTGTTTACGGTTTTTTGTGATCTTTAAAATATTTTTCCTAAAGCATAATTTTTTAGTTATTTCGTTCTTTTCATATCATTCATCTTCTTTTATGTAAAAAACATTATTAAATTGATTATTTTTTAATAATATTTTAGTTTGCCTTTTAAATAGAAAAATTATTCACTAATATTTTCTATTAAATATATTTATAAAATTTATTAAATATATTCTTATTTTGATTTTTTAATCTAAAAAAGGTATTTCTTTCTATTTCAATTTATATATCTTATTAGTTTCCTGTCAGCTTAAAGAAAGATATAATACATTTTTATATTGAATAACAATTTTAAAATATCCATTTTAGCTTTTAAAAATTATTGATTTATCATTTTAGATGTAAATTGAAATGGAAAAAAAATTATATTAATTTATTTATAAAAATTAACTTGTTATGCACATGATACAAGTGAGGTGCAGAAACATACACGTGAATACACAATTTTTAATGCACCTATATATGCTAATATTAAACTAAATCTGTGGTGAAGAAATTTCGTAGAAAAAAATATCATGGTGACTTTTTCCTAGTTTTGTCTTTTTCACTTATATAAACCCTCTTAATTTAATTCAGAAATATAAATATATAATTTTCAGAATTGAATTTACTATAAAGTTTGATATGTAGAGTTTAGAGTATGCATAAAAATGTTGATAGATTAGGAGTTAAGTGAAATATTATGTTGTATACTTAAATGAAGTAAATATAACAAAGTATTTTTTGTTGTTATGTCAAAATTATATATATATATATATATATATATATATATATATATATATATATATATATATATATATATATATATATATATATATATATATATATATATATATATATATATATTTATTTATTTTTTATTTTTTTTAATTTGATTGTTCTGTTTTAAATTAGTATAGACTTTAAGAAAGGAAAAATTGATTTATTTTATCAATTTTTGATTTTATTCTATTTTTAAAAAAATCAATTTTTTATTTTATTCTATTTTTAAAAAAAACATCTTTTTTTTTTTACAATTATTATTTATAAAAAAAGTTCACGAATAATATAATTAAAAAAAATTAATGTAATTATATTGGTAAATTGACATTTTGAATTATGTCCCCACAAATAAACAATTGATTAATCTTTTTACAAAATCTACTTGGTAATTTGACATTTTGGATCCTCATGCTCCAACCTTGAAAGAAGAAGGGGTGGGGGTAAAGAAGTAAATTAAAAATGATACATTGTATTCATGATAATTATATAATTGTAATAATTAAGAATAAAAATTTATAATGTTATTAGGATTAAGAAGAAATTATTGTGTCTTATTGGCATAGAGAAGTCAATCCTAAGTTATAAAAGGAAATGATATTATAAAATTACATTAAAATAACAAAATGGAAGATAAATTACTCCAAAAACAATCTTACTTTGTTTTTTCATTGGGTTAATTCTAATAATATATAAAATTAAAATTATTTTTTAATTGTGTATCAAGAATCACAGAAATATTTTGTTTCTATTAATCTGTTTTCAAATGTATCATAAAAAATAAAAAATCCTTTTCCATTGTTTCGAGTTTTAAAATGTGAAGGGTGTTAATTTAAATATTTTACTTCTTCATAATAGTAATCATTTTTATTATATTTTAAAAATAAATTTTTAATTCCACCGCTATTTTTTTTTTTTTTGACAAACAGATTCAATTAGAGGGTTCAGCATGCCTAGAGAAACACGTTTTTTTTTTTGGTTTGTAAATAACAGCACCTCACATGTCATTTTCAACAAAAATATTATAATGGCTCTATTTTGTTTGTCTTTTCCCAACCATTTGTGGCTTAAAATATTACTCGTTCCGTCTATTTTTAATTATTATGGTTTTTTAGAGTTAAATTAAAATTTTAATTAATTTAATATGATGTATTTTTATTATATTAATATGTAAAAAATTATAATTATAATATTTTTTGTATAATTTTTAAATATTTAATTTTTAATTTAAAATATTGAATTAATGTACTTAATTTAATTTTAAAAATTAGTTGAATTATCTTTTGAAGAAGATAGCATAACAATCATGAGAATGAATGTAAGGTTTCTTTGAGTAATAAAAGTGGACAGAGAAAGTATTATATTTATTTTAAGTTATTGGCTTAATTCAAATGTATGGACAGGAACAAATTTGGAACTTAAATTAAGATTTTTAAAATTCAATTTATTATAATATTTAAATTAAAATGTTTAATATTAAATTTAATATAATATTGAAATTATGGAATTAAAACTATGACATTTATTCGACAAGCGATGACATATTTCATTGTAATTTTGTAAAGTTTAGTTTTAAGGAAAATAAAATATAGGGGAAAAGATTTAATATACTCTTGAACTTTGTCATATACACCTGATATATCTATTGTTTTAAAAAGTGGGTTATATTTACTATCAGAAAAGTGTGTAAAGTGTATATATGAGAATTTTTTTGGGGATTAATATGAAAAAATTCGTAGAAAATTTATTTTTCTGTAAATTTTCATACTAATTTCTAGAAAATTATCATGTACTTCACACTTTTCTTGTAGCTCTATTATACATAAATGACTCACATATATCATTTTTTCCTCTAATGAAAGCGTAAAATTAGTTTTAAGATAATTTTTATTTTAAAAAATAATTCATGTAAAGGTATATTTCATCCTTCTCATATGTTAATTTTTTTTTTTTACTTTTTTAATTCAATAATTAATTTGATTTATTATTTTGATAGTTAAAGTCCTAAAAAAGTTACAGATATAAAAACAAAATTAAATATAGCTACAAAAAAATAGTTTTAACTTATTTTTTTTCATTCACACTTCTTTCTTTTTATTTCTTTTAATTTACACTAAGTAATGAAATTCAAAAGAATTAAGAATAAGAATCTCAAATAATTAACAATCAAATTGTAATTTGAAAAAGAATAGAAATGTAATTAGCTCTTAACACTATGATATTTATGTAAATTATACTATTTTTATACATAATCTCTCTCTCTCTCTCTCTCTCTCTCTCTCTCTCTATATATATATATATATATATATATATATATATATATATATATATATATATATATATTATTCATTTGATAATATTGTATAACAACCAAGGATGTTTTAATAGCTTTAATATAAGAAAAAAGACAAATATAAGCACAAATTATTGTAAATGACATGTAAATACCCTCCGTCATACTTCAGACATTGATAATCTTGAGTCTAAAAACTAGATCATTTATGCACTTCATTCTAACGGAAGTTTAAATAAGGATATGTGGCGCAAACTTATCAGTCAAAGTCAAATTGATACTTGATAAATGTCGATTTTGTGGATAATATTATGACATGTGTATGTCCGTCATTATAAAGGGTATATATAGAAGGCATGGGTACCAATATCACAAAAGTATATTAGAGGATATCTACGTACCATTTACGATAGTTCGAGGGGTATATTTGACATTTTTCCTTTAATAAACTATAAAGTTTCACGTTTATGAGAAATTCAAATAGCATATTCAAATAAAATTTTAACTTTATATAAACTAATTTAAATAATAATTTTAAATCATACTCTCTACGTTTAAAAAAGAATGACTTATTTTGCTTTTTAATTTGCTTTTTTTATTTTTAATATAACCCTTTTCCTTTTTTAACAACACTTTTATTTGAGTTTTCTAGGTGATATGTTTAAGATCACAAGATTAAATAACATTTTGGTATATTTGTAATGACCTGATCAATCATTTTATATTTTTTTATGAAAATTTTCCGTTTTACCCTCTCGTGATTGACCCTGACTCTTCTCTGTTTGAGTTTTGAAAGTTTGATTTTGAACTTTGAGTTAAGAGTTGAGAAATTGTAATTTTTGAATTTGAAAGACTAAGTTGTTAAGAAAGTGATTTTCATTGTCTTTTGGAATTTCAAGCATTGAAGTGGAACTTGTTGATTTCATCAGTCGTGAAATGTGAAATCTGATTGGTGAGAGTTGTCGATTTCTGATACTGAATTTTTTGAGAAATTAAGGTCCTAAGTTGTGGGATTGTGGAATTTCATTAGTGGCTTACGCACATGATAACCATGTTTTGGGGGCATTGTTTAGAATGAATAAGTTTTCCGCCTTTGTCTTGTTCTTTTTTTATATTTCCGCATTTTTTTTCGTTTTCATTAGGTTGAAGCTAAGTTGTTTTGGTGGGAAAAGGCAAGTGTCATCACGTCCATTTTTGCGTCGTGACAATATTTGACATAACTTCAATTTAGGATCATAAGATTAAAAAATCATCTTTATTTTTTAAAACTTATGTATAAAGTCAAATTAGATCCTTCTTTTTTAATATATACAGTAAAATTTCACGAATAGGTGGGACGAAGAAATATTATTATGTAGAAGTATAATTTAATTGATAAATTAAAATTTATTAATTTAAAGAGTGTTTGTGAAATTCGATGAAGATTCATTTTGACTACACCAAAGTCATATTGCGTTTATCAAAAGTCAATTTGATTAATTTTTAAAGGTAAATTGGATCATATTAATTTGATATTTAAAACAAAAAATTAGATATTCTAAAACTATATAAAAGTACTATAAATTATAATTTTTTGCATATTAATATGATTAAAAAAATAAATCTTAAAATGTTAGTCAATATTTTTGTAATTTAACTTTAAAAATAGAAATCATGACAAACAATATCGGACAGAAATAGTAAGTTAGTGATAGCAGTATCCAAATGCAATAAATGAGTGTGTCTTTAGTGGGGACTGTGGACTCAAGATTGCTAGCTCAAATATATTTTGTGGTGGAATTCAATGAAGTATGCATGTGCTTCACTTCACGATAAACAGTTGGACATAACGAACACTCATTTATGTGTGGAAAAAGTATTACACGTATAGATAGCTCATTTATAATTAGAAATTTTAAATTTATATTTTAAATATGAAAAAGATCATATTATTTATATTTTAAATATGGAAAAGATCATGTTAGGAACGCTAAGCCATCCTCAAATAAGCATTGAAATCCGCTATTAAAATTTTGTTCAAAAGAAAAAAATAAAGAAATATATAACGGTTCCTTTTTCATGCTCCTAAAATCCTACTCATATACTATGGTGAATATGTTAGTGTATGGGTTCGTGTAGCAGTTGACTCGATTTAATTTTTAAGTTTGTTGGTTTGATTTATTGATTATCGATTTATAAACATGCTAAATTGTTATAGAATCATTAAGATATTGATTTATTGGTTATTTATTATTTTTAAATTTTTAAAAATTAAGAGTATGGGAAAGGAAAATAGGGATGAAATTACAATGTAGAGAATCATACCTTTGCCAATAAGGTGAGTCAACCGAGCTAATAAGATTTTCTAGTCATTATCGATTTAAACCGCTAAGATTTGATACAAAACAATATCATTGAAAATCAGTGATGAACAATTGGTGACAAAGTAAGTGGTATAAATATAATTATTTAATTTACTATCGAATAATTGATAATAGACACAAATCATTAATAACAGATAACCTAATAATAATAAAAATAAAAAATGTTATTGAAACTGCTAAAATAATTTCAAAAAATGACATAAATTAGTACACTAGATAAATATTATATAGTATTAGATTTTTTTAGAGTTGTAATTTGATTTGGGTGATCTTTCCATGTGCATGGGCTCTGATTTCTTGACCTTTTGAACCTTTTTCTATATACCCCGAAATATCATAAAATTCATATTAGATTTTTTTTAGAATGACATATTAGGTAATTATTATGGTTCAAATTCATTTATCTAAGAAATTCATTATCTAGTACATGTGGAAAAATTATTGAAGCATCCCCTTTATTTATTTTTTTAAATTTTAAATTTAAATTATAAGGGGTTTATCGAACCCCTTAAATTAGATCCGAAATATTTTATTATATGTTCAATTTGAGAGTTTTAAACTATGCATTAGTGTAGGAGATAGAAATGTCTATGTATATACACACATATTCTTTTTTTTCCTACTCAATATTCCGTACTTATATTTGAAGTTCGAATAATTTAAATTTATGACAAACAATCCAATCTGAAAAAATTAAATACTCTTTACTCAAAATAACTCTCTCTCTCTCTCTCTCTCTCTCTCTCTCTCTCTCTCTATATATATATATATATATATATATATATATATATATATATATATATATATAAATTAAGAATAAACGCCACTTTTCCCAGCACAAATATATATATATACGTTACATTACATCTTGTTTGATACAAGCATGTGATATCTATTACTTTTTTTTTAAAGCAGTAAACAATAAGAATTTTGACTAATATTTTATGGTATATACTCATATTGATATGTAAAAAAATTATAATTTATAATATTTTTTTTATAGTTTTTACCATCTAAATTTTTAATTTAAAATAATAAATTAATATAATTTAATTTAACTTTAAAAATTAGTAAATTAACTTTCGAAAAATATAATATGATAAATAAAAAAGAACGAACGAAATAACATTCATTAAAGTTATAGCAGTGTATTTTATTTTACTTGCTCCTTATTGTAAAAGCAATTTATTTTTTTACATTTGTTCATCAAAAAAAAAAATTATTACTAGTTCTTTTCAACAGTTCTTATATCAAATTTAAGAAAAAAGGTAATGGATCGTTATAGAGGCCCCTTTAATTTCAGGCCCCCAATTTTTATTTTTTTTTACATATGTATACATTATACTCTTTTGTTTTAATGTATATAGTGATGTTTTAATTTTATGAGTCAAATGAGTTACCTTTTACTATAATATTTTATATTATTAACTATTGTGACTTCAATACTTACTACTTAGTTTCAAACATAAAAATTTGTATGTAAGCATACAATCAAAATTCAAAAGTTCTTATCTCAAAAAGTGAAAAATAACACATAATTCGATATATATATATAGAGAATTTAAATTTTACGCAATGTCGTTTGTCTATATAATTTTTTTTTCATACTATGGGTAAACTTCTTTGAATGTTAGATTTAAAATCTTGAAATAAAATAGGTACCTTCTACATTATATAAATATGACCCTAATGCTACAAAATTGTTTGGCTAAAAAATTATTTGGTCCAATATATTCCTATTTGTTGAATGATTTCCCTACTTAATAATTGACACTAGATGTTGCCATGTGTTATAGTTGAAGATATATTTGATACCAGATGCCTATTTTAATAAGAGTTTATTTAAAATTCTGGTTCAACGTTCGTTACAGTTAAACCTTCTTAGTTTATTTAAAAAGATAGTTTATTAAGAATTTTCTTCCCTTCTTCTACCTTGTTGTTCGATAATATATAGCTCAATGATTATAACATAAATCAACAGATATAGTAGTAACTTTTAATGGAAGTAAGAAAACAATATCAATATATTGTGTTCCTAATTTGGCTCAAAATTAACTTGACTAAAGTCTTATGAAACTCTCCCCCTCGACCTAATCATTGCTAATTAATACAAGAAACAAATTGGACAAAATTATATATATATATATATATGTACGAAAAAAACACAAGAGCAAATAGAGTCAAGTATATATTTTAGAAACTCACCCCTCGAATTTACGAAAATCATATCATCTAAAATTCTGAATTCGTCACTGCAAGTCTCCTCTATTCGCCTCCATCACCATCCATATCATGTATATGAGCAATGGCGATGATCGCAACGCCGGCTGCTCCCATATCGTTGCTCCCATGATTGTTAGCTACCTCATGGTTTACATGATCAGCATCAACACATGCACAATAAGGAATTTGCTTAGTGATGAACTGAAAAGGACAAAGGAAATTTCTCTATGAATGAGTAGTCTTGATCATTTTTATTTTCTTCTTCTTTTTGCTTTATTATACAATGTTGGATTATTAGTGAGAAATGGAGCCTAATTGACATTATGGCAAGAACATGGCTAATAATCATGTCTATAACTACTCAACTAAGCTGGCTTTCTCTATTAAAAAGTTGTGTGGTCCACGAGAA